>OX637358.1:15596867-15999367 GCA_951799405.1 Agapetus fuscipes
TATATCGAATAATAATTGCGAATTATTCGATTTTCGCCACAGGGAATGTCAATTAATCGGTATTCGACTATTTGCTGTAAACTATTCGCGGTATCTCCAGTTACACTCAACCTCTATAAGCTATAAGTATAAAAAACCTTTAGTAAACATGAAAATTCTCCTAGTGAATGTTTTAGTTTTCCTACATTTTGTCCTGTTTTTCCCTTTACGTTTAAACTCGACCATAGCTTTTTACCAAAAAATGTATGTAGACTATAACGCTCGCAAGAGGCGCTTTTCTAGTTTGCATAGTGAATGCCATTGTTGATTTTTTATACTCTGGGTATATGTGGGCGAACACCCTCCTTGGAAAAAACATCTCGTTCACACAGGTCGAGTGCGAGTGAATTAGTAGGTGGATGTATGTAATGTATAAACAAAATATAATGTAATCCATCTTATTTTTTGAACAAATGAAGACTCGCTATTGTTAGCGTAGAAAAACTGCAAACATGACGCGCGTTGAATAAATATCGTTCTTTCAAGAAGGTTTAATTTAAACGCAGTTTTTGTACATCGATATATATCGGTATATTTCGATATCGAATTTTAACAACCTATGGAGCGATAAATTGGTACCTTAAATGTAAAACTGAATAAGTGACATATGAAGCTAACATGAGTTTTTTTTTAGATAAATGCACCTTTTCCCCAATTTTCTACGAGAAAAAAAACTAAAAAATATGAAAATCCTGTAGTTCAGATGATTTTTATGAGCACTGTCTTACATATAATTAGTCACTTACTATAAGAAGTTTCACACAATAAGAGTAGACTAAGAGCCAGACGTACGAAACCTTACCTCATCGACTACCAGGCAGAGACATGGTCAGGCTGGTAGTTTGCATCGAGTACATCATTTTTTCACTGGTCTGCCTTTTCCTATCCTGGAGCGTTTTGGATGCGGCCTCTTCAAAGAGGCCCAAAAAATGGTGCAAACTACCTCATCGACTACCAGGCAGAAACATGTTTGGGGAGGTGTCCGGCATCGAGTACATGCCTTTTCTGCAGATTTTGGTGATCCTACCCTGGAGCGTTCTGGAGGCGGCCTCTTCAAAGAGGCCCAAAAAATGGTGCAAACTACCTCATCGACTACCAGGCAGAGACTAGTAAGAGATGATGACCTAGATTATTTACCTGCTTTTTGCATTAAAAAAAATACTCCAAACCTGGAGCATTTTGAATGCGGTCATTTTTTTAACAAATATATAAATCGATCTTTTGATATAAGTTGTATGAGTCATGAGAATAAAGAAAAAAAAATATATGTTACATTCGTTACTAATAATAATAAAATTAACATACCAAAAATTTGTATTTCCAACCCTCCTGGTTCAGGAGAAAAAGGGGTAAAACGGTATTTTTTACATTATATTTTATGACTCAAAAACAAAGTACAATAATTGGATTTTTTGTAAATCAAAAATAAGAACGTTAATTTTAAAACAATAATAGTCTCCTACACATTCTTTCTATCTGCTATAGTTTCACGGGAAATGAATTTTAAAGTAAAATATTTTCCAAAAAACTTTACGTCGAGTCCCGTTTTTGGTCAAAATCTAGCTTAAACGCCTCAGTACTTTATTTTAACAGAATATAAAAAATAATATCGTGTAGAAGATTAAACATATATTAAAACTTCATGGATACTTACTTACTTATAATAAAGGGTTGTAAATTATCTGTCCTGTTATAGTTAGAATGTTGAAAATAAGTATATACCTCGTAGCACGAGGGAGATGCGTGATATCATCGATGTATGTATGCATGGATGGGCGACGAAAACAATCTTTTGAGACGTAAGAATTCCCAACGCGCGTATCAGAAATTAAATGTACAGTGGACTGCACATGACTTTACAGCATAAAATAAAGTTGTTTTGAGGTGATATTTAATTTTCACAACAAAATGTTTAATTTGTATTATTAATGAAAGCAATCTGCTTAAGTAATTTTAATTTTGCGGTATGATCATTTTCCTTGACTTATAGATTTGTATGAGGCTGACCACCCATACTGTAAAATATGGTTCACTTTGACAATGTCAACCCTATTTCAGGGAAAGTAGGCAAGAGTAGCAGGGCTTATGTTCACTTGAGATTGGGTTTTTATATTGTAGGTTCATATGCGGCATGTGTAAGCGCGAACTTATACGTGTCTGCTTATGGGAGTACGTTTAATATAAATCTCAAATGATATTTACCTTTGCAGCTTAGATTTAGATTATTGGTCACTTTTGTATCAAAAATAACACTTGAAAGCCTAGTATTTTAAATTAACCTTTTATAATCATTTTTGTATTTTTCTTCTACGTACTTTTTCATTGCTGTATTTTTTATATTGCTGGTCACGTATTGCACCCTCCACGTGACTAAGCTGCAATTAACATTTTATTATTATTACTGCTATCAAGAAAATTACAATAAATTGTTGTATGGAAAATTTTCGCTTTATACGGTGGCTATATTTTACTTTTCGAAAACAATAGTGATAAATAAATGTAGGTTCATATAATGGCTTTCAAATTGGCTGGCAATAATTTTTGATTAACCCTTCCGCTGAAATAACATACTAACATCGAAATTCGGGGGAGGGGGGGTTCCTTAGAGTCATGCAATAGCCTCTGATCTGGAGGACTTTCTTTTCTTTGACACGAATAGAGTTTAACACTAGGTGATTAACTTCATCGGGAAGGCCCTCAGCCACTTGAAAAAAAAATTTTAATGTTGTTCACCGAGTGAAGCAACTCCGCATGAGTTGTATGAACTGGGTGGGAGGTGGTGGGAGAGTGCCTTCCCTGAAACAGGGATGTAACCCTTCCGCTGCCGAGAAATTTTAAAATATTGTTACTTTATAGCAGTCCGAAGGAGCTATAAAGTGTTGTATTCGTCCGATTTTTTTTGGAGGTTTCAACTGAAATGAGTTGTCCTGCACCAGGACGTGCAAAAAAACCTAATTTGTCGAACCTGTCCGTCCGTCCGTCCGTGCGTCCGTCCGTATGTATGTATGTCCGTATGCCCTAGCCGAAACAGCTTATCGCAGAGACACCAATTTTTGGATTAAGAGAATTGATAACCACAAATTTTGATGAGCCGACTGGCATGGCACCAACCTGAAAATTCAAGATAGCTGCCATACAAAAAAAACATAAAATTGCACTTTTCTCCAAAACGGCTCTAACGATTTACTTTAAAACTTCAGTGTGATCGTTGCTTAAACTGTCACTAAGGCCCGGTAGTTTCATCGTTAGCATATGTGACTTTAAACTGATAAAAAAAAACTGCCCACTCGATTGACATAAGTGCGTCCTTTTCATTCTGTATAAAGTCGCTATGCTAACGATGAAACTACCGGGCCTAAGAAAAATAGCTATAGCAGCACTCTTGCCAATCTTCGTCTATGGGTTGCCATATGAAAAAAATAAACAATTGTGATTTTCTCAGAAGTGAAAGCGTTGACAAAAGAATAATTCTTTACAATACGAGTATTATACATTACATAAAATAATATATAAAATTAAATATGTTTTTTGAATATAAGAACATAAAGTGACGTTAACATGATATCAAAAATTGAAATTAAAAGGCTACAAGAACCCATCAGAACGCAAAAAACTTTTATATTTCTTAACTTTAATAAAAAGAACTCTCTTATCACTATAATTCGTAGTGAAACATTTTTCAAATTTTAGAAAATTCAAGATGGTTTCCGAACAGCTGAAAGTTTCATATGAGATTTGCTCAAAAACGGCTCCTACGATTTTCTCTATTTTTTTTGCACAATCGTCATTATAATAGTGCTATGTAACAACAATTATCATTGCCTCATAATTTTGTTTGTTTTGGGGGTTGCCATACAAGAGAAAAAAACAATTTAAAATGTCTTGGCAGAGAAAGGGCTAACTAAAAAATATTGTTCCACAATTGAAAAGCTCTTATATATACCCACATATATAATTCATTACTTTTTTTAAAAATATATTATAAAGTATGGCCACCATACAAAGTGACAAATTTCCATAAAAAAATAATTGTAATATTTTTGGTAGCAAAACGTCTAATACCCATAAATAAACCTACAGAACGATTCGCCCAAACAAGTGCTATGTAAAAACAATAACAATTGCCTCATAAAACTTATTGTTTTGGGGATTGCCATACAAGAGAAAAGCTTGTATTACTCCCATTCTCAAAAAGCCTCAGTTGGACCCAGAAGACTTTTCAAATTTCCGACCCATCTCGAAATTGTCGTTTATATCTAAAATAATTGAAAGAATTGTGGCAATGAGACTAACTAGTTATCTACAATCTGATGGACTTTTGGCCAAGAAACAATTGGCTTTTAGACACTCTCATTCAACTGAAACGGGCATTGATCTTATTTTATCTGACCTCACTACTCAAATTGAAGAAGGAAAACATGCCATTCTCACAATGTTGGATATGAGCGCTTTTTCGAAAATGTCGATCATGATATCCTTACAATAAGATTGGAGATATTATACGGTATATCCGGAAAGGCTTTGCTGTGGCTCACCGACTACCTGAACAATTGGGGTCAGGCTGTCCAACTCCAAAACGGAATGTCCATCTTTATTAATCTCACCACAGGTGTGCCACAGGGATCCGTTCTAGGACCACTATTGTTCATCTTATATACGAAGAAACTGGAACATATAGTTGAAGGCTGGAATCTAAAATTCCATTGCTATGCTGACGAATGTCAAATTTATAACAGTTACACACCTGAACAAGCAAAAGACACTGAAACAAGGTTGGTCGGCTGTATAAACGACATTTCTTGTTGGATGGCAAATAATTAATCGATTGGTGTTGAATCCTGACAAAATCAAAGTACTCAGAATCGCTATAGCAAGAAGGATTCATTCAATCAGCCAAACACCTATAAGAATTTGTGGGAATGACATCTTTCCTTCAACAAGCGTAAAACTTCTTGGTATAGAAATAGACCGCTGTCTGAGTATGGAAGAACACGTCAGCAAGACTGTTAGAACAGGTTTTTTTAGGCTACGGCAGCTGTACTTCATCAGAAGATGTCTCCCCACACATGCCATCAAGGCCATGGTGAACTCTTTTGTTATCAGTAAACTTGATTACTGTAACTCAATATTCGCTTCCCAGCCAAAGAAGCAACTGAAGAGACTGCAGTCGGTCCAGAATGCAGCAGCGAGGCTTATATTTGGTCAGTCCAAATTTTGCCACATAACGCCTCTTCTATTTGAGCTTCACTGGCTTCCAATTTTCCAGAAGATACAGTACAAGCTGTGTGTACTCACCTTCAGAATACTAAATGGAGCAGCATCTCACTACCTGTCTGAACTGGCCACCAAAATGGATGTTACTACCCGAGGACAGACACTCAGATCCAGGGACTCAAATAAAAGTCTGCTCCAGCTGCCGCGCAGAGCCACAAGGACGGTGTTTGGTGACCGAGCCTTTAGCGTTGCTGCTCCGACGGCTTGGAATTATCTTCCTGTGACCCTCAAGGAGCTGAAGACTGAGGCAGCTTTTCGAAAAGGGCTCAAAACTTATTTTTTTCAAAGACAATTACAAAGCGCCTTTGCAGTGACTCAGTCACGAAAAGGCGCTGTATAAATGTGTATTATTATTAACAATAAATAAATTTCTTGGCAGAGAACGAGTCAACTAAAAAATAATGTTGTCCAATTGCGAATCTCTTATATATACCAACATACATGAATCTGTATTTAGGGTAGTAATCAGGTTTTATATCCAACACCAATAATTAGTGTTAGATATAAAAATACGTCTTCATCTCTAAAAACAGACGTCAGTATTTCATTTATTTACCTGGATGGCAAAAAAATGAATGAATGCGAGTGTGTGGAGATGAACGGATTCGTTATTATCTCGTGGATTCAGAGAGTGCGGGGATATTCTTATGTTAGGTGTTCTTGTATTATTATTATTAGTGTTGCAAGATGTAGTTGAGAAATTACGCAAGTTGGCAGCGGATGAAAGTGCTCCCGTAGTGTATAAAGAGCACAAGATTCATTCAATTATAAAATTAATATTGCTTAAAATAAAGTTTAAGGTTTCAAGGGAGCAAGCCACTAGCTCCAGGACTCTAAAGTCAGCTAATGTAGGCTCCGCAAGGCTGAGCTTGCCTCTCAGGGCAACTTCAACTAACTTTGGTGATCGTGCTTTTTCGGTTTCGGGCCCAATCGTTTGGAACGAATTGCCGGTTGAGGTGAGGAAAGAACGGGACAGGGCAAGCTTCAGGAGGAAGCTGAAGACGCACCTGTTTGAAAGGTCGTGACTAAAGTTTAGTGAAAGCGGCGCTTCGGAAAAAAATCAACCAAGTATATATGTATATCCCGTTTGTATCAAAACTAACAATTTGTTTGGTGGGTATACTTTTCATTAATATTTTGGAAAGTTATGATTGATTATTATGGGTACTTACTAAATTTTATGACTCGTAGCCTAGTATTTTATATTAGGCGTTTTAGTACCAAGAATATTAGAATTATTTTTTGTATGGAAATTTGTCACTTTGTATGGTGGCTACACCTTATGATATTTTTTTGAAAAAAGAAAAGATTAATATATGTAGGTATATATAAGAGATTCTTATTTGGACACATTATTTTTTAGTAAACTCGTTTTCTACCGAGAAATTTTAAATTATTGTTTTCTCTTGTATCGCAACCCTCAAAACAATGAGTTTTATGAGGCAATTGTTATTGTTTTTACATAGCACTTGTTTGGGCGAATCGTTCTGTAGGTTTATTTATGGGTATTAGACGTTTTGCTACCAAAAATATTACAATTATTTTTTTATGGAAATTTGTCACTTTGTATGGTGGCCATACTTTATAATATATTTTTTAAAAAAGTAATGAATTATATATGTGGGTATATATAAGAGCTTTTCAATTGTCGAACAATATTTTTTAGTTAGCCCTTTCTCTGCCAAGACATTTTAAATTGTTTTTTTCTCTTGTATGGCAACCCACAAAACAAACAAAATTATGAGGCAATGATAATTGTTGTTACATAGCACTATTATGATGACGATTGTGCAAAAAAAATAGAGAAAATCGTAGGAGCCGTTTTTGAGCAAATCTCATTTGAAACTTTCAGCTGTTCGGAAACCATCTTGAATTTTCTAAAATTTGAAAAATGTTTCACTACAAATTATAGTGATAAGAGAGTTCTTTTTATTAAAGTTAAGAAATATAAAAGTTTTTTGCGTTCTGATGGGTTCTTGTAGCCTTTTAATTTCAATTTTTGATATCATGTTAACGTCACTTTATGTTCTTATATTCAAAAAACATATTTAATTTTATATATTATTTTATGTAATGTATAATACTCGTATTGTAAAGAATTATTCTTTTGTCAACGCTTTCACTTCTGAGAAAATCACAATTGTTTATTTTTTTCATATGGCAACCCATAGACGAAGATTGGCAAGAGTGCTGCTATAGCTATTTTTCTTAGTGACAGTTTAAGCAACGATCACACTGAAGTTTTAAAGTAAATCGTTAGAGCCGTTTTGGAGAAAAGTGCAATTTTATGTTTTTTTTGTATGGCAGCTATCTTGAATTTTCAGGTTGGTGCCATGCCAGTCGGCTCATCAAAATTTGTGGTTATCAATTCTCTTAATCCAAAAATTGGTGTCTCTGCGATAAGCAGTTTCGGCTAGGGCATACGGACATACATACATACGGACGGACGCACGGACGGACGGACGGACAGGTTCGACAAATTAGGTTTTTTTGCACGTCCTGGTGCAGGACAACTCATTTCAGTTGAAACCTCCAAAAAAAATCGGACGAATACAACACTTTATAGCTCCTTCGGACTGCTATAAAGTAACAATATTTTAAAATTTCTCGGCAGCGGAAGGGTTACATCCCTGTTTCAGGGAAGGCACTCTCCCACCACCTCCCACCCAGTTCATACAACTCATGCGGAGTTGCTTCACTCGGTGAACAACATTACAATTTTTTTTTCAAGTGGCTGAGGGCCTTCCCGATGAAGTTAATCAGCTAGTGTTAAACTCTATTCGTGTCAAAGAAAAGAAAGTCCTCCAGATCAGAGGCTATTGCATGACTCTAAGGAACCCCCCCTCCCCCGAATTTCGATGTTAGTATGTTATTTCAGCGGAAGGGTTAATCAAAAATTATTGCCAGCCAATTTGAAAGCCATTATATGAACCTACATTTATTTATCACTATTGTTTTCGAAAAGTAAAATATAGCCACCGTATAAAGCGAAAATTTTCCATACAACAATTTATTGTAATTTTCTTGATAGCAGTAATAATAATAAAATGTTAATTGCAGCTTAGTCACGTGGAGGGTGCAATACGTGACCAGCAATATAAAAAATACAGCAATGAAAAAGTACGTAGAAGAAAAATACAAAAATGATTATAAAAGGTTAATTTAAAATACTAGGCTTTGAAGTGTTATTTTTGATACAAAAGTGACCAATAATCTAAATCTAAGCTGCAAAGGTATATATCATTTGAGATTTATATTAAACGTACTCCCATAAGCAGACACGTATAAGTTCGCGCTTACACATGCCGCATATGAACCTACAATATAAAAACCCAATCTCAAGTGAACATAAGCCCTGCTACTCTTGCCTACTTTCCCTGAAATAGGGTTGACATTGTCAAAGTGAACCATATTTTACAGTATGGGTGGTCAGCCTCATACAAATCTATAAGTCAAGGAAAATGATCATACCGCAAAATTAAAATTACTTAAGCAGATTGCTTTCATTAATAATACAAATTAAACATTTTGTTGTGAAAATTAAATATCACCTCAAAACAACTTTATTTTATGCTGTAAAGTCATGTGCAGTCCACTGTACATTTAATTTCTGATACGCGCGTTGGGAATTCTTACGTCTCAAAAGATTGTTTTCGTCGCCCATCCATGCATATATACATCGATGATATCACGCATCTCCCTCGTGCTACGAGGTATATACTTATTTTCAACATTCTAACTATAACAGGACAGATAATTTACAACCCTTTATTATAAGTAAGTAAGTATCCATGAAGTTTTAATATATGTTTAATCTTCTACACGATATTATTTTTTATATTCTGTTAAAATAAAGTACTGAGGCGTTTAAGCTAGATTTTGACCAAAAACGGGACTCGACGTAAAGTTTTTTGGAAAATATTTTACTTTAAAATTCATTTCCCGTGAAACTATAGCAGATAGAAAGAATGTGTAAGAGACTATTATTGTTTTAAAATTAACGTTCTTATTTTTGATTTACAAAAAATCCAATTATTGTACTTTGTTTTTGAGTCATAAAATATAATGTAAAAAATACCGTTTTACCCCTTTTTCTCCTGAACCAGGAGGGTTGGAAATACAAATTTTTGGTATGTTAATTTTATTGTTATTAGTAACGAATGTAACATATATTTTTTTTTCTTTATTCTCATGACTCATACAACTTATATCAAAAGATCGATTTATATATTTGTTAAAAAAATGACCGCATTCAAAATGCTCCAAGTTTGGAGTATTTTTTTTAATGCAAAAAGCAGGTAAATAATCTAGGTCATCATCTCTTACTAGTCTCTGCCTGGTAGTCGATGAGGTAGTTTGCACCATTTTTTGGGCCTCTTTGAAGAGGCCGCCTCCAGAACGCTCCAGGGTAGGATCACCAAAATCTGCAGAAAAGGCATGTACTCGATGCCGGACACCTCCCCAAACATGTTTCTGCCTGGTAGTCGATGAGGTAGTTTGCACCATTTTTTGGGCCTCTTTGAAGAGGCCGCATCCAAAACGCTCCAGGATAGGAAAAGGCAGACCAGTGAAAAAATGATGTACTCGATGCAAACTACCAGCCTGACCATGTCTCTGCCTGGTAGTCGATGAGGTAAGGTTTCGTACGTCTGGCTCTTAGTCTATTAAGCTAACATGGGGTTCTTGTAAATGCACTTTTGCCGCGGTTGCAAAATATGAAAATTATGTAGTTTAAAAGTTTGTCATGAGTATTTCCATATAATTACTTCACTATGAGAAGTTGCTCCCAATAAAATGTTTAATCCATTATATTTTCTCAAATCAGTGAGCAATATAACTCAGAACTCTGATATAACTTTTGGGCTTTTTTATGTTGGTAGGTATATATTTTTGACAGCACTAGCTTGAGCAGCCATAAAAAAGTCCTGCCATCTGATAATGGAAAACTTCACGTCAGTGTACGGCAATAATTTTGCTAAAAATGTGGAGTTTGTTAAGTTATAAGAAATTAGATAGTTGTTTTATAAAACATTTCTAGTGCTAAATAGTGAATTATTTAATTTTTTTGTAAATAATATTTTCAATTTTTTTTAAATATTTTCGAAAACGTCAAATCCACCTCCGTTTGACTTTTCAGTATTTCAATAAAAACAAAATGTCTGCCGTTTCGCAACCCGATGGCAGTTCGAATGTCGAATGTAAAAGAAGATAGTCGAAATAAACACCTCAGAATAACGTTTCGAGTTTATTATTGCAAATATAACCTTAAATCATAGTCAGATCAATATAATTTAAAAAAAATGGAGCATATCACTAGTATCGACGTAACTGAGAACAATCAAAGTGCGAAGAAAGGAGGCGCGAAGAAAAAGTCAAAAAAGACCAAAGAACCCGTCGACAGTGTAAATAACATGGTTTCTGATATATTCCTCACGGACGTGGTCGAAGATTTCAAAGACAAAGTCAGCTTATATCCGAGCAACGGCCTTGTGAACGGGGACGCGGCCGATCACAGAGAAAACGAAGTAAAACCTTCAGCGGAGCAAGACAGTCGAGGAAGCCCCAGGGAGAGCAATGCAAGGAGCGAACTAGGACAACCTCACGAGCGTCTGGAAGGAGCAGCTGAAGAAATTTGTGAATCTGAACCTAGCGTAGAGAGTAAGGTAGAGCTTTCAAATTTCCAGGCAGGAGTGCTTCAAGTACCTTCCCAAATGCCCGGAGAGTGCTCGGACTGTAAAGAGGCGCAGTGCTCCACGCCCGGCTTTATAGAGTTTGAAAGTTACAAGTCTGAATTGCAAATGGCAGAGATCATGAGGCTGATTCAGAAAGATTTGTCGGAGCCGTACTCCATCTACACATACAGATACTTCATCCACCACTGGCCCAAGCTGTGCTTCCTGGCCATGCACAACGGGCGCTGCATCGGTGCCATAGTCTGCAAGCTGGACCTGCACAGGAAGAAGGTGAAGCGCGGATACATAGCCATGCTCGCTGTGGATGAGAAGTATAGGAAAAGAAAGATCGGCTCGTATCTTGTGAAACAAGCAATAATGGTGAGTTCCGCTTCATATTTATACTTCAGTACCTTCTGTAAGGTACCTACCCTAAAAACACCCTCATTACCAACAAATACTTGGACCGGTCCGTAGTCAAATTAAATAATAAAAATCATAAAACCTTTACCAAAGACCGGTCACTAAGGCCCATCCAGCCTTACAGCAACTGAGTCTTGCTTGAGTATTGGAGCTTTGTAGCGACGACCAAGCTCTTACAGCAAGTGTCATCGACCCCTAGAGTCTCTAGAATCTAGGGAGTCTCCCGCACAGGATATATTAAAAAAAATACTATAAATAAATAGGTAATATCATGGGGTCTGTTCTGATAACATATCCTCACTTATACTCCTCATCTCGTCATAACAAGGGCAACTCGTAGGAGGACTCACATTCATCCCTTTCGAACTTGGTGTTTTCATGACACATTTCATTGCCAAACTGCCCACGAATGAAACAACTTATCTGTGTTCCCTCCCCAATTTAACCTTTTCCTATCAAATCCAAAATCAATCGCCACTTCCTTTCAGTGTCTCAAAACAAAACAACGCAACTACAAAGGATCAGGACATCAACCGCCACACCTCTGCAGCACTGCAACAAGTGTCATAAACCCCTAAAGTCTCTGAAATCTAGTGAGTTTCCCTCACAGGATTCCGGGACTCTATTATTACCTTAAAGTACTTAGATGATGATGAATCAGTTGAGTTTTTCATTGGCGTTGTTTTGTGACATTGTCCCTCCAAGGTCGCCACAAAAGATGAGTGAACAGATCGGTCTTGAGATGTCTCTTGTAGTGGCTGCTGACAACAGTCTCTCCAACGTAAGTGCCATGCCCTTGGAGCTGTCGTTGCTAAAGCATGCTCACCAAAAAAAGAGTCAAAAGAATCAAAGGTGGCTAAATAAGGTTTGAGAGATGTTTTTTCAGGGATCTGTTGCCGTGGTCTATGGGAGCTGCAGAGTGTCATAATTTTTCACATTTAAGCCCCGAGTGTACCCACACTTTCATCACAGTTTTCATCAAGATCATCTTCATCATCACACTTCACGTTGAAGAAGCCCATCGTAGACATGGGTGAAACGCCCGGAAGCTCCAGCTCCCATAGACCACGGCAACAGATCCTGGATAACATCTCTCCAGCATCATCAGCCGGTCGTGTAAGCCCAAAACTCGTGTTTATTTAAAAAAATATATGAATATGTTCAAATGAAAGGATAATGATTCTCTATGTTTCTATACATTTGTCGCATAGGTATGTTTTTTATATCATAGATTGCTGCTCTAAGACATTAGCGAGGTCTTGTTATAATCAGTTTCCAGGCAAGGGTCCATGAGTACTTTCAAAAGAAAAGCACCACTATTTATTTTTGACGATGACGCTGGTATCTTACATTTCATTTTTTATTATAGGCACATCTTCCGTTCCGTAGCACAAGGAAGGTGTTGAACTCAGCTTTGAATGGCTTCACCGAACATATCCAGGCCCATTGGATTACTATGGGAAAAAGTGACGTACTTTATATATAAGGGCTCTTGAGGTGTGATTCAAACAAAAACAGCGCTCACCAAATAAATCACATTACATGCATTCTCACAAGCAGACACGTACAAGTTCGCGCTTGCACATGCCGCATGTGAACCAACAACATAAAAACCCAAATCTCAAATGAACATACACCCTGCAACTTTTGCTGTCCTTCCCTGAAACAGGGGGGACATTGGCAAAGTGAGCCATTTTCTACAGCATGGGTGGTCAGCGGCATACCAACCTGTAAGTCGAGGAAATCCCATTAAGTCAAGGAAGTCCCATTATTAAGATATTGTTGTATGTTTTCCAGGTGATGATATCGGACGACGCGGACGAGGTGGTGCTAGAGACTGAAATAACCAACAAGCCGGCGCTGCGGCTGTACGAGAACCTGGGCTTCGTGCGGGACAAGCGCCTGTTTAGGTATTACCTGAACGGAGTGGACGCCCTGCGGCTCAAGCTCTGGCTGAGGTGAAGCCACCTCCGCCAACACAACCTAACCACCTAGTTGAATTTTGTTTTCTTTTTTTTGTTAAATTTTATCTTTTCTGTTATGGTTTTGGCAACTTTGGACACGGATTTTGAGGATCCTTCTGACCCATTTATTTGGTATTCTGTCACAACTACAAATAGATGATATTTGTTAGGGTTTGGTGGTTCACACGGTGTAAGTCCATTGTATTTATTTTACAAAATTGCACAGTTTTAATTCACTTACAGTTTTATTATTTTTATTTTCTCCTCAAAAAGGCATCCTCAGGAGCAGTGATTCTCAGAAAATCTTTGGGCTAAAAAATAAAAATAATGAAATCGTAAGTGAATTAAAACTGTGTTATTTTGTAAAATAAAAACAAAAAAATAAGATTGCAGATGGCTTTTGAGTTACTTTTTTATAAATTTGCTAAGAAGCTTGCAATCAAGCAACCTATTTCGCCCGGCCATTAGCAGGTATTTACATTGGAAATTTATGAATCATCAAAGTTTATTTTGAATGCGTTATTAAGTAATAATTACCCAATGACATCTGTTGAGCCAGGGTCAAAGATATCGCTAGTAGGACATGACAGGACTCTGTACGTGTGGTTAATAAAAATAATAATATTAGGATGATTTATTTGGTGAACGCTGTTTTTGTGTGTATCACACCTCAAGCGCCCTCTGCGAGCTTGGTCGTCGCTGTAGAAAGCGCCAATTCTCAAGCAAGACCCAGTTGTTGTAAGGTTGGATTGACCTTTCAGTGACCGGTCTTTGGTAAAGGTTTATGAATTTTTCAACCCAGCGAAGAGCATATTCGAAATATAAATGGTATATTTTGTGCTCCGCCGGGATCCACAACCTTCCATTCACGAGTTCGAAGTGTTGCCACTACGGACTACGGACCGGTCCAAGATGCCAACGACACGCGGTGTACCTGAGCGGTTACCCATCCAAGTACTGTCCGCGCCCAATGTTGCTTAACTTGGGTGATCTATGGGAACCGGTGCTTTCAACATGGTAATGTCGTTGACATGGTAACGTGGTTGTTGCAATAATGCAAATTGGAGTGCCGACGCCTTATCCCCTTGACCATACGCACACAAACACAACTAAGCTTCACATATAGTGTAAGTTCTTGGTGCTGTGTGGAACCTTTTTTTTTAACAGATTAGGGGGCGGCCTTACGCCTAGTGAAGTGGGGTTTTCCCAGCTCCCAAGGGGGCTGACTCATTTCTTTTGAAGTCTGAGTAAATCTTTGCATTATTTTATTTTGGGTTTGAAGTAAACATCGAAACGGGAAATCATATCTGACATCCTCAATGGGAGTCAAGCACTCTACCAACTGAACTATCGACCGGACGTTATTTTAAATATCTAAATTTGAATAAATAAATAAATTCTTCGCATCAAAGAAGCAGGATATCATTAATTAAGTGACATACAGAAGACTGGATTGTCTAATCTAATCTAATCTAAGTTGCAAAATATATGTAACATTAAAGATTCACATTTTATGCACTTTCACAAACAGACGTGCACAAGTTCGCGCTTAAACATGCCGCATGTGGTCCTACAATATAAAAACCCGAATCTCACATGGGCATACACCCTGCAACTCTTGCCGACCTTCCCTGAAACAGTGGTGACATTGGCAAAGTGAACCATTTTCTACAGCATGGTAGGTCAGCCGCATACCAACCTATAAGTCAAGGAACATACACAACAAATTACATTTTTAAAATCAACAAATTATAATATGTATGGACATTAAAAACTAACAGAAAACAAATTCTTATTTAAAATATCCCTAAACCTTGTCTAGATTTTTATTGACCAATTAAAATTGAAACCAAACACATGAAATTTTGGTGAACTCTGTTCCCTAAAGTGGTGGCTGCTCCATCATAATACTGGATCTCTGATCTTTAAAAATTGTGTATAAGTTATCCTAGGGCGTTGATTTTATTGCTTCAATATTTATCAAAAGTCTCCTAGAACTTATTGTTTGTCCAAAGTTGCCAATCTTTTGCAAAATTATCAGAGCTATAATCATTTGAAATGAAGTATTTCAATGTCCGTGATTGTTGCGGATTTGATGATCTTTTATTTTGTTGTAAACAAATCTATGGAGATGTATTGTTTTCTCATGTGTTTTTATTGTTGTTAAATGTATAATATTGGATACTGTCATATAAGACTTGAGTGTGATTCAAGATTACCAATAAACAGTGTTCAGTGAACACTTGTCAATGTAAATAATGTACAACTGCGTATATATTAAACTTTGGAACACATTTTTTAAGGTTTGCAAATAATAATCTAGTGTAAAAATAATCTGTGTTACAGAAGAAAGTATTAAAGAGTGTTGAAGTACAGTAAAACCTCGATTATCTGAGCTGTTGTGGCTGAGCTTACCTTTTATAATACCGGAGGGACTTGTAAATGAGTGAAATGGATTGAATATCATCCGTTTCACCAATTTTATTGAAAAATTTACAGTTTGATATTTTTTAAGCTTACATCTTTTATCTTCCTCTAGATAACCTCACTCTTAAACCTTGGACTGGTTGGTAGTCTAGTGGCGAACACTTCGGACTCATGATTGGAAAGTAGTGGGTTCAAATCCAGGTGGAGCAGAAAAAGTATTTAATTTTTCAAATATGCTCTTCGCTGGATTTAAAAAATAATCTACCTTTACCGAAGACCGTTCAGCAGGTCCATCCAGCCTTACAGTAACTGGGTCTTGCTTGAGAATTGGCGCTTTCTACAGCAACGGCTAAGTTTGCAGAGGGATTATTAGGTATGATTCACACAAAAACACCGCTCACCTGTGGCGAAGGGTGAAATTCTAATTCTCTTCATGTGTTTATTAATAATCTTTCCAGACACAACAATCACTTTTTTCGGGCTATGCAGCCGTGGTCTGGTTGATTCATTCCGGACAGTTTCGCCCATTGCTCCGATGGGCATTATCAGCGGTTGGCTAGTCGCTGTGATCTTCTTACAGGATCTGGTGTTCTGGAAGCAACGCTAGCCTTAGAATTAGTATTGTTGTTTTCGTGAGAAATCAAAACTCCATTGCTGCGCAAGGACACAGATGTGCTCGCAATCTGATTGGCCCGCGATGACGTCAGCGAGTTACAGGGAATACCATTGGTCTGTACTGGCGCAGGTGTCAACAAGTACCGGCCGTGAAAGCCTCAATGTACAATTAATCTTTCCAGAGTCTGATATCAGTTTATTTTGATAAATAGCATTCATGTTTGCATGCTCTGTCACTACACGCAACGGTGTGAGCTCGATTAATTGATGAAGCAGACTCAGATAATCCAGGTTGTACTGTAATATAGCTTTTTCATTTATACATAAAACTATTGTACAATTTTGTATCACTATAAGATGTACCAATTTTGTAAAAGAGTTTTTGTTTTGAGAAAATATGCTTTGATCATTTTCATCTGCACTTTTTAATTTTTAAGAAAATTATCACATCCAAAAGTTGCGAACAAGTGAAATCGCAAACGACTGCAACGAGTGGGAAAGAGAGAAGAGCGGGCATGAAGAGAGAGAGAATGTGGAGGAGATGAAAGAAGTGTGCGAGGACAGAAGTGCTTGCGATGCTTAGCTGAGTGGAGGCGAGATACAGCCACAGTTACGGGCACGTGGGCTACAATTGATCAATTTCAGACTTTTTGAGCCTTAGAAAGTTATTACGAAGTGTAAACAAAGTACTTTTGAAAAAAACCTTTTGCATGGAATTTTTCCCAATACTGCAATCTCTAATCTAAGTTGCAAGGATATGTTACATTGGAGATTCACATTATATGCATTTTCACAAGCAAACACGTACATATTCGCGCTTGCACATGCCGCATGTGAACCTATGTACAACATAAAACCCTAAATCTCAAATGAATATACACCCCGCAACTCTTGCCAATCTTCCCTGAAACAGGGGTGACGCTGGAAAAGTGAACCATTTTTTTACAGTATGGGGGGTCAGCCTCATACCAACCTATAAGTCAAGGAGTTCTGTGTTTAATTCTGCAAACTTATAATCGGAAGGTCATGGGTTTGACTCCTGTCGGAGCAAAAAAAATTTGAAATATTGCTTGGTTGAAACAACCATATACCTTTACCAATGGCTGGTCACCGAATGTCCATCCAACTTAACACTAAATGGGTCTTGCTTAAGTAATTGGTGCTTCCTGTCTTGATGATGAAGCTCCTAGATTGCTGCCTTTTGTTCTATAGCTCTCAAAGCACTTAGAATGAATTTTCACGAACAAAAAATATATAAAAAAAAATTAAATTAGGCTGATTTATTTAGTGAGCGCTGTTTTTTTGTGTATCGCACCTCAAGAGCCCTCTGCGAGCTTTGTCTTCGCTGTAGAAAGCGCCGACTCTCAAGCAAGACCCAGACCGTTTTGATCACTGGTCTTTGGTAAAGGTTTATGAATTTTTCAACCCAGCGAAGAGCAAATTTGAAAATATAAATGGTATATTTTTGTGCTTTGCCGGGATTCGAACCCACAACCTTTCATTTACGAGTCCGAAGTGTTACCACTAAACTACGGACCTGTCGAATATGGCGTGGAAAGCACCCCCTTACAAAATTAGATTGAATTTTTAATGTAATTTATCGCCCACCTTTGCCCCTGTGGAGTGCTGGCCTCTGCTATGAAGTAAACAGCGGTTGTTAAGTAACTATATCAGTTTTGTGATAATGTACATAGAAAAGCACTCTTGGTTTTAATGTAACGAGCTTGCTTAAATTTATGTAAAAATATTATAATGACGCAATTTTAACTTGGAAAAGATGTGAAAAACTGAATTTGTATCAAATGCAAAATGTTTGTGTAAAATTATTGACCTATCAGTTTTTTTTTTAATAGATTTTTGAAGAGGAACGCAATTCACCAACCTATTTTGCATTGCCAGTACGCTCCCCCAGTTCTTGTTTGCCGTGTAGACCAATTCTGTCAAATATGACTTTTTAATGCAGTTTTCTTAAGAATCAAATTCTACACAATCTGAGCTAAGAAAAAACGTAAAACTCGATAATGTGTGAGTTGTTTTGAATATTTTTTAAATAAATTTCCTGCTTTCATAAGACACATTGGTCCAGTACACATGCAAACATTGCTCATGTAAAATTAGCTTAATGGTCTATACGGCAAACAAGAACTAAGGCAGCGAGTAGTCTTCATGCATATATATAAAGCAGAAGCTTGTGTGCATGCAATTGCATCTGTTGAACCAGGGTTGAAGTTGTGGTCAAACGGGCCAAGCGTGATTCGAACCAGTGTTATTCTGTTCCAAATACACTAGTCAAGAATAGAGACTTGACGCCCTCGGCCATAAAACTGACAGATCCTCTTAAAACTATGCAGTCCACAAAATCTGTTTGAAAGAGCACAGGGACAAATTAATGTTTTTGTTGCATCACAATATCACACATATTTTACCAATCCAGTGATGTCATATATCATGCGAAGGACATGTTACGAGTGGAACCTGATTATTTTCACAGTTCAGGGGGGCAGCCTTACGCCAACCACTCCAATAGGAAGGTTCTCCGTTCCCCGTGGAGCAAGTTCTCTTTCTCGTGATGGCTAAGGAAATGGTGTAGGTTTTTATCATTTTGGCTTGGAACAAAACACTGAAAAAGGAAATCATGTCTGGTATCTGTTTTAGGGTTCGAATCGTAGCTTCCTGGCTTTCAATGCAAGGATTCTTTCGACTAAGCTTTCATCTGAACTATTACGAAATAAAATATTCGAGAATCCCACTGAGGGTGTCAGAAATGATTTCCCGTTTCGGTGTTTATTTCAAATCCAAAATAAAATATCGGTAAGGCTTACCCAACCTTCACTAGAAATGAGTACCAGCCCCTTTACCTCCACTTTAAACTGAAGTGGCTGGCATATGGCCGCCCCCTTACCTGTAAAAATAAATAGGTTCCATTTGCCACGTGCGCCCCTTCAGAGAGATTGCGGCAAGAAGCCACGTTTCTGTACTTTCTATATTTTTTGCATGTCATAAAATGATAAAAGAGTGCTGTTTTTGTGTGTGTCACACCTCAAGGCCCATATTCATCACAAATGAGATATTGTAAAAAGATGCTCTTTCAGTGCTCTCTTAACCCCCAGAGTCAGAGTGCGGATCCGCACTTATAGCACTGATAGTGACTTTTTATGTTTTTCTTTAGTTTTTACACAAGAATAAAAGCTAAAATTGTTTAACATACTTCTATTGAAGTCGCCGGCACACTAGAGGTTAAAAATGCCAACAGATTCTGAATTCCTTACTCTGGGTGGCAGTCTACTCCACTCCATCGGTCCCACTGTCTGAATAGCACGGTCCTCAAAATTAGTGTATATTTGTGTAAATGCTCTTTGCTTCTTCTTCCATTACGACAATGATATATTCACTTATTCCCTTTTTTTAAAAAGCGGCCTAACATGTAGAATATTACGCTTAAAGAATGGAAATGTTTCTTTCCTGTCTTTCTTTATTTTGTTATGTGCTATAAATAAAGTCCTTCTGCTCGCAGTCATTGTACTTTTCCTTTTTAAATTCTAACATATTAGGGTTCTAGTTTAAACATGTATTTTTTATTGTTTTACAAAAACAATATCAACATATTTTTGAAAAAACCATAGATATTTCAGGATGCAGCGTATTGGGCTCGTCACAAAATTCTTGTCTGCGGGAAACATCACAGATGTGACTCGAGCCAATAACAAAATATTAGTTTGCCTTTTCCTAGCAACCCAGCTGTGTGACGTTACAATTTTTTGTTTTTAAGGAATTTGTGCAGAGTCCATTCAGATTCAAAAAAATCATTCAGTAATTATTTTTTTTGAAAATTAATATGAAAAATTTGAAATAAAAACATTTGTCTTTTTCCAATATAATGCGTGCAGTAATAGAACCAAATGCAGAAATCTAGGACTTTCTATAGGATAAGTGACGAAAGTTCAAAAATAAGATGATTTCAATCTATGGAATAATAGAATATGATTTTCTGTGCTCTCGTGTAATAAATCTAGAGAAATAAATCTAGATTACTGCCGTTGGTTCTATACCATGCAATTAACAAACACTGATTATTTCCGTAGAATTCAAAAATGGTCATCTCCAATCTAAGCATCTATACAGAAAAATATTATCCTCTTGTTACCACTGCTTTTTAAATTAAACTTAAAAAAATCTTTTTTATTTTACTTTTTACCAAAGATATATTTTATCGATAATAGTAAACTGTAACATAACTTTTATATAGAGATTATTTCACTTTTATTTCATTCAAACAAATGTACGTAATTAGGTACGTTATTTATAAAATTTGTAGGGAAAACCAGTAGTTTATCTGCATTCCAGCAAACCACACTATCGGAAAAAAGTTTAAAAAAATCTTTTCAAGCTCTGCAATCTGTAAAAAGCACTATTTTTGTTTTTTTATTATAATATGCAAATAACAACTTTGTGGCGAGCGCCTTCCGGGAAAAGTTACACTTTATGTGTGGCTTAGAAGCGTTTTTATAGCAAGTAACGTTAAATTTGTCAAAAACAACTACATAACTTTTACATTGAAAATAAAAACCTTTTCTTGGCAAGAAATGTTAAAATGTAGTTTTTTTTTAATTTCTAATCTAATTTAATCAGAGTTGCCAAGATATGTTACATTGGGGATGTACATTATATGCATTCTCACAAGCAGACACGTACAAGTTTGCGCTTGCACATGACGCATGTGAACCTACAACATAAAAACCCAAATCTCAAATGGACTTACACCCTCCAACTCTTTCTGTCCTTCCCTGAAACAGGGGTGACATTGACAAAGTGAACCATTTTTTTACAGCATACAGCATTTCAAGTTCAGTGTGTTTTGTGGGAACGCAGATTTTTTTTATTTACATATTTCTTAGCATTTCAAATTTGCAACAAACATTATTTATTTAGTATCATGGTCTAAGAAAAGATCCCTCTTGTTTTAAAAAGAAAAGATCTATAGCTCACCCAAGAACTTCACACTTTCAAAATCTAAATGGGCCCATGACTAGTCGCTGCCTTAGCTCTTGTTTATCGTATACGCCATTGAGAAAATTTTACATGAGCAATGTTTGCATGTGTACTGGAACAATGTGTCTTATGAAAACAAGAAATTTATTTAAAAATATTTAAAAGAACTCTCACATTATCGAGTTTTACGGTTTTTCTTAGCTCAGATTGTGTAGAATTTGATTCTTAAGACAACTGCATGAAAAAGTCATATTTGACAAGATTGGCGTATACGGTAAACAAGAACTGGGGGAGCGTAGTGTCATATTCAAAACTCAAGAGGATGGCGAGTCTCAAAAATACAAAATTACTAAGAAAAAAAAACCTGTCAATCCAAGATGGCCGCAAGTGAACAGCTGATTAACCTTTATACAAATATTACCGATATTTGGTAGGTTAGAATTACCGTGGTGATGAGACTTCCAGCCCAGCAGAGACAAATGGCTGGTAAAGCAAGATCCTGCCTTTACAAGATTTTCTGAGACATGACACGTTTGCAAATAGCTAAATTCATTTGAAAAAATAGTAAAAAAAATGGTTATTTCATTTATTAAAACCCCTCAAGTGCCGGAACGCCTATAGGCGTCACATAGTACTAATCGCGATTTTTTTCATTTTTCTTTAGTTTTTACAAAGCAATAAGATCGAAAATCGCGTGAAGTACTGCTATTGGGTAGAACCATCCACCAATGAAGTCAAATCATTAATTTTTGTTTGTAGGTATTTAAAATATAATATTAAAGTTGACCTTGAAAACGGACTCATGAAAAAGCCGAATTCCACAATTTTTTGACATAAGAACACTAACACTCAAAAAAAAATCTTTGTGTAAATTAAAATGGTCATTAATTCTTCTATCTTTTGCGATGTATTTGGATTTCGTGCCTACGCATACTAATGAGGTATATCTATTTTTAGAATTTCGATCTTTTTTCCGTAATCTAAATTATAATCGAGTATAATAATAATTTCACCAAAGTTTTTTTTTTTTTGGTAGGCCCTAAAAAAACTTTATTTCACTGTTTTTTGAGATAAAAAAAACCCACAGGAGATATGCTTTGTATCTTTGGAGATATTTAATATAAAAAACCACGAGTTGGGTGTCTGAATTAGGCAGAAAATCGCTGGCGCCTGAGAGGTTAAGGACTTTTTTTAAATCTTCCTTAACTGTTTTTTTTATTTTTTTTATTTCTGACATGTTACTGTTGTACATAATTTTTAACCATTCAAAATAAATCTCTTATTTTTAATGTAATCTTGATTTTTCTTATTGGCTTTCATTGGAGAACTTGTGTCGGCATCGTTTCATCTGCTCAAAATCTATAAGCAAAGTTGCAAATATGTGCTAACATTTAAGATTCATATTTTATTCACGCCTACAAGTAGACTAACGTTGCATGTGTACTTATAAAGTTAAAACCTTACTAAAAAAAATATCCCTGCAACTCTTGCTGTCGTTCCATGAAGCAGAGGTAACATTGGCAAAGGTGAACCTATTTTTAGTCAGGGGAAGACGGCCTCGTACCAACCTATAAGTCAAGGAAGAAAAATAATACACATATAACTTTATAAGAAAGAACAGTGAATAAAATATGTGTAAGAATTAAAATCAGCATTTTAAATTTAAAAGCCTTGGCCACCAACATTGCAGATAAAATACCATTTTTTTGTTCCTGCATACTTTTTTCGAATTCATCCAAGTATCTTTTTCATGCAAGGACTCCTTATTTTATAACAGTGGATCTCCCATTCATTTTGTAACATAATTTCAACTTTGCTGTTTTCATTATTATTTGTAGAGACTCAATACTGCAAGTAAATCTAAGTTTTCAATGTTTATTTTGTAAATAACTTCAGATAACTTTGTTTTGAAGCGGCCATGTTGTTTTGGAATAATAATTTGAATGTTGATATATTTGAATTTGGAACGCAGTGTTGCCGCACCTGTGTTCTGAAGGTAAGCCTATACCGGCCTTGTTACAATATTTGACTATTTATTATTCTGTGAATATTGTGAATTATCTGTATTGTATTAGACTTAACGATTATAAATATAAATTAATAATGAATTGCTTTTTTCATTTTTAAATGCATCTCATAAAAAAAAGAGTTCTTGAAATAATGACACCGAGTATGAAGCATTGTGTGACCTCACAGTGATGTCCTAAATAGAAAAATGTATGGAAAATACAACGGCATCGCTATTAGGTAATTTAGTTTTCCTATATTTTGTGTATGTATGCAATAATTTATAACTGTGTTAAAAGTCTGCACATTAAATATAGGCAAAAGAGCTGTGACGTTGCGTATCCAAGTTGCTAAGGTAATCGCAAGTAAATGCAACTAAGCTACAGGTACAGCGCAATGTCTTGCCGCTTTATCCCCAAAGGAGTCACATCTGGTGAGTGAATCATATTTATTTCTACAGGTAAGGGGCTGGCCTTACTACTTCACTTATAGTGTGGGTTTCCTTGCTTCCATGGGGGCTGGTATTCATTTCTTGTGAAGGCTGAGTAAACCTTTCCGGTGTTTTATTTTGGGTTGTAAATAAACAACGTAATGGGAAATCATTTCCGACACCCTTGGTGGGATTTGAACCTGAGCTCTCGGCATGCAATGCAAGTATTCTACCAACTGAACATTTTCTTTAAACCTTAGTTACATAGATGTGTGTTCAACAAAAAAAAGAATAGATAAGGACCCTAATCACCCAGATCTGTGACGACAGCTCGCCAAGAGTAATTTGAAATGGATGACTCCATTTATGTGGCAAATATTCAAGAATACAGTAAAGCGTTGATAATTCGAACTATTACAGGGGCATACCTACCTGTAAAATGAGCATTTAAAAAATCCTAAAGTTTGCCATGCCCATATGGAAGCAAGCCAACCGTCTTATGCGCATCTTGATTCTGTGCAAAGAAGAGCGGTGAAACTGATTGATGATCCCATTCTCACAGCCAACCTACACCCTCTTGAGCACAGAAGGAAAGTTGGAATGATCAGTCTCTTCTATAGGTACTACAAAGGCGTCTGCTCTGATGAAATATCCTCACTTATACCCCCTCCTCTCGTCACAACAAGGGCAACTCGTAGAACGGCTCACATTCAACCATTTGCAGTCGATATCAAAACTATGAGAACTTGGTGTTTTCACAACTCATTCCTCTGCCAAACTGCCCGCTTATGGAATGAGTTACCGGTATCTGTGTTTCCATCCCAATTTAACCTTGCCCTTTTCAAATCCAATATCAATCGCCATTTCCTCTCAGTGTCTCAAAACAAAGCAACGCCACACACACCACAGCACTGCGCAGCTAACGGCCCTGCAACCGGACATGGACAACTGCCACGTCACCAACACCTCTGCGGCACTTTAACAAGTGTCATAGACCCTTAGAGTCTCTCGAATCTAGGGAGTCTCCCGCATAGGCTTTCTTAAAAATAAAAATAAAATTAAATCACACTTTTTCAAGACAGATATATCTGATACTGGTCGCTTGCCTCTCGAGCTTCAAACCATCGCAAAACAGTATCTATAGGTGGTATATTTTCGTCATTCTGAATCTTAAGAGTTTATATGAAATGCTAGCGACATCAGCTATGAGGCCTACAATCTTGTATCGCAAAATTTGATATCCTGGATCTGTGTTGTCGGCACTCGTCCATTCTTGAAAGACTTCTTCACAATGAGAATATATTGACAAAAATTCTAAACGAGAGACAATCATTTATCACGCTTTAAATATTTATAAAACACCTGAAAGGTAATATTTTCATCTGTTATTATTTTTTTCAGAATCTGTAGGTAAGTTTTCATGATAAATAAATTTGTATGCTGAAGTTGGCATTACTTCTCCCAGGTGTAAAGGATTCGGATACGTTCGGATTTTTCCGTAAGCTACTGTCATTTTCTACAGTTGGCGACACTGCGAATCCTGGATTGTGCTGCCATGTTTGAAAATATCCCGACCAAGGAGGAAAACTTTCGCAAACTTGCACAGTTCAATATTTTTAAAGTTTTGCGATATGTCAAAACGTCCGCCATTTCAAGTGACAAGAATTGATTTTGTGCACGTGTTATATTATCTTTGAAAGTTTTTATAATCAATAATTTTGAACGTTTTTTTAAACACTTTTGGTGGAAACGAAGTAAAAAGAGAAGCAAAATTTGAATTTTTGTGTAACATTGGGATATTTTCGCGGAAAAGTCGGGGAATTTTGTTTATTGCGCTGATTCTGCAAGTAGCTGTCAGTTGATGACAGACGGGCGGTGGGGTGTTGTGTACTAAGATTTGTCTTTAGGCCGCGCGGGGCCGAGAAAATTGACTTGAAAATGTGCCCGCCGCCGATCGTGCAAAACCCAAACGCAAAATCCATCTAACAAACATCCGTCCTAATATTGACAAACCCCAAATCACTTGTATACTTACACTCCCACCGTAACATCGTCAAACAAATAATATGTCCAGGCGGAAATCGTATTGTTTATAAATTGTTATGTGTACAACTCGTCCTACTATCGGAAATCAAAATCACAATGAACCCAAAAATAAAGCATCAAATCATCGGTAAATAAAGCCGAGTTTACACAGTCAATATTTGGCGGAATAACAACATTTTTTTACGTACTAAATAAATAATTCGCACCACATCGATTTGTGAAAATACAGTTTTAAATCAGTGATAAAAATAATCAAACCTTTCATAGAACTTTTCTTACTTTAATAAAAGATCTCTTTTAATTCATAATATTTTGTAATATTCGATATAAATCCGATAAAAAACAGTTTGTAATGCTTGATAGTTTAATGTTTAAAACCAAAATATTTTGAGTGTAAATAAATGTGTTTTGAATGTTTTATTTTTTAAGAAATGGATGTATCGAGCTGTGTTGTTTTGTACCAGTGAAGTTGAAGTGTATTTTTAAGTAAAATAATATAGTTGAAATAATTAGTCGCCATGGCGGAGCGGGAGCGGGTGGGCAAGACGCCCATCAGGGTGGGCTTCTACGACATAGAGAGAACCATCGGCAAGGGGAACTTCGCCGTTGTCAAATTAGCGAGACATCGAATCACCAAGACTGAGGTAAGTTCCTTAAATGCTGCTGAAGAAATCATCGCTCTTTATGACCAGAAACCGTGAGGGAAAACTTCCGGTTTGAAGTAAACGTTCACATTTTTAAGCAAGTTTTGTGAAGAGTAACACCTGAAAAACATCTTTCATGACTGAAAACCAGGAGAATTCCTTGTCTGGGTTGTATGTCTATTGTCTACAGCCAGATTCAGTTAGGATGAACATATAATATGTAATCAGTTGTTTTCTGAGTGTAAAAAACCCTGAATGATGTTTATATATAAAATCGAATTATTTTTTAAATGTGAGGAAAGAATGAAGTTCACTTTTTTTTATTTAAAAGGGATCCTGAAAATGTTTTACATTACTAAAAACAAGAAAAATATATTTTCTGAATTAGAAGTACCTACTTACTCTGAAATAGGTACTGTTTACATAATTACTTCCCCTTTTTCTGAATTTACAGTACTCATGAATTCCATGCCACCCTTGACTTAGGATGTTTTATTTACAGGGCTTACCTACGTCTATTTGAGGTTTAAGTACGTTATTTTGTGTACACGTACTACGTGCAGTATGTGTAAGCACTAACTCATACGTCTCTGCGTGTAAGAGTGCCATAAATATTAATATTAAATTATAGATAAGCCAACTAAGTAAACATGTTTGTTATGTCTGGAACCCCTGAAGCTTTCATGGCTGAAATTTTAGTTCTTAGACTTAGACATCAAGGGAAGTGTGGCGACTCTAAGCCGGTGTTAATCCTAATCTGGCGGATCTGTTTCAGGAATGCATCAAAATAAACACTTGAAGAGCTTTATAATGTGGTTGAGGTCCGTACGAAAGTCAGATAGTAAACAAATTTGGTTGTGTGGCAAGTGGTCAGAAAATTTGTGGGGTTAATTTTTTTTTTCTTTTTAATTAAAAAAAATAGATATGTGAAGAGGAATGCAATTCACCAACCTATTCTGCCTGGCCAAAAACAGGTATTAATATCATCGATTAAGTACACAATCAGCATTTGTAAGCGCGAACTACATGTGTTTGTTTGTGGGCATACATCTGAGAGCTTTGAATGAATATATCCTTGCAACTTAGATTATAGATTATAGATTAATAATTCATTATTGTTTATATTACTTAATGAATTATTAATTCATAATTACCCAATAACATCTGTTGAACCAGGGTCAAAGTTAAAGTCAAGGGGGGATCGAACCAACGTTATTCTATTCCAAATACGCTAGAAAGATCGGCCACTTGGCCCCCTCGGCCATAACACCGACAATGTCACCATAACATCAACCGGGTTGATGAGATTATAGAGGAATTGTGTCCCTTGGTAAAGAGTGGCAGTTGCACAATAGCTTGAAGAGGCAGGATCGCTATTACTGAACTGATCTAACGACTGCCGGGTCGTAGATGTGTCTCTGCTGCCATCTACAAACCTTTTAATTGATAGGGAAGTATAATGTGTATTAATAAAGTAACGTGGAAATGGTTCTACAGGTTTGAGATGTAGGTAGGTACCTAATAATAATAATAATAATAATTGGACAATTTGTATACAGCGCCGTTTAGTGGCACTAGCCACCCCAAGGGCGCTTTTATGTGTTGAAGCTTCTGTTAAACAAATGTGTCTTAAGCAACTTCCTGAAACTGCCAACACTGGTCTCTGTTCTCAACTCCAGAGGTAGACTATTCCAGCAGGATGGACCAGCCGAACTAAAAGCCCTGTCTCCGAAACCAGTTCTGTTCCGTCGAAGAGGCAGTTGAAGCCTGTTTACGGCGTCACTCTGTGCAGAACGAAGAGTGCATCGTTTTCCACCTATCTGGTCGACTCTGCACAATTCACACAAGTACGATGGGGCAACTCCTCTGAGGGCATTAAAAACAGAAACACATATTTTGTACTCAATCCTCTCTGGGACTCGCAGCCAATGAAGGCGCCGCAACAGAGGAGAGACATGGTCAGTTTTTCGTCCTCCTAAAAGTAATTTGGCTGCAGCATTAAAGACGGACTGCAGTCTAGACTGCTGAAACCTTGGAAGACCCCAGAACAGACCATTGCAATAATCCAGTCTCGACACAACAAAGGACGCAATGAGAATCTTAGCAGCTTCGGATGTCAAACAGTTTCTGACCCATCTCAACTGCCTCAGGTGAAAAAAACAGGAGCTCACAGTCGAGCTTATTTGCGTACTCATGGAGAGAGTGTTGTCAAGATGGACCCCAAGAAACTTAATTGAGCTAGATGGATATACATCCAGGCCCATTACTTTAATTGGTGAAGAGCCAAGCAAGTGTTTCCTACCAGGAGACGACATCCAGATGAATTCTGTCTTGTCTGGATTCATTCTAAGGCGACACCTTGCCATCCACTCAGCCACCACTTCAATGCACCGGACCATCTCAAGACTACAGGCATCTGTCATAGATGGCTGACAGAAACGACAAAGTAGAATATCATCAGCATAAGAATAGTAGCTGGTGCCGTTCATCAGTACAGTGCTCTCAAGATCATTTGTGTACAGGGTAAAAAGTAAAGGCCCGAGCACAGATCCCTGAGGCACACCACAGTCCATGGGCATACCTGATGACTCACCATCAACATCCACAGTCTGACATCTGCCTTTCAGATATGAAGATAGCAATTTAGATACTCCTCCTCGGACTCCGTACAACCTATCAAGCTTAGTGATGAGTATACTGTGATCAACAGTGTCGAAGGCAGCGCTCATGTCAAGTACTGCCACCATGGCAAGAGCACCGTCCCCAACCGCAGCTATCACATCATTCACAATGCGAAGTAAGGCAGTCTCAGTGGAATGAGCTTTTCTATATGCTGACTGAAACTTAGACAGATATCCGCCTCGCTCCATGTGCTGAGTGAGTTGCCAAACAACGGCCTTCTCAATAATTTTCGATATAAAAGGAACGGACGACACAGGTCTATAATTTTCCACAGAATCAGCTGGAAGGCTTGATTTTTTGAGAATTGGTGTAACAATTGATTTTTTAAGTTCCGTGGGAAAAATACACTCTGTAGTGAGAGACTTGTTGACCAATGCTGACAGAATAGGTGCCACCTCACTTAAGCATCTTTTGACCAGCCATGTTGGAATTGGATCTAGTTTACATTGCTTGTTTGGACATGTGAGTACAAGCTTAACAACATCATTCAACAAGACAGGCTTAAATGAAAAAATAACATTGCAACAATTGTTTGACTCTGGGGGATTAAAAATGGTCGCTGCACTGGATTCTCTTATTCTTCGTAACTTCTCTGAAAAGTGACGAGAGAATTCACTTGCAGGAAGCTCCGGATGCTGAGTAGAACTTTTTCCCAGGACAAAGCTCATCGACTTCCACAGCGCCCTGGGGTTCTTGGCTTCGGTCTCCATTTTTCTGGTCCAGTAGGACGACCTTTTCCTCCTTATCAAAGTCCAATAGATGGTCTGGGCATTCATCCAGGTTGCACGTGCAGTTTCTGTGCGACACCGTCGATACCTCCTCTCAAGGCGTCTCATCTCTGCTTTGCCACATCTGCATTCCTCATCAAACCAGCACTCAGATCTTCTCTGTCTCCTGATGGTTGTTTTGAGAGGAGCGTATTTGTTGATCAGCGAGAGCATGGTGCTATTGTAAGATTAAACTGTCGGTGTATCTCTATAGTAAGGCCTCGTGTCGGTGTATCTCTATAGTAAGGCCTCGTGTCGGTGTATCTCTATAGTAAGGCCTCGTGTCGGTGTATCTCTATAGTAAGGCCTCGTGTCGGTGTATCTCTATAGTAAGGCCTCGTGTCGGTGTATAAGAATGGCGGTAAAATTGTGTCATTCTCTGTAACGTGTGAATTCTGTACAATTTTTATTCCCACAATTATAATTTGCAAGAAATAAGTAATATTTTAAACTTCATAACAATAGCAGAGGTTTATGTAATCTGAGAATTTATGATGTTTCGTGTCGAAAATGTCCCGTTCCCATAAAGGCATTGACTTACTATGCATAAAGGTAAAAAGAGTTCTTACCCATGTCTTATACCGGCAAGGTTTACAAGCCTTCGCAAGAAATTAGCACCCGCTGTAGTTGTTACTCTGTCGCCATTCCTCTAGGGCAGAAAATTAAAAGGTGAATTGTAACAAAATTGAATTTTATTTGTATTAAATAGCCACCATACAAATTGTTAGTTTTGATACAATAGGGATCGATGATCATACTTACTGCAAAATAAAAATTACTTAGATTAGAATTAAAAGATTACCTTCATTAATAAAACGAACTAAATATTTCGTTATGAAAATGGAATATGAGCTGAACATGACCTTATTGTATGATATAAAGTCATGTGCAGTCCACTGTACAATTTATTTAATTTCAAATACACTAAAATACAACGATCATATGTTTTGCGAAAAGAATAAAGTACCATTAGCAAAAACAAATGCATTGAAAAGAGTTCGACGTACCTACTTAAGTAAGTACTACTTTTCCTTGGCAAAAAGAGAAAAACCCCGCGACCTACTTTGATTGTTGATATTTTTTCTCCACTGTAGAGCTGGTTGTTGAACGGCAGTACTATAAGTGGCTTCACCTCGCTTTGAGTGAACATAATGATTGGTTATTTTTTCAATATTGTAAATTATTTAGTTTAGTTGCGTGTTCTGATGAAGATAGTGTACAAGTTGTTTAGGACAGCTGTTAAGTAGCCTAAAATGGCCAGGGCTGGAAGTCTCATAATCATCACGGTAATTCTTACCTGCTGAACATCGGTAATATTTGCATGAAGACCTGTCAATCCAAGATGGCCGCAAGTGAACAGCTGATTAGTCTTCATACAAATATTATTGATATTCGGTAGGTAAAAATTATGGTCGTGATGAGACTTACAGCCATGGGCCTGTAGTCTCAACGGGCATCGGTTTATCTTACGCATTGATTAGAAGATAGCACGCAATAAAACATGGCGGCATGTAAACAGCTGATAAATTTTGTATGGTACAGCGACCAACTGCTTACATTCTGCCATGTTATTATCATTGTCATTTATTTGGAAAAAAAAACAACGATTGCTTACATACAAGTAATCGATCTTAAAAGTCACATACATAGAATTTTAATAATTGGCTTAAAATTTTCCTTAGATGAATATTGTTAAAATATCTATAAATATAGTTACATACATTTTTTTTCAAGTAAATGTACAGAAAAAATCAAATGTGTATATAAAATATGTATTACTTATATAACGTTCTATCTTTAAATAGATACGGTAAAATCTACCGACGCCCGTTGAGACTTCAGACCTTAGGTCCGTACATGGTCCGTACCCTCTACGGGCGTCGATAGATCTTACCGTATCTATTTGAACATGGCAAGCAGGTAATAAAATAATATGGCGGCGTTAAAACAGCTGATCGCTTTACCATGCATTTTGTACAGAAACCATATACTTATACAGTGATCAGCTCACGCCCGCGCCGTCATGTTTTATTGCTTTTATATCTTTAAATATATACCATGTATAATAGAGGTAGGTCAACAAAGATAAGCAACTTGGAACAAGAAGACCAGCAAGTCTAACCAAAAGGAACGAAAGATTCAAGACTTATCCATGATCTAAGTTTCCACGATATATTGTCATTTAAGGCTCATATTTGATAATGTATGTGTACTTTCTAAGTATGTAAGCCAAACCGCCAGTTAACATAAATCAAAGAACCAGCTCTTTGCCAATGTCACCCCTGTTTCAGGGAAGGTCGGCAAGAGTTGCAGGGCTAATGTTCATTTGATATTGGGCTTTTATATTGTAGGCCGACATGCGGCATGTGTGAGCGTGAAATTATGCGTGTCTGCTTGTGGGAATGCATTTAATATGAATCTCAAATGATACATATCTTTGCAACTTAGATTTAGATTTTAGCCCCCTCAAAATCCCCTTCGGGGAATGCGTGGTATAAAGTTGTCCTATGTGTTCAGATCAGTTGCGTTTTTAAAAATAAATAAAGTGTCCTTAGCTGTTGCTGTCCTTGTTAGAACGGCCGTTTACGTGGTCCGTGACGTCTGCTTACGCTCTCATGTGAATACTCGCGTCCTTCCCGCGCTTCTCTTGCGTCAAGACGCGCATACAAAGCTATAATCTTTTTATTTAGCGTGGAAACTACGACTTCAATTCGCCTCGAGATACCTTTCATCATCAAATGTACATAGATTCAAATTTTGCTGATATTTTTGATACAAAGCTTTGCCTGTAATAGTATAACCTATAAGTACCAGCGGAATAGAGTCGGTGCAAACAAAATGGGGAAAATTGTGATGTCGCCCGGCCGTGTTCCTATGGAAAATTTCATGTTTTTTGTTGGTTGCTAAGGCCCTAGGTATTCGCCTTGGCATATATGTAGAACTGAAGTGCATACTTCGTCCTAATTTTTTTTTTATATTTGTGTCTACATTTGTTTTTCAGGTTCTGTTGTTTATATACTTAAATATTATTTATATTCCTTGACTTATAAGTTGGTATGAGGATGCCCACCCATTATATAAATAAATGGTTCACTTTGCTAATGCCACCCCTAATATGCCACAAAAGTTTGCAGGGTTTATGTTCATTTGGGGTTTGATTTTTCATTTGTAAGTACACATGCAGCATTTGTAAGTGCGAACTTACACGTGTCTGCTTGTGGGCATCGCGATTGTATTATATTATGCATTGCATACGAATCCTAAATTTTAAAAATATCTTTGCAACTTAGGAGTTCATATGTCTAGATGTTGTGTAGCTCACATTTTAACTCTGACGTATTTTCGTTTCACCTTCGAAATACATTTCATTAATGTAAGCTTTATTATTAATAACTTGTGCCTTCAAATATTCCGTAAATGGCATTATTTTTAGCCCCCATGTGGTTTCTACACCCCCTCCCCCCCCTCCTCGCTGTAAAGCCTAGTCGTGTGACGTCACAATGAAAGCTGTGACGTCAATGGATCCGTATTATAAAGGTCACTTTATTCTACATTTTTTTTACAAAATTTTACAGTTTTTATTTATTTTATAAATGAGGAGTATAGTTTTTTTTATTGAAAAAAAAACAGTAGGTACCTACCTACCTACTCGTATTTAGTAAAAATAAAAGCTGTGTGCGTATCCTTTTTTTAAATTATGCTACTTGTAAAAATGTTTTTTCACCGTGTAGAATGTAAATGTCCACAAACTCTAATAGTTATTTATGCCACTGCCAAGTAATGATAGTCTTTTTAACACGAGTGCTAGTTTGTGCCATGAGGCGCAGCCGAATGGCACAATAGAAAGCACGAGTGTTACAAAGACTAATTACGTGCAGTGGCATACAATACTTTTTCTACGACCATGAGAGAATTAACAAAATAGTGAATAATAGTCATTATAATGTACTCGTCCATTTGAAGTAATTAAAACCTTACCTTTGTCAAAACGTGTGATTTATCATTCCCTTCGATTATCTAATCTAACCTAAGTTGTAAAAATAAATTATATTTAGGTTTCATATTGAATTCATGCCCACAAGCCGACACATATGTATAAGGTCGCGCTTTTACATCCTGCATATAAGCTTAAACATTCAAACCCAAAACTCAAATAAACATATGCCCTGCAGTTGTATTGGCAGGTGAACCAAATTTGTACAGCATAGGTGATCAACCTCATACTCACCTATTAACCAAGTAACTTTTTGAGTTTGTTTATTTTTTGCGGTGAAATTTTTTGTATTGTTTTCCTTTCAAGCCTTTTATTTTCCATTGAAAAAAGGAAAGCTTTATTTGGAGCAATCCGATAAATAAATTCGATAAATTTTAGCACTATTAACAATTTTTATTTGACTCTACACATAAAATATACGTCTTATTTATTTTCATCTGAACAGGGCTGAAAGTCTCATCACCACGGTAATTCCTACCTACCGAATATCACTAATATTGTATGAAGCCTAATCAGCTGATCGCTTGCGGCCATCTTGGATTGACAGGTCTTCATACCCCCATACAAGGTTGACATTTGAAATTAAAAAATGGTTCCAATTCTGACAATGCGCATGCGCACATGTTCATTTTAACACGGTTACCGGTTGCATAATGTAACATTATGCAACGGGTGTAGAAATGTATGGCATTGTGATTGCGTTAGCCGTTTTGTAATTAGTAAATTACCAAATGGGAGTAGAAAAAGTTTATTTTAGAATATTTTTAATTTATTTAAAAAACTAACTAAGATGTTACAGTTGAATAGTGCTCTTTCATAAATAAATATTGCTATAAATATATTCGGGGCTTAGACATTTTAGTCGTCGGTTGAACCCACGCTTTGTCAATCCAAGATGGCCGCAAGTGAACAGCTGATTTATCTTCAATACAAATATTACAAAATTCGGTAGGTAAAAGAATGACCGTGCTGATGAAACTTCCAGCTCAGACACCATTAGTTTGTCAAAGCGTGGGCTCAACCGACGACTAAAATGTCTAAGAATAGCCCAGATTGTCTTTATTATTAATCCTTACTGAGTTCGGTCTTCCCTTGCTACTTTTTCCTTTCACGTTTCCTCTGTATACAGTATACTCACACCACTATACGAAGCCAATGTTTCAGTAGGGACCTACGCACTGTCAAAACATTTTCGTATTTATGAACAAGAAATATTTCTGCCCGTTGCGCTATCAGCAGGCGGGTTAGCGATAAGCATTCTAGCGATAATGCCTGTAGTTTAAAATGAAATTATTAAATATATGCCGAACCAAAAAATACAGTTTCATTTTCCTCCTGTGATTTATATCGCATACAGTTCAGGCAATGATGATGATGATGAGCTAATGATTTCTTTATAGCACCGTTTAGTTCCTTGACTTATAGGTTGGTATGAGGCTGACCACCCATACTGTAAAAAATGGTTCACTTTGCCAATGTCACCCCTGTTTCAGGGAAGGTCGGCAAAAGTTGTGGGGCTTATGTTCATTTGAGGTTTGGATTTTATTTGTAAGTACACATTCAGCATTTGTAAGCGCGAACTACACTTGTTGGTTTGTAAGCATACATCTGAGAGCTTTAAATGAATATATCCTTGCAACTTAGATTATAGATATTATAGATTATTATAGTGATGTAGTCACTCCAAGGGCGCTTGTGCATGTGATGCCAGAAATTTGCTTGTCTCCAGTGCATTCCGGAACTTCCCATGGTCCTCTAGCTCTCTCACATGATGATTCTCAATAGATTCGTTTTAATTGATAATTAATTGTTTTGTAATATTGTTGTGTTTTTAGGGTTCAAATAGTCTTCAAATTAAAATAACTGGTCTTCTTTACCTATATTTATTGTATACTTAGATTTATTTAACAATTTATATTTGTTTTTAACAATTCACATTTATGGTTTAGCAATTTACATTTATTTCACAGTTGGTTGGTGTTCACTTACACTGTCTTTCGCGTTCAAAAGAAGACTATCGTATATAGACTGTCGCCTGCAAGCCGTTTGCGGCTTTTTATACTCCAAAGATAGTAGTTACTAGAAGCCAATTTTGCTGGAACCTTGCAGAACGACGGTCTTCTAAAAGCTTCCAGTACAATTTTTTTTATATCTTTTTACACTAGGTAGGTACTGTTATGTAAATATAAATATTGAAATAAGTATGGGTAGTTATAGTGTTATGTAAATATAAATATTGAAATAAGTATGGATAGTTATAGTTATAAGAATCCTCAAAAGTATTGGTAGGTAAGATCGATAATTATGTATAAGTGTAGAATTCTCTAGGCTAAGTAGGTATTTGTTATAATTATAGGAATACTGTACTGCATTGGTAGGTAGGATTTTGGTTGTGTCTAGGTAGTACGTGAAACATCGAGAAGTAATAATTACTCTGGAACCGTCTAGCAACTTTGGTTCTAGATCATACTGCTCTACAGAGTATAAAGGTGCGAATGGCCTGCAGAGCGGGCCAGTATCATAGAGACTTACAAACACATCGAAGTCATCTGATCAGTGAACCAAAACCAAGTGGAATAATCGAGAAAGTAGTGTGAAAATAAATTTTGTAACTGTGTAAAATAAATAACTATTGAAGAAGACCTGTGTATTTTTAATTTGAAGACAATTGAACCCTAATTTCGTAACAATTGGCGTCAGGTGCGGTATTGTCAAGAAAAATTAAGATCTTCTGTCTAAAAATAAATAAAATAAATTAAATAGTGTTAAAATGAACTTTATTCAAATTGAACTTTGTGTAAACTGACTTTTGTGAAAACAAGTGTTTAAATAAATTTTTGTTAAAAGAAAAGACGCAAAAGCAAGTTGCTTATAAATTCTGGAACATCATATGGAACATAATTCTGGACATAATTCTGGACATAACATAATGACTATTTTACCGCATTGAGAAAGTCATCAAATTGGACCATAGTTTTTTTATTATTGTGTGTGATTAAAAAAATAAAATAAATAAATAAAAATCTTGAAAAATATTACAAAAGAACGTTCCAGATTCATCGAGAAAAAGTTTTTGAATAACTATCCTTTGTTTACAAGTGTGTGAATGTACATTAACTACCTACCTGTGTGTTTGAAAGACTTGAGACGAAATTAATAATTATGTACTATCAGACATTATTATGTTAAAAAAATATTGGTGAATTAAAAATAAATATTAAAAGACAGTACCTACCAATCAGTGTAATCAGATAAATTATTATTTTGCTAAAGTACGTATTCAAAACAGCTATATATATAAAACTCAAAACTTGTATTAAATAAATTTAAAAATATTTTTGTTTTGAAGTAAATTTTGAAAAAAAATGGCAACCAAAGTGAACATCAAGGACCTCAAAGTCACTGAGCTTAAAAATGAGCTTCTGGAGAGGGACCTGGAGACCTCAGGAGGGAAGGCGGCCTTACAGGCACGCCTCATGGAGGCCTTAGAACAGTCAGGCGAAGACCCGGCATATTTTGTCATGGCGTCTGGAGGGGACCGCGCCTTGGACGAGCTAAACCTCAGCATCACCGGAAACTTCACTTCCATGGAGGAAAAGCTGAAAGTGGAGATGGCTGACAATGCCAAGACCCTGAGGGAAGACCTGAAGGCGGAGATGGCTGACAACGCCAGGACCCTGGAGGAGAAAATGGCTGACAATTCCAAGACCCTGAGGGAAGACCTGAAGGCGGAGATAGCGGATAGTCTCACAACCCTGAAAGGAGAAATAGAGGAGAAGATGACAACCAACCTCTCGGCCCTGAAGGGGGAAATGGAGACTCGGATGTCAAACCTGGAAGACCGTCTGCGTGCCGAGCTGGCTGACAAGTGCCAGATGGAGTCCACCAGAATCTCCCCCAAAGGCGGCCTTCACGACGAGACCGACCAGGGATGCTCAACTCCAACCAGGATCACAAGAGGGGATGATGACCCTTCCCTAGCCAAGCACAACCTCCCAACCTTCGACGGGAAGACGTCGTGGGAGGAATACTTGACCCTCTTTGAGACGGCTGCCATGATGGGAGCCTGGAGCCAGCAGAAGAAGGCTTCGGTTCTCAGCCTGTCGCTCCGAGGAGACGCTCTCAGGGTTCTGCAGGCCATACCCCTGGACAACCGTGGTGACTTTGGGCAGCTGAAGCAGCGCTTGGATATGCGCTATGGCCACAAGTGCCTGGAGCAGCTGTACAAGTCGCAGCTGAACACAAGGGTGCAGAAGCCCAACGAGAGCCTCCAGGAGTTTGAAATGGACATCGCCCGCCTGGTACGAGACGCTTACCCGACAGCCTCCGACGACATCTGTGAGAGCTTGGCAGTGGACAAGTTCCTAAATGGATTGCGGGAATGGGAGACGCAACAAGCCGTAAAACTGGCCCATCCCAAGGCTTTGAACGAGGCGCTCAGCCAAGCTCTCGAGTTTGAGGCTGTCAAACAGTCCATCAGGGGCCACGCCAGGGTTCGTGCAGTCGAGGCAGAGGAGGTCAAGCTACCTACAACCGAGGAGCTAATTGAAAAAGTGCTGAAACGTGTGAGACCTCGAAGACGAGACCCACGCTGCTGGAACTGCGGACAGCTGGGCCACCTTAGCACCAAGTGTCCCAAGCCTCAGAAACCCAGAAAACAGGCTGCGGAAAACTAGAAAGGGTTAATGGGAAGGGGCAACCGTTGACCCACGCTGGAGAGGCCCTGAAATCTGCTGCTACTGTCGCAACCGTGAGAGGAAAAGCCAGCAGCATTTTTATCAATGGCATAATAGATGGAGTAACTCGTGAACTACTGGTGGACACGGGAGCAACCAGGACAATTCTGAGACGCGACATAGTGGCACGAGGCAAGCAGATTGCACCAACAAAGTGGTCTCTGCACACCGCCACGGGAGAGTCAGCACAGGTGTATGGGGAGACGATTGCCACCTTCCAAATTGGCAGCACCACTTTTGATCATCGGACGTTGGTGGCCAACATTGAAGAAGACGTTATATTGGGAATGGACATACTGGACAGATTTGGGTGCAGTTTAAATTTAAAGAAAGGGTCCATTAAAATTGGAAATGAAGAAGTCATCCTGCAAAGACGGAAAGAACTGGCTGCACGTGTTATCCTAGCCAAGAATACCGAAGTGAAGGGGCGATCCGAGATGATAGTGAGTGCCCGCCTGGATTCCAGTAGTACAAATGACCAAATCTGTATGATAGAACCGGAGAACATGGACAATGTTAACAAAGGAGTCATGGTGGCAAGAACGGTGATTCGCGCAAAGGAGACCATTCCTGTCAAGATCATGAATGTGAACAGCTACCCAGTTAAAATGAATGAAGGTTTTGTTTTGGGCAGATGTGAGAGGATAACTTCCATTGTGCAACAGATGACAAACATGTCATGCGAAGGAAACAAATTGTCAACACAATTGGAAGCCCTGGTCCACGACGCTTCCCAAGGTCTAACCGAGGAAAACAAACGGAGAGTGAGGAGTTTGATCTGCCGCTACCAGAACATTTTCGAGGACTCTAATGGCCGTCTGGGAAGAACCAAGGTAGTGCGACATAGCATAGACACCGGAGAAACGAGACCAATAAAACAGGCTCCAAGAAGACTACCCTTTGCAAAGCGGGAAGAAGCTGACAAGATCATCAAAGACATGAGCAAGGATGGCATCATAGAACCATCAAGTAGCCCTTGGACATCCCCGGTGGTACTGGTGAAAAAGAAGGATGGTACCACGAGATTTTGTGTGGACTACAGACTGCTCAACGATGTTACGAAAAAGGATAGTTACCCTCTGCCAAGGATTGACGACACTTTGGACACATTGGCAGGATGCACCATTTTTTCCACATTGGACCTGAAAAGTGGCTACTGGCAAGTTGAATTGGATGCCAAAGATAAGGAGAAAACTGCATTCTCGACTGGATCTGGACTTTGGCAGTTCACCGTGATGCCATTTGGCTTATGCAATGCCCCCGCCACGTTTGAAAGGTGCTGTCAAGAATGTGCTGCGAGGACTATCATGGGAAACCTGCCTGGTATACTTGGATGACATAATCATCCTGGGAAAGGACTTCAACCATCAGTTGAGAAATCTGGAGCAAGTTTTCGGGCGACTACAAGACGCTGGACTGAAGCTCAACCCGAAAAAGTGTAACCTGTTCAAGAAACAAGTAAATTACCTGGGACACATAGTTTCTCAACGTGGAGTTGAAGTTGACCCTGCCAAAATCAAGGCAGTAAGAGACTGGCCCGTGCTGAAGGACAAACATGAAACTAGGAGTTTCCTGGGGCTGTGCACTTATTACAGGAGGTTTGTGCCAAGATTTGCGGACATTGCAAAACCGCTCACCAAGCTTACGGAAGAAAACACTCGCTTCCATTGGAGTGATTCCTGCGCACAAGCATTTGAAGAGCTTAAGGGAAGATTAACAAGTGCCCCCATCTTGAGCTACCCACGAAAAGATGGAAAGTTCATCCTGGATACCGACGCTAGTAATGTGGGGATAGGAGGCGTCCTTTCCCAAATACAGGATGGGCATGAGACTGTTCTGGGTTACTTCAGTAAAGTGCTTTCCAAGCCAGAACGAAATTATTGCGTGACCAGACGAGAGCTTCTTGCCGTGATAAAATCAGTGGAACACTTCCGCAAATACTTGTACGGGAGAAAATTCACACTACGGACTGATCATGCTGCACTGGTTTGGCTTCTGAAATTCAAAAACCCAGAAGGGCAAGTGGCTAGATGGATTGAAAGGCTCCAGGAGTATGATTATGACTCCGAACATAGACCTGGCACGCTTCATCGAAATGCGGATGCATTATCCAGACGACCATGCGCCAGTGACTGCAAACATTGCAGCAAGATGGAGGACAAGGTAGCAATTGTCCAAAGGACGACCACCGAAGATGAGAACTGGCAAGATGAAAAATTGGCGCAAGACCAACTGAATGATCCGGACTTGAAGTATGTGATGGAATGGGCGCGAGAAGGAGAAAGGCCAACCTGGGAAAAACTCGCCCCCTTATCACCAACTGTCAAGGCTTATTGGGCTCAATGGGGATCCATAGTGATAGAAGGAGGGTTTCTGAAACGAAAGATCGAGAAGGAAGACGGCACACTTAGAAGAAAGCAAACCCTCGTTCCGAGGAGCCGAGTACCGGAAATCCTTGGACTGCTGCATGGAGGAACTTCTGGAGGACATCTAGGCGTTAAGAAGACGCTGGAGAAAGTGAAAGAGCGATTTTACTGGATCAACTGCAGCGAAGACGTCAAAGATTGGTGTCGAAAATGTGTAACCTGTGCAACGGCCAATGGACCGCAAAGGAAAAGGCGAGCACCAATGCGTCAGTACAATGTTGGCAGCCCCTTTGAAAGAATTGCCATCGACATAGCTGGCCCATTTCCTACAACTGAGAAGGGTAACAAGTACATCATGGTGGTGATGGATTACTTCAGCAAGTGGGTGGAAGCTTACTCAATCCCTAACCAAGAGGCCGTAACCGTGACTGAAGTTCTAGTTACCGAATTTATCAGCAGGTTTGGCGTACCCCTGGAATTACATTCTGATCAGGGAAGGAACTTTGAAGCTGCTATCTTCCAGCAAATGTGTGAGCGGCTAGGGATCTACAAGACCAGGACCACTGCGCTACATCCACAGTCTGATGGAATGGTGGAAAGGATGAATCGTACCGTGGGGAGGTACTTAGCCAAAGTAGTGTCCAGCCATCAGCGGGACTGGGACCGACATCTGCCTTTGTTCTTATTGGCTTACCGGTCGGCTGTTCAGGAAACGACGAAGAAGACTCCCAGCAGCATACTGTTTGGGCGAGAAATGCGACTTCCTTGTGATCTCAAATTTGGCTGCAAACCAGGTGAAGACCTAGCCGGAGAAGACTATGTGACAGACCTTCGCAGGAGGCTGGATGACATCCATGATCAGGTCCGCATGAACATCGGGGAAGCCAGCGATCAAATGAAGGAGCGCTATGACACCAGAGCTGACAGCATGGGGTACAAAGCTGGTGACTGGGTGTGGCTTTTTGACCCCAAGAGGCGCCAAGGATACTGTCCGAAACTTCAGCGTTCCTGGGACGGGCCGTACGAGATCTTGGAGCGCATCAACGATGTGGTCTACCGCATAAAAAAGAGACCAAACGGAAAACCAAGGGTCGTGCACTACAATCGCCTCTCACCATACCTAGGCGATAATGATGACCAACCAGCCCAAAAAGTACGACAGTGCGTCGCATCCGAAAGATCACCAGCCTTTGAGACGTTTTGGGAGAACGCGAAGGCAGGGCAGAAGTTTCGCCATGGAGTGACCACAGAAGTCCACAAGGACTTATTTGAGGTCACTAGGGACCACACACTGGCATGCAGTGTACCGGAAGATCTAGATATGTCTAGAGGAATTGCACGGGTCTTCCGATACAAATTCGGAGAACCGCAACCCTCGAGCAGCCCGCAAGGAAGAGCTCTGAGACTACCGAAGGGGCGTCAACAAGCATACTGCCTGGTTGTCCCGGATTCCAGCAACCTGGAAGAGGACTACAAGGCATTGTGGGACGGCCTTGTTGAGCTGCGTGACTACATGTTGGAGGATCAGCAGGCGCGTCTGGCAATACCGAAGATGGGTGGCGGCCGCGCTAATCGAGACTGGCGGATAATCCGGAGTATGATTGAAGCAGTGTTCTCGGGAGTCGGCATCAGCGTCATGGTGTGCTGCGAGCAAGCGCAGCCGAGAGCCAGTGGGGAGAAATCCGTGGACTGCCACTTCTTCCTGACCACAGGGTGTCGACGTGGATCAGCATGCCCCTACCTACACAGAGTCAAGACTGTTCCGGGACGAAACAGTCTAGGTGGGGGGTAGTGTTATGTAAATATAAATATTGAAATAAGTATGGGTAGTTATAGTGTTATGTAAATATAAATATTGAAATAAGTATGGATAGTTATAGTTATAAGAATCCTCAAAAGTATTGGTAGGTAAGATCGATAATTATGTATAAGTGTAGAATTCTCTAGGCTAAGTAGGTATTTGTTATAATTATAGGAATACTGTATTGCATTGGTAGGTAGGATTTTGGTTGTGTCTAGGTAGTACGTGAAACATCGAGAAGTAATAATTACTCTGGAACCGTCTAGCAACTTTGGTTCTAGATCATACTGCTCTACAGAGTATAAAGGTGCGAATGGCCTGCAGAGCGGGCCAGTATCATAGAGACTTACAAACACATCGAAGTCATCTGATCAGTGAACCAAAACCAAGTGGAATAATCGAGAAAGTAGTGTGAAAATAAATTTTGTAACTGTGTAAAATAAATAACTATTGAAGAAGACCTGTGTATTTTTAATTTGAAGACAATTGAACCCTAATTTCGTAACAGTACTTATAATAATTAATCCTACTTATATACACTCTTATCAGCTAAGTATAAATGATGTACCTAGGTACCTACCTAAATATTTATAAGTATTTGCTATTTACATAACAATATTTAATCAAAAGCATTTCTTAACGATACGTCATAGTCTTTTAAGAATCAATGTGAAGAAGAGGTAAAATTGTTTCTCACTTTGTAAGTAATTAGCATTATTTTGCTAGGTAGGACAATAAAAAAAATAAAAAAATAAAAAAGTACCTGCTCTGTTTCAAGTCGTAGATTTTATTCTTGATTCGTTTAAAAACATTGAACAATTAACGCAAAACTCTGTTTTATTTTTTTTGTATTTCTTTAATTAAAAAATAATGAGTACCTGTAATAATATTAGGCTGATTAACTAGCTGAGCGCTTTTTTGGTGTGAATTACACCTCAAGAGCCCCCTGCGAGCTTGATTGTCGCGTCAAATCTCAAGTAAGACCCAGTTGGTGTAAGGCTGGATGGACCTTGACACATGTGACGTTTGCCTGCCGAGAAAAACTCAATTTATTCATCTGAACTTGCGCAGATGGACTGAACGTAGAAAGCAGCTAAAGGAAGGCGCTTTTAGGACTTTTAAACTGCCTATCTATAATCTATAATCTAAGTTGCAGAGATATATTAACATATACTTAAGGCTCTCAAATGCATGCCCACAAACAAACACGTGTAGTTCGCGCTAACAAATGCGGAATGTGTACTTACAAATAAAATCCAAACCTCAAATGAACATAAGCCCTACAACTTTTGCCGACCTTCCCTGACACAGGGGTGACAGTGGCAAAGTGAACCATTTTGTACAGTATGGGTGGTCAGCCTCATACCAACCTATAAGTCAAGAAATCAATGAAAATACTTATTTAAGCTAACTTAACATTGAAATATCAAAAGTGATGTTATACAAGATGGCAACGTTTACACCGATTTTCACTAATCTAATCTTGGGTTTAGTAATAATTGGGTTTTTATATTGTAGGTCCACATGCGGCATGTGTTAGCGCGAAATTATACATGTCTGCTTGTCTGAATCTGAATGCATTTAATATAAATCTTAAATGATTTATATCTTTGCAGCTTAGATTAGATTAGATTAGATAATCTACTTAAGTTGCAAAGATATGTTACATTGGAGATTCACATTACATGCATTCTCACAACCAGACACGTACAAGTTCGCGCTTGCACATGCCTCATGTGAACCTACAACATAAAAACCAAATCTAAAATGGATATACACCCTGCAACTCTTGCCGTCCTTCTCTGTAACAGGGGTGGCATTGGCAAAGTTAACCATTTTTACAGCATGGGTGGTCAGCCGCATACCAACCTATAAGTCAAGGAACATACACAACAAATTGCATTTTATAAATCAGTAAGTAAATAATAAATATTGGATGGTTGGTGCATTAACACTGTGAAAATTCAAAAAAATAATAATAAAAAGTTAAAATAAAACAGATTTTTTTATAACTAAATAAATAATAATATATTTTTCAGGGTTTGGTGGCTTACACAGTGAAAGTCCATTTTATAACCTCAGGACAATGACAACTCAAAACCAAATCAAGTGAATTGAAACAGTGTGTTTTATTTAATTAATTAAATAATAATAATATCAAAACTAAACAGAAAACAAATTACAATTTAACAAATCCTAGCCGCCACCATTACAGATCAACCGCCATTTCTTCTGTCCTTGCATACTTCTTTCATTTCCTCCAGAGTCATAACCTTTTTCATACAGGCTCTTCTTTTATTATGACTCTGGATATTCCATTCATTCGCAATTTCGGATATTTGGTCCATCCATACCTTTCTCGGTCTTCCTCTACCATGACATCCATCTATTTTTGCAACGCAACGAACATCCTTGCAAACAACGTTTCAACTCCATTGTTGACAAATCACGAACGTTTTGTTTTCATTTCATTTATACTTAAATACTATTTAATTATCTAGAACTATATTACTGATGTAATCATTGAGTTATAACATAGAGGAGCAGAGACTAGCTTACGGCATTGATATATACTTTGGAGCACAGTTGTCCCCACTTCTGTCAAAAACAACAATTTAAAAACATGTAAAATCCTGTATTTTCTTGCTTTTTCCATCATGTTTTTCGACACCTAATAATACACATGCCATCATGTCTTAAAATAATGCATTTTAGGTTTTTTAAATGTCTAAATTACCGATGAAAAGATTTATAATGCGTGCGCACAATGTTTACGCAGGAAAGAATATCAATTCTGCCAACATTCTGGAAATATTTCTTAGTTTTATTTAAGTTTTTCGTATCCGAATAAATGACACCGTGAAGATCTTTGTTACCTTTCTTACTAAGGACCATTTTCGTAAGTGAGTTGAAACAGATAATATCGACGTTTAAAAGTCAATAAGCGACGTTTTGGTCAAAAATGAGTTATGAATGCTATTCTACTTGAAATTTTCCGCTCTTTCTAATGCGCTAACTCCCATAGCTCTACGATGATTTTTGTGTTGTTTATGCCCAAGCAAACAACTGCGTTTTCGTAGTATGGTTTTGGTGTAATCGACAAGATTTTGGCCTTTTTTGTCCTAAAGGCGCTTGTGACATACTATAATCTATAATCTAAGCTGCGAAGATATGGTAACATTTAAGGCTCATATTAAATGCATGCCCACAGACAGGCACATGTAGGTTCGCGCCTACACATTCTGCATGTGTGCATACAAATAAACAAAACCTCACATGAACATACACCTTGCAACTCCTGCCGCCGTTCCTTGAATCGGACCGGGGTGGCATTGAAAAGTGAACCGATTTTACATACAAAAATCGTAAAACCACATTAATAGGAATGCCAATACTTAAATGGCTTTTATTTTTTTAATTGTAGAATTGTTTTGATTTTAACGATATTGTTATGTAAATAGGTAATATTAAAATAAGTATAGGTATTAGTTTAGCTAAGTAATAGGAATCCTCATAAGCATGTGTGGGTAGGAATAATTAAATAAAGTACTTGAAGCGTCTAGAAATAATGATTACTACGTACTTACTTGAATCTTTCCTTAATTCTAGAACTGTCTAGCGAATATAGTTTCTAGATAATACTGTTGTAAAGAGTATATAAGACGCCTATTGCTTGCACTAGGGATCAGTCATCTGTGAGTGAGCTTCACCCATACATCGAACAAATTTGACCAGTGAACTAAAACCAGTCTAATGGAATAATCGAGACTGTCTTTGTTAAAATAAATTTAAAAGTGTAAAATAAATAACTGTAATAGAAGACCAGTGTTGTTAATTGAAAGACTTTCGAACCCCAAAAATCGTAACAATATGATAATAAGTAAAAAAAAATATACCATTTTTCTGCAATCTCAGAGTTTAAACTGCTCTCCTGAACAATTTAGTTTATGTCGCTTATGCCCTACTGCCTTTTAAGCGTCGATATATAATGTATATTTTCGTTAAAATAATTTCTAGTACACTGATATCACAAGTCAATGGCTGTACTTTGTTAAAGTACGTACAGTTGTCGATATGAGTTGTTATGACTGCGAGCCGCAAAAAACGTCTATCGTGCTCGGTGCGGCGATAGGAGATAGGACAGGCAGGGACGCCATGCGGGGATGTACGCAATACGTAAGGCGGTGTGTTGGCAATCGCATATCAGAATTACGCATTACTTACAATAATATGTCAGCCATGTTTAAGCCCCTGTTCACACGAGAACCATTCTGCCCGGATGCGCCTTTACCATCAGCGTACTGTATAACGGAGGATCTGGATTTTCACCGTCCGGCCCATTGATTTATGATATCTGCACCCTTAGTACGAGTTGCAAAACTTGAGTAATGTAAAGTTTACGGCAATTATTAAAAAGTGATTTCCCCCAAAATCTGCCGTTTTTGTTTGTTTGAACTTGATTTTCTTATACCACAACCGGTTTCGCAAACATCCGTTTGCATCGTCAGGTGGTTCATGCAAACGGATGTTTGCGAAACCGGTTGTGGTATAAAAATATATATACTCACGTAATCGAAAACAAAGCTGTTTTTCTTTTATCCTTAATGATGGACGATTACAAAGTTAATGCCTCTACAATCAATAAAATTGATTTTCTTCATCACTGTAACTCTTTTGCTAAGACCATAAAGTGTAAGAAACAAAAACGGCAGATTGTGGGAGAAATCACTCTTTAATATTTTCCGCAAACTTTACTTTTCTCAAGTTTTGCAACTCGTACTAAGGGTACTGTAGATTAGAAATTATTTTAACGAAAATAGACAATATATGTATGTTTCAATCTACTTACAGATAAACAGGTAAACCGAAGCGTGTGTCAAATATGTAATGTAGGGAAACTAAAACAGCCCCTCGTAGTGAGGATTTCAATTTTTATACATTTTTGGTGAAACGCTATGGTTGTGATTTAACTGGCTGTTGACTTATAGGTTGGTATGCGGTTGACCACCTATGTTGTACAAAATGAGTCACATTGCGAATGTCAACCCTGTTTCAGGGAAGGTCGGCAAGAGTTGCAGGGTGTATGTTCATTGGAGATTTGGGTTTTATGTTGCAGGTTCACATGCGGCATGTGCAAGCGCAAATTTATATGTGTCTGCTTGTAAAAATGCATGTAATGTGAATCCCCAATGTTACATATCTTGGCAACTTTGATTAGATTAGATTACTTACGAAAATGGTCATTAAGAACTTCACAGTTGCATTTCCGTGTGAACAAAAAACTCGGGCGAATGTAAAATTGTTTTTTGAAAGGTGGTAGCATTGCCGCGTGCGTACTATGCCCGTACCAGTCCGAACATTGACGATTTAACCTTTATAATTTAGATAAAAAATGAATAAACACGCCTGATTTTTTTTCATTACTATCACTCTTTTGCTATGACCGTAAAGTGTAAGAAACAAAAACGGCAGATTTAGGTACGGTATAAGCCACTCTGAAGGGGTCGCATGTGGCGAGTGAAACCTATTGATTTTTACATGTAATGGAACCGGCCTTACATCAACTTCTTCAGTTGTAGTGGGGTTTCCCAGTTTCCGAGGGGGCCGGTACTCATTTCTTGTAAATGCTGAGTAAACATTGAGCTGCTAGTATTTTATTTTTGACATAACACCGTGAGGAGAAATCGTTTCTGACACCCTCGGAGGGATTCGAACCCGAGCTCTCGGCATGGAATGCAAGCACTCTACCATCTGAGCTATCGACCAGTCATCATAAGTTGCAAAGATGTATTTACATTTAAAATTCATATAAAATGCAGGCCCACAATATGCTACATGCGTAGTTACAAATCTGAATCTGAAATTAACATAAACCCTGCAACTTTTGCCGACCTTCCCTGAAACAGGAGTGGCATTGGCAAAGTGAAGCATGGATTGTAAGCCTCATACCAACCTATAAGTTGAGGAATCTTCGTGTACGAAAATCACAAAACAACATATTTATCACAGAATATAACCAACAGCATTGATTCCCGTCTGGGCTCGTGCGTCAGCGAGCATATCATCGCAGCTATCACTCCCAGACCGCGTGGTCGGCGAGCACCAGCGAATGCCAACCTTTCCAAGATAGGAGACCCGAGAGGAAAGCACCGAGGGACCGATCGGGGAACTCAGAAAGCAGAAGCATGTGCGACACTGAAGACATCGTCATGGAGCAGGAAGAAGAGACGGTTCTGGAGGGACCATGTAGACCGCATGAACGAAGGAAGTGACACAGGAGATACCGGACGGCCAGCGTCTAACAGGTCGCCCTCCCAAAAGATGGAAGAACAGCTGGTCTTCTGCATCACAGGAGGGAGTTCCACAATAAACAGATCATAGATCTATAACAAGAGGAAGAAGATAGATGATCTCTTTCTCTGCGGTGGAAGTCTCGACGACCGTCGATAGGTATTGCCATAAAACGTGGCGGCGTATCAACATCTGACACATTTTATATGGTACAGCGATCAGCTGTTCACAGACCGCCATGTTTTTTTCTGTCCTATCTTCAAATATATACGGTTCGATCTACCAACGGCATTGTGAAGATTAATTTTAAATGGAAAATAAAACACGGACGGTGATATTCTTAGACATTTTGGTCGTCCGTTGAGCCCATGCTTTGACAAACTAATGATGCCTGGGCTGGAAGTATATACAAATATGACATATATTCGGTAGGTAAAAATAACCGTGGTGATGAGACTTCTAGCCCAGGCATCATTAGTTTGTCAAAGCGTGGGCTCAACGGACGACCAAAATGTCTAAGAATAGCTCCGGAAGTTTATCTTCACGAGTTGATTTATTTCCTCGAGCGCTTTCGATGCCATCACACCATTAGTAGTTCTCTTGATGGTGGTGTGATACCATCGAAAGCGTTCGAGAAATAAATCAACTCGTGATAAAAATGTTGTGTTTGTTTTTACATTATTAATTTATTCATTCATATGGGATGTAAATACTCACTCCATCTAGTTCTAATTCTTCTACAATTACATTCATTTATACATACTTGTTTTATGTATGCTGAAGCGCTATTCTGCGAAATTCCTTACGACCTTAAGGCGACCCTGCTAGGGTCCACTGTTCAGGCTCTTGCGGACCACCAGTTGGGAGCCGATGGTGTAAACTGTAAACTAATACATTCGATACTTGTGTAGCTTCATGGCAGTACCGCGAGTGTTATCGCGCGTCACCATTGCCGTAAATAAATAAACCAGATAACTTCGCCACTGGACTAGTTTGATATGATTTGAACCTCGTAGACGTATTACGAGCTGTGACTTCTGACACGCGTCTAGCGAGGCCTTGCTGATCTGTAGTCATGGACCATGGTACTTCCTTAGTAATGTAATGGTATTTAGTGCAGTGTGCAGAGCCTGGAAAAGATGGTTGTGATCTTCTTCTTCTTCGTGTCAGCTTCACACCGTATTGGCCCAGTAACGAGCATGGTTGTGATGACGGAGCCAAAGGGGTCAGACAGGACAGTGGGAAGACCCAGATTAAAGATGGAGTGGTGGTAATAATAATAAATTGAAGATTTGTATGGCGCCTTTTTATGACTCTTGGTCATCCCAAAGGTGCATGCTCATATATATATGAGCGTGCAAACAGGTGGGTCTTTAGTCCGCTTCTGAATGAGCTCTCTGACTCCACATTACGAAGTTTATCTGGTAGACCGTTCCATACGGTTGGAGCAGCCACCTTGAAGGCTCGATCTCCAAAGACCGTCTCAATATTTCTCCTTGGAAACTGTATTTGGCTGCGGCATGATGCGGCTGATGGAAGTGTTGAGGTCCTGTTGCTTGTTGTTGCCGGTGCTATCAGGTGTATGAGATATTGTGGTGCAGTCCCACGCAGAGTCTTGAGCACCAGCAAGCCTATTTTGAAATGGATTCGTTCCTTCACCTTCGACTTCAGGTGCGGCGTTATGTGGCAGAACTTCTCAACCTTGCCGCTGCGTGCAGGACTGACTGAAGTCTCTTCAACTGTATCTGTGGCTGTCCGGCATACATTGCATTGCAATAGTCGAGTTTTGGTAGACTGCCGTGTGGTAAAAGTATGGGATAGGAGAAAGAAATGGTATTTGGAAATATAAATGGTATTTTTTTTCACTTCGCCGGGATCTGAATCCACAACGTTCAATTAGTCGTCTGAAGGACTAGCCAATAGAGTATGGACCGATCAACCAATCCAATAAACAAGGCCGAATATGCAGATCCTGCACATCGTGAGTATGCATTTATGAAAGCTAAGAGCTCTACAGATATCGCTGTGACAGTGCGCCGAGCTCTGCGTAGGTATGCTATATATTTTTGGTCTCTCCGTTTGCCTACGTCACCGCACGCTTCGTTTCTAAATCCGCCGCGGGAATCTCTCCCAAGTTCGCCACCGTCTATTAATACCTGCTACCTGCGCGCGTGTTTACTCAGGTCTCACTACGCATGCGCGTGCCGAACCATGACGCGGAGGTGGCCCCATCAGGGAAAACAAGGAGAATAAGATTGTGCGAAAGACAGCCATAATCTAAAGTCTTACAGTGCTATGCTTAGACAGTTTAGTCGTCGGTTGATCCCACGCTTTGACAAACTAATGATGCATTTGTATGAAGACTTGTCAACCCAAGATGGCCGCAAGTGAACAGCTAATTTGTCTTCATACAAATATTACAAAATTTGGTAGGTAAGAATACCGTGCTGATGAAACTTCCAGCGCAGGCACCATTAGTTTGTCAAAGCGTGGGCTCAACCGACGACTAAAATGTCTAAGCATAGACCCGTTAGGTTTTAAGCGAATGGGGGTCCTTGACTGATAGGTTGGTATGACGCTGACCCCCCGCGCTGTAAAAATTGGTTCACTTTTGCCAATACCTTCCTGGTTTCAGGGAAAGGCGGCAGGAGTTGCAAGGTTTATATTCATGTGAGGTTTTGTTTATTTGTATGCACACATGCAAAACGTATAGGCGTGAACCTACATGTGCCTGTCTGTGGGCAAGCATTTAACATGAGCCTTAAATGTTAACATATCTTTGCAGCTTGGATTATAGATAGATTATTATAGATAGGGTCACAGATCTAGAGTCATATCATTATTTTATAAAGGCAGTGCCTTGATGTGCCAGCCATCTGTCTCTGTTGGTTGCCATCCTTTTGAGGTGCGAATAGGGAGAGACATCCGTGAGCCGCCTCAAATCCTGGAAGTATGAAGCTCTTGGACAATTTCTCGTTCGGCTTCTCTGTTAATTTACTAAAAAATATGCCATGTGTTATGGATGATATTCTTCCTTGTACTTCTTGCCACACTTTTTGCATTACTTCCTTTCGATCCATAATGGAAAGGTCATGTTCCTCCATATAACATCTCGAATGCCTTGTTCTCGCGATCTCCTTCGTATTTCTGGATGGTTCAGACTTCGCAGACATCGGAGACCGCGCTTTCGCCGTTGCGGGACTGTCCACTTGGAACCAGCTGCCTCCGGAAGTGCGCGCCATGGAAGGGATCGAGAGCTTTTTAAGAAGGGAATGAAGACCCATTTCTTCACCGCCGCGTCAAGCCTGAAAGCGCCCTTGCAGTGACAGTAGTCACGAAACGGCGCTATACAAATTATCATGGCTCTGGAGGAAATTAAAGAAGTATGTAAGGACAGAAAGAAATGGCGGGTGATCTGTAATGTTGGCGGCTAGGGTTTATTAAAGTGAAATTTGTTTTATGTTTTAGTTTTTGATGTCCAAATATATTATTATTTATTGATTTAAAAAATGAAATTTGTCGTGTATGTTCCTTGACTTATAGGTTGGTATGCGGCTGACCACCCATGCTGTAAAAATGGTTCACTTTGCCAATGTCACCCCTGTTACAGGGAAGGACGGCAAGAGTTGCAGGGTGTATGTCCATTTGAGATTTGGTTTTTATGTTGTAGGCTCACATGAGGCATGTGCAAGCGCGAACTTGTACATGTCTGGTTGTGAGAATGCATGTAATGTGAATCTCCAATGTAACATACATATATTTGCAACTTAGATTAGATTAGATCATCATCATACGAAAAATGCTCGAAACAGAAGCCGTCATGAATCCCTTTCTTATTTATATATTTTGAAATGTGGGTTAGTTGAGTTTGACGACCTGTAGCAAGTGCTCATTAACGTAGGCAGAGATGGAATCCCTAAAACCCGTAGGTACACTGGCAGAACCCTCAGAGACAGCGTACCCAATGAGGAAATTCGAATCTATTTTGTGGAGGACATATGTACAAACAAAAACTCAAACCCTCCTCATACCCGTGCTGTATGTATGTGTCAGAAGGACCCACAGCATTGGCTGAATTGTCAGAAAAAGCTACTCGTATCATTGCTTGTGACCGATTGTCGGCACATGAGGTGAGCTCTGATGACCCATTACGAGATGTCGCGGAAACTCCATCAGTGCAAAAGTTGCTAATGGTATCAAGTCGTTTGTCGGACGTGACGTGTATGACTGGGAGGACCGTCGACCATGAAGCATTTATGATTCTCAAAAAACTTTTTTGTAATCTATAATCTAAGTTGCAAGGATATAGGTACTAACATTCAAAGCTCATATCAAATGCATGCCCACAAACAAACTGTGTAAGTCGCACTTACAAATGCTGAATGCGTACCTACTCAAATGAACATAAACCCTGCAACATTTCGCTCCCCCAGTTCTTGTTTGCCGTATAGACCAAGTCTGTCAAATATGACCTTTTAATGCAGTTGTCTTAAGAATCAAATTCTACACAATCTGAGATAAGAGAAAACGCAAAACTCGATAATGTGAGAGGTTTTAAATATTTTTTAAATCAATTTTCAATTTTCATAAGACACATTGGTCCAGTACCTACCTACGCATGCAAACATTGCTCATGTAAAATTAGCTTAATGGTCTATACGGCAAACAAGAACTAAGGCAGTGATTTGCCGACCTTCCCTGGAACAGGGGTGACATTGGCAAAGTGAACCATTTTTTACAGTAAGGGTGGTCAGCCTCATACCAACCTATAAGTCAAGGAATAATAATAATTCTAGCTTAAAATCTTTTATTATTTATTTTGACTGGAAATTGTGAAAATAAACTTCTCCGATGTGATAATGCTTACGTTGATTGTTACGTTAATATGAAGAATGTAAATCAGCAGGCTACCGGATTCGTCGCTGCCAGAACTGCAGATAAGCGGCGCCCATTGCAAATTTTGCAATGTAGATAAATTGCATGCACCTCCATAATGCACTATTTGATAAACAAATGACGTATACTTGTGTAGAAATATTGGAGAAAATGTGATAGTGTACGATGATGTATTTATATCGGCACATGGATGACCGATCTGTAGTCTAGTGGTTAACACTCTTGACTCGCAAATGGAAGGTTGTGGGTTTGAATACCGGCAGAGAACAAACAAATATACTGTTACGTTTTTCCTGAGGGTCCTTTTAATTAACACACAAGTTCAACACAAGTTAGCCATACAGTTTATTTACACAGACTTTCTTACAATAGATTTATTTTAACAGACTTATTTTAATAACAGATTTATTTTAACACGCTTATTTATTTTGTACAGGTTACAGTTATTTTACACCATATTGGTCGCCCTAGTAACTAGATACTCCTCTGTGTGAGTGCTTTGAAAGACTTACTCGCTCCAGCCGATTGTCACCCTTCTTATAGCGGAACCTAGGGGCCATTCCAGCCGGCCCTAGAAAGTTCCACTACCACACTTGTTTAGACGATTCTGGACATATTTATTTCTTGAAGAGTCCATTTCCTACCTACATACACACCTTACAATTACAATCGTCTGGGCCAGAACATTCTCTCAAAACACACGTACACCAATAAGCATCTACCAGTGTATTTCGTTACAATACCATTTATATTTTCAAATATGCTCTTCGTTGGGTGAAAATTTTCTATTCATTTAAGTACCAAAGACCGGTCACTAAAAGTCCGTCCAGCCTTACAGCCACTGGCTCTTGCTTGAGAATTGGCGCTTTCTACAGCAGAGGGCTCTTGAGGTGTTATTCCCACAAAAACAGCGCTCACCAAATAAGTCATCCTAATTTATTATTTTATAATTATCTATGAAGTTAACAAATCGTGTACCTTCTGTGATCGCCACCACGGCTTTAATCTTTCAGTGATTTCTGAGCCTCCTTTGCTTTGTGTAAACACTTGGGAAAGTGTAGCTTCAAGGGAGGGCCTTCTGCCACTCATATCTCACATAACGTTTTGCATGCGAGTCCTGTGACACATCCCCGGATGGGATGGATATACAGGGCGTGGGTCAGTGGAGGGGAGACTGACCCTGAGCGAAGGTGTCGTGGTCGCCACCGTATATCAGAGATTTTTTACCGTTTCGATGTTTTAAACCAAATACCGCAAGGTTTACTCAGCCCTCACGAGTAATGAGAACCAGCCCTCTTGGGAGCTGTGAAACCCCCACTTCAGATGAAGGGATTCGCGTAAGGCTGGTTCCTTTGTAAAACAAAAAATGTTTCTTCACGCCACATGCGACTTTTTCTGAGACGACGCGGTAAGAAGTAGCACTATATGTGCAGATAATCTTTTAGCTGCGCCTCGTTACAATGCTTTTGTTCTGATTCTGTATGAAGTTCACATGTTTGGATCTCTGGGCTGAAAGTCTCATCACCACGGTAATCCTTACCAGAGGCGGTTCCCTAATACAGTTCAACGGGGCAGTGCACTGCCTAGATTTTGTACTAATTTTAATAAAATAATTGTATCAACTTTAAAATATAAAATTATATTGTGTGGCAGATGTTTTGAATGGTCGCTGAAGTAAAAAATCATAATTATATGGAGCGCTAGTACAAACCCGCCGTCCATAATACATAATATTATTGTTTAGTTATACTCCTCGTGCATTTGTCCAAGTGAACAGATTTTAATGGATTATTCCCATACATTTTCTGAGATCGGTTAGAAACCGTGATATGGAGGGAGAGAGCGGATAAATTATAGGCTTTTAGTGCGTACGACAAAGACAGATGCGTGCATTGCCGGCATATTATAATTATTCGTGCGTAGATATTCGAAAACAATGAAATCCTTGTAGGATATTGATTACAAATAATATAAGCCAGTAACTCGAATTTGGTTGACCTCCATTTCGTCATCAGTTGACGTTAAAATAAACAGGTGCTGGATGTTTTTTCATCGAACGTGAAGATTTTTTCCATTATTTTCTAATTTATCGTGAGACAACTTACAATTTTGTTTTTTACTAATTTTCTGACGATAAATTTTAATAATAAAGTAAACGTGGACATTATAAAAAAAAATAGTTGAATAGTATTTGAAAAAAACATTATTTGAAAGCATCGCAAGTGTGTGAAGATGATGAAAAAGATAAAAGTTAAACAGCATGCACTTTCGCAAACTCAAGTTGAGCTTGTAATGCATTTCAATTTATTAGGCCGAACAGAACTTCGACAGATGCTTGATGTTAATTATAGACAATCAAGTAAAAAGTTCAATGACGACGTGCGTTCCAACAGATTAATAATTATATCTAGAATAATTGATTGTGTAAAATTTTGTGCTGATCTGGCTTTGATTGAGGCTTTCGCTCAAGCGAAGGAGCGACGGATGGATTTCCATTTCAAATATGTAACTGTAAGTACGAGCTTAAAATACGTTTATTTGTTATGCACCAAAACGGGTGTAGGTACTTACCTACTCGTGTATAAGTAAATAAAACAATATATTTTGGATGGTTGGTGTATTAACACTGTGAAAATTCATCTTTATTTAGTTATTAAAAAAACTGTTTTATTTTCACTTTTTATTAATATTTTTTTAAAGAACACAGACCTGATGATGACTACTGTGTAGTCGAAAACGTTTGTGTCCTTTAAAAAAATAATAATAAAAAGTGAAAATAAAACAGTTTTTTTAATAACTAAATAAAACAATATATATTTAGGTACGTATTTCTTGCAATTTCCATTCAAAGCAAAAAAAATACAAGAAAAAATGAAATTGCGAAAATTATGAACTGCCAACATTTTTATTGAGGAGCCGCCTCTGATCCTTACCTACAGAATATCGGTAATATTTGTATGACGACCTGTCAATCCAAGATGACCGCAAATGAACAGCTGATTAGCCTTCATACAAATATAATCGATATTCGGTAGGTAAGAACTATCGTCGGGATGAGACTTTCAGCCATGGGCCTGTAGTCTCAACGGGCGTCGGTTTATCTTACGCATTGATTAGAAGATAGCACGCAATAAAACATGGCGGCATGTAAACAGCTGATAAATTTTATATGGTACAGCGACCAGCATATAACGTTCTATCTTTGAATAGATACGGTAATATCTACCGACGCCCGTTGAGACTTCAGACCTTAGGTCCGTACATGGTCCGTACCCTCTACGGGCGTCGGTAGATCTTACCGTATCTATTTGAACATTGGAAAGAAAAATATTACCGATATTCGGTAGGTAGGAATTACCGTGGTGGTGAGACTTCCAGCCCTGGCCACCCTCAGTAGAAAAGGTGGCAGAGCTACAGTTCCAGGATGCGTCGCAAATTTTGAGACCAAAAACTTTGTTTATATTTCCGATAGTACAACAACATTTCAGTGTTTGTGAGCCCGCACTGATAATCTCGTAATGTCAAGTTTGCTTGAATAAAAAAGTGACACTTGCTTTTGGCGGAATAATGAGTCGCGCAGAAACAAAAGCGGCAGTCTAGGATATGTTAGTAAAGTGAGATACATGTGTGGTAATGGAGCGAAAATGATTTCCCGCGCTTCCATGTATTTGTCTCGTTGCAGAAAGAAAGTCTACATGGCCGCCTTTGATTTTATGCGACCGGATTTATCATTATATCGACATTTAAAAGGCAGTAGGGCATCAGCGACAAAAACTAAATTGTTCAGGAGAGCAGTTATAGTTTGACATTGCAGAAAAACGGCATCTAAATCTAAATCTAAGCTGCAAAGATAGGTATCATTTGAGATTCATATTAAATGCATTCCCACAAGCAGACATGCATAATTTCGCGCTTACACATGCCGCATGTGGACCTACAATATAAAAAACCCAATCTCAAATGAACATAAGCTCTGCAACTCTTGCCGACCTTCCCTGAAGCAGGGGTGACATAATAACTTTTTTATTTCTTATCATCTCGTTAAAATAAAAACAGCTCTAAAATTAAAGAAATAAAGGTATTGATTGGCATTCCTATTAATGTGCTTTTATGATGTTTTATGTCACAAGCGCCTTTAGGACAAAAAAAGGCAAAATCTTGTCGGTTACACCAAAACCATACTTCAAAAACGCAGTTGTTTGCTTGGGCATAAACAACAACAAAAAATCATCGTAGAGCGATGGGAGTTAGCGCAATAGAAAGAGCGGAAAATTTTCAGTAGGATAGCATTCATAACTCGTTTTTGACCAAAACGTCGCTTATGCCCTACTTCCTTGTAACCGTCGATATTGGCAGTTTAGTATCACGTTCTACACGTGATTAAGGCGGCGTGCTAGAGAACACGTGCCGCCTCTGCATAACAGCTGCGAGATGTCTTGTTCATAAACAATATAGCCAAATGTTGACAAAATTTCCATCGGCCGGATGACGTCACGGGTTGTCGCAACTTAATAGTTGGACTCTAGATATTCACAACACATTTGATCTATAGCTGATGCATGGATCATCGTTTGTTTTTTGTAAAGGAAATTCACGTTAGGTTGCGTTTTAGCCGTGGATTGGCTGAGTGTGAATAACATCGTCAGGGGTTAGTTCTTTAAATAATAGTTGGTATGAGGCTGACCCCCTTGGCTGCAAAAACTTGTTACTTTTAATAATTGTTTGCCGGTGATGTGATCCATGAATTTTCCCTGTTTTTAGGGGAAAAGTCAGTCTTCAGTGTTGCACATTCCAAAAAAGGTGATTTTTATGAAATACAGACATATTTTATTTAATCGGAATTCCTCTGCACGGAGAATTCACTGCAGTGTGAATGAATAAATTTATAATTAAATAAAAAAATATTATAAATAAACACAAAAAATAATAGAAACCACATGAGCTGCGATTAAAACATCACAATAACTATGAGGTCGGAGCATTTTTGAATTTAGAAGTTTTTCTCGGCGAGCAAACGTCAGGAACTGTCGTCCTTAGCAACCAGTTACAAAATTATTTGTATTCCTTTACCCTAGCAACCTGGCCGGGTGACGCACATTGTGCGCACATTATTGTCTAAGCCAATTCACGCGCTCTTCCTTCTTTATAATTATTTTCTCGTATTTAAATATTACAAACAAAATAACCCCTTCGGTTCCTGGAAAATATTTTTAAAACCTGTTTCAGTGTTTGGCTAAATTGAGTCATCGGGATATGGGTTGGAAGAACTATTTTGTCAAATCAACAAATTGTTTGTGCAACTTAGACAGGAAACCGTAGATACGAAAACCGCTAACCACTAGGTTTATCGGCGGTGTAGTCTCAATAGCGGCAAATAACTGTTGCCGTCTGTAATCTAAGCTGCAAAGATAGATAAACATTCAAGATTCATATAACATGCATTGTCACAACAAGAAACATATAAGTTCGCGCTTACACATGCCGCATGTGGACGTACAAATTAAAATCCAAACCTCAAATGAACATAAACCCTGCAACTTTAGCCGACCTTCCCTGGAACAGGGGTGAGTTAACACACAGCAAATCCATAGCTCAGCCGTCACCTAACGTGAATTTCCTTTACAAAAAAAACAATGATCCATGGATCAGCTATGGATCATATGTGTTGTGAATAGAATAGTCATGCATTGAGTTTTGTTAGCACATGCCATGCAATTATTTAAAAAGTTCTCATTGTAGTACAGAAGACTCGTTTCGAAATGATCATTATGAAACGGCGTGTAGGAATAAGGAGCTGTGTGTCATGGGATGGTTATGGGTTAAGGTATTATACTGAGTAAATTACCAAATGATCTTACTCTCACAGCCAACCTATATTCTCTCGAGCACAGAAGGAAGGTTGGAATGCTCAGTCTCTTCTAAAGGTACTACAATGGCGTCTGCTCTGATGAAATATCCTCACTTATACCCCCTCCTCTCGTCACAACAAGGGCAACTCGTAGAACGGCTCACATTCAACCATTTGCAGTCGATATCAAAACTATGAGAACTTGGTGTTTTCACGACTCATTCCTCTGCCAAACTGCCCGCTTATGGAATGAGTTACCGGTATCTGTGTTTCCATACCAATTTAACCTTACCCTTTTCAAATGCAATATCAATCGCCATTTCCTCTCAGTGTCTCAAAACAAAACAACGCAACACACACCACAGCACTGCGCAGCTAACGGCCCTGCAGCCGTATAAGGGCATTTTTTTATGGTGCACAACAGGTTACCCTAATTACAGTGTACCTAAGTACTCAGCCATCAACAAGCTAGGAGGAACTCTTTCGCCATGGATCTAAAAGTGTCTAAATTGTATTGAAATATGTCAATCTTTGATTCGTTAATGAGTTTAACACTCCGAGTTAAAGGATGTTGCGCCAAGACGTCAGTGCGACTCATCGGTGCATAAAATAAATCATGACCTCGATCCCGATTATAGTCATTTGGCACGTACAAACTGAACCCCTCCAACGGGGTGGGGCTCTCTATTAACCCGTTGATGACGGGTTATGATGATCTACTGCCCCATCACCAACACCTCTGCGGCACTACAACAAGATTCTCCCGCACAGGCTTCCTTAAAAAGAAACGGCAGCAAGGAAAAAGCGGTGCCTGCATAAAACAAATTGTAAGATTTTCGATGTCTGACAAGAAGGACCATTTCCTTGTAAACACAATTAGTAGAATAAAGCTATTTTTTGTTTAACGTAGTTTATTTTCACAATAATATTTAATATCTCGAGTACTTTCGACCTTCAATATTCAGGCCATTATCAAGAGTGATGTATAAAAAATTTCAAATTTTTACTACATACAAAATTTAAACTACGTTAAACAAAAAATAGCTTTATTTTAAAAAAATGATTTTTCACTGTGTGAATACACAAACCCTACAAAATCTACAATTAGTAGAGTTCTCATTACACGCTTCCATTGCTTCAGAGTTTAGGGAGATGAGGCATTTACATTATCTGCCGCCTTTCCTCCACCCTGCTGGCTATAATATTTATTCTAGCGCTGTTGGCAGAGGTAATTACTGGAATCAAAGTCACGAGACGGTATGGGGGCTACGACATTATCATGAGAATTTCTTTCAGGCAGTTTGGTAGGCATGAGATGCCTGTTAATAATGATTACCTAGTCACGGGCTGGACATGTCCGTAGTACTGTGGTAACCTTTCAAACTCGTAAATGGAAGGTTGTGGGCTCGAATCCCGGCGTAGCACAAAAAAATAAACCATTTATATTTTCAAATTTGCTCTTCGCTGAGTTGAAAAATTCATGAACCTTTACCAAAGACCGGTCATCAAAAGGTCCATCCAGCCTTACAGCAACTATGTCTTGCTTGAGAATTGGTGCTTTGTATCGACGACCAAGCTCGTAAAAAGTCCGGTCGATAGCTCAGTTGGTAGAATGCTTGCATTGCCGAGAGCAAGGGTTCGATCCCCACCGCGGGTGTCAGAAATGATTTTCCGTTTCGGTGTCTATTTCAAACCCAAAATAAATACCGACAAGTTGTACTCTGTCTTCACAATAAATGAGAACCAGCCCCCCCGGAAGCTGGGAAACCCCCATTTCAACTGAAGTAGTCGGCGTAAGGCTGCCTCCTTGCCTTTTAAAATAAATACTTTTCACTCGCCACATGCGAAACCCTTCGGGCATAATATGTAGCTTTATTACTCTTGCTCGTAAAAATAAATATATCCCGAATCGCCACATTCCACCACTTCGGGGATAACGAAGACAAAAAGTTCAACTATATGTGTAGCTTAGTAGCCCCTTGTTTTGCACTTGGTTTGCACGTGGCTTCTATAGCTAAATGTGGCTGCATATGTACAGCTTCCACTAAGCCTCTGCACTCTCAAGTGGCAGAGTAGAGAGTTCTGGTCCTTAAGCTCAGCGCAGCCCGAGGGGAGCTTAGAGCTTTCACAGCCACTAAACACGGCTCAGATCAACTTCCTGCGTGTTTAATTGTTCACAAACTAGCAACTCTGCATTGATTCATTTTACTTTTGCTTTATGCAAAAAATGCACTAAGTAAGTATCCCGGCAACTTGCTAAAAATGCACTTAGTAACCCCGACCATTTATTCATGATGTTTTCCGTTGTGTTGTTGCAGGTAGCCATTAAGATCATAGATAAGTCCCAGCTGGACCCCGGCAACTTGCAGAAGGTCTACCGGGAGGTGGACATCATGAAGCGGCTGGACCACCCACACATCATCAAGCTCTTCCAGGTAGGACGACATCACTTATCTGTATTATTGTTATCATTGTCAGTGTAAGAGTGGTTGTTAAAAAAATAAATAATGTTACGATTTTAGTTGGGGTTCTCTTTTAATTAAACTGAAATTATCTATTTTATCAGGATTAATTTTACCCGGTTTGGTTCACAATTTGCAATAATTGTTATAATCTCTGCGTGTATGGTATTCACGTCCAAATGTTGGATGCAACTAATCAACGGATCCTCTCCGCACTTTCCCTTTAACAGAGGGGACATTGCCAAAGTGAACCATTTTCTTTAGCATGGGTGGTCGGCCGCATACAAACCCTTAAGTCAAGGAACATACACAACAAATTTCATTTTTTAAATCAACAAATAATATGTATGGACCTCAAAACTAAAACAGAAAACAAAATTCTAATTTTAAAAACCCTCGTCCTAGTCGCCAACATTACAGATTAACCGCCATTTCTTTCTGTCCTTACATACTTCTTTCATTCCATCCAGTCATAACATTCTTCATATATTCTCTACTTTATTATGACTCTGGATATCCCATTCTGGACTCTATCCGTTGGTATGAGGCTGACCCTCCGTGCTGTAAAAATTGGTTCACGTTTGCCAATGCCACCCCGGTTTCAGGGAAAGGCGGCAGGAGTTTCAAGGTTTATGTTCAAGTGAGGTTTTGTTTAGTTGCATGCACACATGCAGAATGTGTAGGCGCGATCCTAGATGTGCTTGTCTGTGGGCATGCAATTAATATGGGCCTTAAATGTTAACATAAGTTTGCAGCTTAGATTATAGAGCCGTGTAAAGCGCAGTCATTGATATTCCCCATGCCAACACTACTATGCACTTGCTACTAGAGATGGAAAAAACGGCTTAGTAAAAAAAACGAAAAAACGCTTACGCTTTTTAAAATAAGCAGCTTAAGCGTTTTTTCGTTTTTTGGGTTTATTGTAAATATAAAATTTAATTCATTTAGTAGTTTCAGTTTTTCCATATTTACTCAAAAACTATTGACATTATTGAAAAAATGTTGAGTATTAAACCTAAACAATGTATAGTTCTGTAAGTAAAAAGCAAAAAAAAAATCCAAAATACAGTACACACGAAAAAAAAGCTAAAAATGTAAAAAAAACGCGTTTTTTTAAATATTTTTTTGTGGTGGCAATTCTTAAGTTATATATTTTGTTTAAGCTTTGTAATTAAGATAAAAAATTAATAAACATGCTTGATTTTTTTCATTACTGTAACTATTTTGCTAAGACCATAAAGTGTAAGAAACAAAAATGGCAGATTTAGCTTTATAACACGCCATAAGCGTTTGAAAAAGCGTATAAAATAAGCATATTAAGCAACTTTTTATACGCTTATTTTTCAAAACGACTTTTCGTTTAAATTGTAAGCGCGCTTATAATCTATAATCTATAATCTAAGTTGCAAGGATATATTCATTTAAAGCTCTCAGATGTAAGCCCACAAATCAACAAGTGTAGTTCGCGCTTACAAATGCTGAATGTGTACTTACAAATAAAATCCAAACCTCAAATGAACATAAGCCCCACAACTTTTGCCGACCTTCCCTGAAACAGGGGTAACATTGGCAAAGTGAACCATTTTTTACAGTATGGGTGGTCAGCCTCATACCAACCTATAAGTCAAGGAATTAGTTAAAGCGCTTAGTTGCTTTAAATAAAAAGCAGCTATTTTAAACTGCTTTTCGTTTAAACGGCCACCTCTACTTGCTACTCCCCGCCGTTCATTAGCTTCTATTAAATAACTCATTAGCGTATCTCCAAGTCGAGATTCAGCGGCAATTACCCGCCATGTACCTGCGTAGGGCGTAACTGACATTTCCACAATGGGGCATTGTTCTGCAGAGCAGTGACTGAGTGTTGTAATGAAGGCAGTGGCGCATACCGGAGACCTTAGTCAACTTCCTTCCTCTGGTGAATCTAGGCTACACATCCCGTCGATACGCCCTTTGATTTGAGAAGAAAATGTTTTTTCCTGTGCGGGAGACTCCCTAGATTAGATTATATAGACTCTAGGGGTCTATGACACTTGTTGTATTGCCGCAGAGGTGTTTACGAGCTTGGTCGTCGCTGCAATGCGCCAATACTCAAGCAAGATCCAGTTGCTGTAAGGTTGTATGGACCTTTAGTGACCGGTCTTTGGTAAAAGTTTTTATGAATTTTTCACCCAGCGAAGAGCATATGTGAAAATATAAATAGTATTTTTTTGTGCTCCGCCGGGATTCGAACCCACAACCTTCCATTTACGAGTCCGAAGTGTTACCACTGGACTTCAGACCGGAAGTAAAAAACGCAACACAAATAAAGAAAAACCAAATAAGTATTCTGGGTGGATTTGATTTAAAAAAAAACATACTTACTTTATGACGTTCAAACTGTTAAAATATTCAAAAAAACCTGGCACGTGTAGTCGATGACGTGTAGATTATGCTTACGGCTGATTTTATTGGCCACATTAAGTATATTAAGTATATTGTGTATCTGAAGATAATTGAAGATTGTAAACTCTGTTTACATATTCTGCAAGATATCGTATCTTATCATGCGCTATTGTCTAAAATATATTTGTAAATTTTATCTTTTCAAAAAGATATTCAACTCAAAATCATGCTCTTTTACTAATAGGTTGGTATGAGTCTGACCACCCATACTGTAATACATGGTTCACTTTGCTCTTTCAAGGTTAGAAAAAAGGTGCAGGTCTTATGTTGATTAGAGGCTTGGATTTTAATTTGTAAGTAGGTACACATTCAACATTTGTAAGCGCAGACTCACACGGGTTTGTTTGTGAGTATGCATTTGATATGAGCTTTGAATGTTAATATATCCTTGCAACGATAATAGGACGGAGTGTAATAGAAAGTGGTAGCCCTAATGACGACCCTAATTGTAATCTAAATTAATTTGGTAACAATACTAAAAACTTTCGTTTTCTGATTATTTCTTGCGCCATCACACAGAGCTGTATTTAAAATGATAATTATTCGTAATTTATGCTCTGTTGTGTCTGCCATGATGTTTTGTATTTTTTACTCAGCATAACGCAGACTTACAACAGACTGTACCTCAAGCGTACGGAAACTGAAACGCTCACTAGAGTCGCTCATTTAGTTTACATATATAATTTTGGTAAAACGCCGTGGTGTTTTATACTTCGGGCGCTGTATCTAGGACAAATATGGCCTCCCGATAACGACTCATTATGCCCTATTAAACTTTATTACACAGTGCGTCGATACAAATACTCACTTTTTGTAATGTAACACGTCCGTAGTCTAGTGGTAACGCTTCGGATGCGTAAATGGAGGATTGTGGGTCGAATCCCGGCGGAGCACAAAAAATATACCATATGTATTTTCAAATATGCTCTTCGTTGGGTTGATGAATTCATATACCTTTACCAAAGACCGGCCTCTAAAAAGGTCCATTCAGCCTTACAACAACTGGGTCTTGCTTGAGAATTGGCGCTTTCTCTAGCGACGACCAAGCTCGAAGAGGGCTCTTGAGGTGTGATTCACGCAAAAACAGTGCTCACCAAATAAATCATCTTGATATTAGTATTATTATTATACCTTTATCCATCCAGCCTTAAGCTTATATTCCACAGTTTAATTTTCTTTTTCAACGTTCAATAAGCAAGGAAATTTCACCATGTACATTTGAAATTGAATCATTCAATGCTTTTGAACAAGCGCATGGAAGTTTTCCAGCTAAACCCAATTCTTTCATATTCCTTTCAATCGTACCTATTGCTTCAATTTCATTGAACCGTGTAATATCGTCTTTACAGCAACTGGGTCTTGCTTGAGAATTGGCGCTTTCTACAGCGGCGACCAAGCCGCAGAGTGCTTTTGAGGTGTCTTGTCTTGTCTTGTATCCTTCCGCCTTTCCTCTAGGGGTGGCCAGTACCTCCACACAAGTGCCTCCACTTGCATACTTCTTTCATCTCATCTAATTTCATCGCTGTTTTTGTGTGATGCACACAAAAACAGCGCTCACCAAATAAATCATCCTAATATTATTATTATGACGTAGAGTTACTAATACACGTAGGTACTACTGGCTGCTCGCGTAACAACCATTCACTTGTAAAGATAATAAAGTTTATTCAGAGTAAATATTGTAAAAAATAATATCGCGTGTTTGGGAAGTTATGGTTTTATGTTCGACACGTGGAAAGCAATGCTGCGCCACTAGTGTAGCTTGTGAGAACGCACGTAATGTGAATCCCCGATGTTACATATCCTTGCAACTTAGATTAGATTAGCATGAGAAATTTGCCATGATTTTACGAGCTCTATTTTTTTTTTTTTAATCCTGGTGTACGAGCTTGGTCGTCGCTACAAATCGCCAATACTCAAGCAAGACCCAGTTGCTATAAGGCTGGATGGACCTTTGGTGACCGGTCATTGGTAAAGGTTTTATGAAATTTTCAACCCAGCGAAGAGAAAATTTGAGAACATAAATGGTATATTTTTTGTGCTCCGCCGGGAATCGGACCCGCAACCTTCCCATTCAGAGTCCGAAGTGTTACCACTGAACTACGGACCGGTCAGATTGCCATGTTTTCCCACGTCACAGTCCCATACTGTCGCTGTCATGTGCCATACATACATTGTACAGTTACTCGTAGAGCGATCCCATTTCCTAGATTATACCGAGCAATCGATCATTACTGAGACTGGTGAAGTGATTTACAGTAATCGGTGCTTTACTCGCTGACGCAATAGCCTCGCAGTTAGGAAGGCGACGACGTCTCCAGCATTGTCGCTTGATGATGCTTCAGTAATTCAGAATAATTGTGCTTCATATGTTTATGAGACTCATGATCGCCATCTGCGTCAATGCGCAACTACAGACCTACAAGTTCCACACGGCTGATGATGATGATGATGATGTGTAGAGCGCCGTTTCGTGACTTCTCGCTCCCCCAGTGCTTGTTTACCGTATACGCCAATCTTGTCAAATATGACTTTTTCATGCAGTTGTCTTATGAATCAAATTCTACGCAATCTGAGCTAAGAAAACCCGTAAAACTCGATAATGTGAGAGTTCTTTTAAATATTTTTTAAATAAATTTCTTGTTTTTATAAGACACATTGGTCCAGTACACATGCAAACATTGCTTATGTAAAAAAATCTCAATGGCGTATACGGTAAACAAGAACTAAGGCAGCGTACTGTCACTGCAAGGGCGCTTTCAGGCTTGACGCGGCGGTGAAGAAATGGGTCTTCATTCCTTCCTTGAAGCTCTCGGTCTCTTCCTTGGCGCGCACTTCAGGAGGTAGCTGGTTCCAAGTGGACGGTCCCGCAATGACGAAAGCGCGGTCTCCGAACACTGTCTCATTCTACATTGTATACCTACTGATATTGTGCCTATGCACCCTTGTGTGATTCTAAAGCACTATTCTACTAAATTCCTTACGACTCTAAAGCGACAACGAAGCCATTCGTGTCCAAAAATAAGGTGTTGGTAATGTGATTTTTATGTATGGAGCTCTTTCGCAAGTGCTAGCAAGCTCCGACTTGGATTGATATCCAGAGTGTAAGGAATTTAGCAGAATAGCGCTTCTGATGCTTCTTTGAGGCTGCAAGGATTCGTAAGAATTCAGTTTGAAATTTAGGGAAGTTTAAGGGAAAGGCGACAGGAGTTACAAAGTTTATGTTCATGTGAGGTTTGATTTATTTTGAATGTGCACATGCAGCATGTGTAAGCGTGTACTTACGTGTGCCTGCTTGTGGGCATGCATTTAATGTAAGCCTAAAATGTCAATACATCTTTGCAAGTTCGGTTGATGAACTGCTTTCAGTTTCGTGAATGAAGTTGGAACATTCCAAATTTCCCTTAGATTAGATGACGTCGCGTCTAGATGACTAGGGTCATTAGCGTTCAACAGCTAAATCACAAGGTTTTTTGGTTTACAATCTGGCAGGGTGACGTCACATTTTTTTTCTTTATTCTCGTTTGAAAGTTTTCACCGAAACGATAGTTAAATTTCATCATCTGAGACAAGGGGAAATTGAAGCAATGTAGGTATGTTGACTTGCATTATTACCAGGTGCTCATTTACGTAAATACAACAAATTACCAACTTAAGTGACTATCTATATTTTATCATTGACAATGGCGATGACGTCAGAGATTTATCGATCGCTCCGCTGAGTGTCATTGAACAGCGAACACTCCAACATCAATATTAGGGATGTACATTTATTCTAGTGTTGCAACGCATATTCGGCAACTATTCGGTATTCGGCATATTCGGCTACTTTTTACTATTCGGCCGAATACCGAATAGTAACATATGGACGATTATTTGGCGTGCCGAATACCAATTTAAAAGATAAGAATTTCGATGCTCTCTCCATTACCATTGAGTGGCTACCCCCACTTCAACTGAAGTGGTTGGCGTAAGGCCGGTCCCCTTACCTGTTAAAATAAATAGGTTCAACTCGCCACATGCGACCCCTTTGGGGGTAACGCGGCAAGAAGTTGCACAATATGTGTAGCTTAGTTGCATGTTGAAATTTGAGTTAAAAAAATAAAATTTTGAGCACAAAAAAGAAATAAATAAGTGAATTAAAACTATATTTTACCCATTTGAATTTTTAAATAATTAAATATTTTGAACATTGAAAACAGAAATTTGTGAATAAATCCTACATTTCGCACGCTTAATAATAAAGAGAAATAACTCGAAAATTGGGAAAATCGAGATTTTGTAATAAAACGCAAGAACAATGCGAGAAGAATAGGTAGAATGCGACAGCCGTTGAATTTGGACGAATATGACCGAGATAAAACATCGGCCGCCTTTTTCATCCCATACAAGTTGTACTGGTTGTCTGAACTTCAAACGTGGTTTCCCAACATTCATGTTTTTTGAGTTATTGCTCTTTATTATTAAACGTGCGATTTGTTGGCTGTAAGAATAAATACCGCTGCCTCTGTTCTTTTGTGAACCACGCCACAATTTTTATTTTATTTCATTGAATGTGTAATAAATTTAATCTGCAATGCTGATTTTTAATGTTGGTTTATTGGCTTGCTACATTTTTTGCATAAGACATTTTTTACTTTTTTTGTATAGATTTATTTTTAAGGTTTTGTTGTTTTCTTATACTTAAATGTTATTTATTACTCGTATTCCTTGACTTATAGGTTGGTATGAGGCTGACCACCCATACTGTAAAAAATGGTTCACTTTGCCAATGTCACCCCTGTTTCAGGGAATGTCGGCAAGAGTTGCAGGGCTTATGTTCATTTGAGGTTTGGATTTTATTTGTAAGTACACAATCAGCATTTGTAAGCGCGAACTACACGTGTTTGTTTGTGGGCATACATCTGAGAGCTTTGAATGAATATATCCTTGCAACTTAGATTATAGATTATAGATTATAGAATGTGTACACTCGTAGTTTCATTGTACTCGCAATTCATAAAAAAAAAAAAATAATCCGAAATTAATTTTTAAGCGTTACTGTTTCATTTGTCACCTGTACGAATATTTAACTAAGAAAATCTATAAGAGGCAGGTTTTAACGAAGAAATGCTATCTGGTCAGCGTTATCTGGAAGCAACTACGCTTTTCTTCATAAACATTTTCAGCTTCCTTCCTTTAGCCTCTCGCCATGACGCGCGGGATTTAATTGGGTGAACTGGGCCACCAATAGTGGACAGTCACCGAATATTCGGTATTCGATGGATGACCGAATACTCTATTCGTTGCATCACTAATACAAACTAACATATGTACATACCTACTGCAAAGTATGTGGTGGCCTGTACGTCACCAATATTTTGTTTCTTTGTGTCTTGTACGTACTACGTATAAAGGGTTGTTTTGTTTGTTTTCGGAGGTTGTATAACGCAACTAATCTGCACATGTAGTACACTTTCTTGCTACGTTGAATGGGAAGGGGGTCGCATGCGGCGAATGAAACCAATCATTATAAATTACTGCTGTTGAATTTCTTTTTGCTCCAGGCGAAACTCGCCTTGTATACCCGCGCTAAAGAACAGTAGATATCGAAATTGGTCCACAAAGCTTTTTTTTATTTTTTATTTTTTATGTAGCTTTATATGGAAAGACACCCAAATATCTCGCGGAAAAATCAAACCAGTCACCCTCGGCAAAAAAGCCTAACACTGCGCTCGGCTGAAACTGGAGCCAAATAAAAGATTGAAAAACCGATAAGAAGAGTTAACACAATGTTTGGAGAGCGTGCATTTGCAGTTGCTGGTCTTCTGGCCTGGAAACACCTGCCACATCATGTGAGAGAGCTAGAGGACCATGAAAAGTTCCGGAATGCACTGAAGACAAGCAAATTTCTGGCATCATTTGCACAAGCGCCCTTGGAGTGACTACATCATGAAACGGCGCTATAAAGAAATCATCAACTCATCCTCGAGGCCAATTCATCTAGATTCTAGACCCTTCACACATACACGCATTTTTCAAAAGTTCATCTTGTTCGTAAAAATGCTGCTGTTGACGGTGGGGGTAGACACACAATTTGATAGATGGGTGGCCAAGGGTTTGTATAATTTTTCGTAGACCCCCATGGAGTATCCCGTAGACCCCCATGGAGAATCCCGTAGACCCCCATGGAGAATCCCGTAGACCCCCATGGAGTATCCCGTAGACCCCCATGGAGTATCCCGTAAGCCCCCATGGAGTATCCCGTAAGCCCCCATGGAGTATCCCGTAGACCCCCATGGAGTATCCCGTAGACCCCCATGGAGAATCCCGTAGACCCCCATGGAGTATCCCGTAGACCCCCATGGAGTATCCCGTAGACCCCCATGGAGAATCCCGTAGACCCCCATGGAGTATCCCGTAGACCCCCATGGAGTATCCCGTAGACCCCAGGGGACGAAATCCACCACTTTGGGAATAACTGCTATAGACTATAATTGTGTCCCTTTAATTTTTCACGTGATGAAATTCTCCCGTGACGCAAATGTCGGGCTCTGTACACAGCAGCGCATTGCTCGGTACATTTCGGAGCGCACTAATTGATTGACGGGCGCATGATCAATTATGTACAGTGCCCTCGGATGTTTAAATTGGACGTCCGTAGAGCGAGCGCGGATGCGAATCTAGCTGTGTCTAAAGACGCCATTTCGTGGAGTGACTTTTGAGTTATCCTGTTTTAGACTTTTTAAAGTTTGTGTATTCACACAGTGAAAATTCATTTTTATAAATAATTATAAAAAATTATAAAAAACACAGAGTTTTATTTTCACAAATTGAGTTTTTATTTCCACCTCAAGTACTTTCGACTTATTCACGTCATTATCAAGAGGATACTCTGTATCTGTAGTACTTGAGGTGGAAATAAAAACTCAATTTGTGAAAATAAAACTCTGTGTTTTTTATAATTTTTTATAATTATTTATATCCTGTTTTAGGTTAAATACAAGGATATCTTTTTATATCAGATCTATGATCTGCTTACTGCGGATCTCCCCCCTGAAACAGTACAAGGATGTGTATTGTTTTGTTATTTATTTAACAGATAGGTTTGACTTAAAGGTTGGTATGCCGCTGACCACCCATGCTGTATAAAATGATTCACTTTGCCAATGTCACCTCTGTTTCAGGGAAGGTCGGCAGGAGTTGCAGGGTGTATGCCCATTTGAGATTTGGTTTTTATGTTGTAGGTTCACATGCGGCTTGCTCAAGCGCGAACTTGTACGTGTCAGTGGCGGTCCGTGATCTGTTCCCCATGGGAAGCTGAAGAAAAACATAGATTCATATACCTACCTATATAAAAATAATTGTTAGCCAACAAACGAAATGCACGTACTTATTGTATTCGACAGCTGTAACTAAAAAGATATCCAAATAAACGCTCTGCTCCGAAAGTCTGAAATTAACATATGTGCGAACATTTCCCTGATTACATTTTAATGATTTCAATAAACAATTTATATTTTTATTGTAAAAATGACTTACCTGATATTCATTTACTTATACTTGAGCTCAATTCTACGCTCTTTCTTCATAAAGTCGTCGATTACAGCATCGTGAAAGGTTGACTTCTCCTTTAAGGCCAGGAGAAGGGATTTTTCTATGGAAATGATGGCTAAGGAAGACAACCGTTCCTCGCCCACCGTGCTCCGGCTGTACGTTTTGATTCTCTTCATTGTAGAGAACGATCGTTCAGCTGAAGCACTCGTTGCGGGTATGGTGAGAATAAGGTTTATTAAACTACACACTTCGCGAAGCACATCCTTTAAGTCATTGTTAATCAAATACATATTTAATTCCATTAGAGTTCCTAAATGAAATTCTGACGTTGAATATATGTAAATAAGTTCACTTTTTAATTTTAAACAGTCAAAAAAATCTCCATAATACTTAAGCAAACAATTGAAGTGATTTTCCGGGAAAAATTTGGCAAACTCATTAAATTTAGAAACGTCCAATAATGTCATAAATATTAAATTTTCCATGTCAGCAAATCGATCCTTTGTATGTTGCACTAAAACGTCTATTATTTCGATATATTTTCTATTATAAATAGTTTTTTTGTCACCTGTCTCTTGTCGTCTCCTTGAGGGAAGATCAGAAAAGCTTTCTGAATTTATTGACGACCAAATAGTATTAAAATTGTCTCTCATTTCTTGCAAAAAAACGAGAAAATCTTTAATTTTCCGTACACAATAGAAAATGTCAAATATTTTTTTTTGCAAGATTTCAAACAGAATATCGGAAAAGCCGAAAACTTTGTTAAACACTATTAAATGAAAATTAAAACTAAAATCACTTAAATATCTATGAAGTCCCGTTGCACTTATAATCGTATCAGAGTCCCATTCATCATTGTCCTCAATTATATCAGAAAAAAGTTCTGTTAGTTCTAATTTATAATCTATCGCCATTTTTAAAATTCTACTATTATAATTCCACCTAGTAGGAGCTGATGTCGGAAAGCGTTTTTTTATTTTGTTATCAAGAGCTGAAATTCGCTTCGAAGATCGACAAAAGAAACTAGAGAAACTTAAAAGAGACTCAAAAAAAAATTTGCATTCTCGAATATAACCCACGGATTGAGATAACACTAAATTAAGTCTATGAGCATAACAATGAACAAACATAGCATTTTTACACAAGTTTTTCACTTTAGATTGAACACCATTGTGCTCTCCTGCCATTACACTAGCACCATCGTATGTTTGAGCTATTAGTTTGCTTTTACAATCAAACATGTTTAAATCTCTTTCGATGAGATTAAAAAGGGCAGCAGCTGATCTATCCGGACTAACATCAGTAAAACCCACGAATCTCTCTTGAATGATGCCTTTACTTTCGTCAACATAGCGAAATGTAGTCGACATTTGGCATTTCTGTGAAGTATCAGTGCACTCATCCACGATGATGGAAACATATTTGGAAACTGTTATTTCATGTTTAATTTCTTGTAAAACAATATTTGATATCGAAGCAATTAGGTCATTTTGAATATGATTCGAAGTTCCAGTAAATATTTTTGATTTTTCTAGATGACTTTTCAAAAGGCTATCAGATGAACTTAACAAATGTAATGTCTCGATATAGTTTCCTCTATTATTTGAATCTGCAGATTCTCGATGACCTCGTAAAGGAAGTTCTTGTTTAGCCAAGAAACAAACTACATCAATTAGTTTAGATAAGATATATCTGTTGGCCGCCACGTTTTTATTATAATTGTCAATGCTGGTTTTATATTGGGCGCTAAGAAAATTTTCGATGCGATTTTCTTTACCAAACCGTTTTAATTTCACACAAGCGTCGATATGTAATTGAGAACATTCATGTCTTTTCCGAGCTTTAGAAAGATTATTTAAATCACTAAACCCGTGATTATTCCACACATTATTGTCATTACAAAATAAAATACACGGCCAGCAATATAATTTACACAATTGAGCACAGCCACAAATCCACGAGACTTTAGAATATATTGAGTTTTGGAAATGTCTTACAAACGATTTATTCTTGCTAGTAATTTTTAAAATTGGAGTTGGTTTTCCAGTATCCACTATATGTTTTTTTTCCGCAAATTGTCTAGACAAAAAACTTTTACGTAATAATGATTCAATTAAACAGTCACATCTACTAATTGAATCAACAACTTGAGAAGAAGAAGGATCCATATTTTATTTTTTCAAAGAACAAAAATATTATAAAACACACCGTGGCCGCGCTTTAAAAAGTCAACGCAAACTAATACATGAAGGAAGAATAATTATTCATATTATTGTTAAAATTATTTATTTGATGTCATACAAAAGGGAAAATATAAAAGTAAGAGAAGAAAGTCAAATCCGCCAGATTTGGAATACCCTATTTTGTCCAGTATGTCTGAAGACAATAAGGTCAATTTTTGTATGATGGATTCTGTTCCCTCTGTCGTATTTTTCTCCTGTAGCTTTATCCCATCGATCGTACTACGCATGCGCAAGAACAAAAATTCTGCTTTGATTTTGGAAGCGTGTGAGCAGCCAGTATTCGCATATTATGATGATTCGTTTGTTTTGAGACGTCTTGACTCGCGGTATAGACATAATAATATAATTATGCCGCATGGCATATGTATGTAGTTAGATACATACATAATATGTCTCGCTTACTCTCGATAGCGAGACGTTTGTAATCGCCGCTGTATAAATAAAATGCTCTTAAGCAAAATATATAATATCATTTCCCATACATTAGGGATGCGGCGAATCCATCGTATGTAGGAACCGCTCGCGCCTGGTACGTGTCTGCTAGTGAGAATGCATACAATGTGAATCCCAAATGTTACATATCTTTGCAACTTAGATAAGATTAGATTGGACTCCATTTCGCGTGTGCCTCCCAGCTGCAGAGCGGGATCGGGAATAAATTGACTGATCGGACTCTGCACACTTGATGACGTCATCGCGTCTCCGCTGACGTCACTCCGCCGACCATGCGCGTCAGTGGGTGAATAGATCGCACCCAGGGAAATATGGAATCTCTATCACAGCACAATCAAGCAGATAAAGGGAGCCATTGTTCGTGCTAAAGTAGAGATGGGACTCAAAAATGCCAACAATTTTTTAGACTAAGACTTGAAATACTCTTGTCTATGTAATGACAGTTCAGTGGTAACACTTCGGACTCTGAATGGAAGGTTGTGGGTTTGAATCCCGGCGGAGCACACAAAGATACCATTTATATTTTCAAATTTGCTCTTCGCTGGGTTGAACAATTCATAAACCTCTACCAAAGACCGGTCGTCAAAAAGTCCATCCAGCCTTACAGCAACTGGGTCTTGCTTGAGAATTGGCGCTTTCTACAGCGACGAACAAGCTCGCAGAGGGCTCTTGAGGTGTGACAAAAACAGCGCTCACTAAATAAATCAGCCTAGTTTATTTATTTTTTTTAGCTAAAGGAGGGCAATGTTATGACTTTATGGAATAATTAATAAAATCATTGGGTTTTTATTTTTTAAACAAAATACTTTTTAAATTTTAGCAATTCAGCTGACTTCTTATTAAACTATCAAGAGTGACGTTTTACAAGATGGCGATGATAGTTCCGTCTTTACCTCGTCCAGTTAAAGCCGTTTTTATCCGTACTACTTCCTTACTTACTTTACTTTACTTTACTTTACTTTCTTCGGCTCATAAGCCTTGAAGGTTCAGGGCCTCCCGCACCACAATCCTCCAGGACTCTCTGTCTTGTGCTGCTTTCTTCCATGGTCCCCTCACTCCCAGAACTTCGGCGTCGGCGTCGACATTGTCTGTCCACCGCATCCTGGGACGTCCGGGTGGTCTAACTCCTGAGGAGGCACGTCCAAGACAGTTCTGATGACCCTGGAATCCTCTGCACGTGATCCGTACTAAACAAATCACAGTTCTCATCAAGATCACCTTCATCATCATACTTCACGCTGAAGAAGCCCATCGTAGAAATGTGCGAAACGTCCGGAAACTCCAGCTCCCCCAGACCACGGCAACAGATCCTGGAAAACATCACTCCAGCATCATCAGCCGGCCGTGTTAGCCTAAAACTCTTATTCGTACCTACTTAAGAAGTTTAAAAGAAAATAAAGCGTACTGTACCCTTAGTACGAGTTGCAAAACTTGAGTAATGTAAAGTTTACGGCAATTATGAAAGAGTGATTTCCCACAAAATCTGACGTTTTTGTTTGTTTCAACTGGATTTTCTTCATCACTGTAACTCTTTTGCTAAGACCATAAAGTGTAAGAAACAAAAACGGCAGATTTTGGGAGAAATCACTCTTTAATATTTTTCGTAAATTTTAATTTTCTTAAGTTTTGCAACTCGTACTAAGGGTACAGTTCTATCAAGTATTTTTCGCAAATATCTTCTGCATTTTTCATAGCGTAATTTTTATCCCACCTCTATAAAAATATTGATAAAAATAATCTATTTCTCATTTACGTTCTTGTGTTATTTTGTTCGCTATCAGAATATCGAGATAAGGTTCTGCTAGTGAGGATGTACTGCTGTTATACACAAAGCTAATTATCTGTAGACATTTTTAATTAAGATGACTATCTATGTGTAAGCAAAGTGATATGATAAGAAACGAATGATTTGTATTTACTTTAGGAATCCCTAAGTATTCGCAAAAATTCACTTTTAAAAATATACTTCAACTGAAGTGGTTGACGTGAGATCTGCCTCCTTAGTCCTTACCTGTGACAATAAATAGGTCCCGAATCGCCACATGCTACCCTTTCGGGGATAACACAGTTACACTATGTGTGTAGCTTGGTTGCTTAGAATGCGCACTACAAAGGTGCTCCTGCCAACCATTAAGCAGGGAAAGCTTAATATGTACTTCGGTCAAACGCAAAAAAAAAAAAAAAAACGCAACTAAGCTACACATATATTGTAACTTCTTGCCGCGTTATCGCCGAAGGGGTCGCATGTGGCGAGTTGAACCTATTTATTTTTACAGGTAAGGGGGCCGGCCTTACGCCAACCACTTCAGTTGAAGTGGAGGTTTCCCAGCTCCCGAGAGTGCTGGTACTCATTTCTTGTGAAGGCTGAGTAAACCTTGCCGGTATTTTATTTTGGGGTTTGAATTAAACACCGAAACGGGAAATCATTTCTGACACCCTCGGTGGGATTCGAACCCGAGCTCACGGCATGGAATGCAAGCACTCTACCACCTGAGCTATCGACCGGACCACATAATGAAAAATGAGAAGTACCATCACCTTCATCTTATCATACAGGGTGAGATTGAGGGGAGAAGATCTCAGGGACGCCGAAGGACATCGTGGCTGTAAAACCTGCGACAGTGGTTCTGCAGAAGCACCAAGTCCCTGTTTCGAAGTCAGAATAGCTATGATGATAGCCGATCTTCGATAGAAGTGGCACAAAAATAAGAAGAAAAAGAAGTAGCTTAGTTGCAGTTGCAGTACCATGCCTGTTTCACTACGCCATTTGGGCATGTTGTTTATTTACACAGGTAAGGGAGCCATCGAGAAGAAATATTCTTTGTTTGTACTACGATCGACATCAAACTTGACACAATCAACTTGGAAGGTAATCTACACGTATTCTAAAAAGTCGATCTTAATCTGTTCATTGGTTCAGCCAGGTGTAGGGAACATCGATTTCGGTTTCACCTATAATCCAAGTTGCAAAATCCATCTTCATTTAAGCCTCACATTTAATGTGTGCTCACAAGCAAAAGGCTGAAGTTTGCGCTTACACAAAATGTACTAAAAGAATGATGTGAATCTCAATGGACTCGGGAGACATTGTGCTGCTGGGGAAAAGGCCAACCAGTATTTTGTTATTGGTTGCTAAGTATCCTAGTCACATGAACCTGTGATGTTTGCTCGCCGTAAAAATGATTGATTTAAAATTCTGTGCCGAGTCTATAATCTATAATCTGAGTTGCAAAGATGTATTGAAATTTAAAAAAACATATTTAATGCATGCCCACTAACAGATACGTGTAAGTGTGCACTTACAAATAAAAATCCATACCTCAAATGAATAAATAGTAACCTTGCAACTCTTGCCAACCTTTCCTGAAACAGGAGTGACATTGTTTGTGGGCATGCATTTAATATGAATGTCAAAGTTAATGTATCTTTGCAACTTAGGTTATGGATTAAAGATATATAAATCACTGTTACGAGGAAAATAAGAATAAAAAGACATGTTGTTCTGTGGTTTACATTCACAGATATTTCGTTCGCAGCAATCATGGATGCAATCTAAAGTTAGTCCTCTGTTAAAGGCTGCAGTCGTCACTTGTTAGTCAGTTAGTGGAGACTAATTGAGGCACGGCTCAACTTGGGATGATCCTCCAGTCTGCCATGCAGCACTTGCTCTCCAAACTAAAGTTTATCACGTCCCACCGCTCTGAAATGTTACAGCAATTATAACCGTACTTGTTCCTGTGAGTGCCTCTTCGCACGCTCCGGTTTGACTATCCGGTCGCGCCTTAACCGGTGGAATGTAAGACTCCACCTAAGGGTGGATTTTCGCTGCCTGGCGACAATATTTACTACGTATTGCTATGATTTTACTGGGGCTCTCTTATAATTAAACTGCAATTATTTATTTTAACAGAATTTAATTTACACGTTGGTTCACAATTTACAACAATTCGCAATCTCTGCTTATTGGTCTTTCACGGCAAAATGCTTGAAGCAACTACTCTGCTGATGCTCCATTGCAGTCCCTTAACATAGGTACAAAAGAGATCTTTCTCGCGTATTCCAGATCACTCTTCGATTTCTCGCTCACACCAAAACACCGTTCTATGCACTACCTCCATCATGGACTACTCCCAGATTGTTCTACCCACACTATCGTACCTGTATAGGTGCGCGTTGGTACTTTGATTTCATAGTTCGTATAATTACACCATCATATTCCTTGACTGATAGGTTGGTATGCGACTGACCACCCATACTGTAAAAAATGGTTCACTTTGCCAATGTCACCCCTGCTTCAGGGAAGGTCGGCAAGAGTTGCAGGGCTTATGTTCATTTGAGATTGGGTTTTTTATATTGTAGGTCCACATGCGGCATGTGTAAGCGCGAAATTATGCATGTCTGCTTGTGGGAATGCATTTAATATGAATCTCAAATGATACATATCTTTGCAGCTTAGATTTAGATTAGATTTTAGATATTAAAGCCAGATTGTTCTACACACTATGTATGCATGTGCTGGCGCACGTAGGTACTCCAAGTTCGTAGTTAACAGTTTGATGAACCAGCAACACAGTGAATGTCCGATTTATACAACATATTTAATTATTTAAAATTCATTTCTTAGACATTTAAAATTCTCTGGAAATATTTATGATGTTTATGTCTTTTTTTAAAATAACCATAAAACTCTATAAAGTTTTCGCTTAACAAGGCATCATCAGGAGTTAGGATCTAACGCACGAGTTTTACAGTTATTTTTTAAAGTAAAAATAAATATATGCAAGTAATTTTAATGTTTTGAATTTATATGTATTATCAATTTGATTTGGTTAAAAAGTTTTATATTAACAATAAACATTTCTATACAAAGATGTCGAAAATCTGATCCTCCTTTTCGACGTATCGTTTGTAAAGTAAACGAAATCAGTGAGAAAAAGAGGAAAGCATGCATGAAGAGAACGATAAATGTGGAAGATTACAGTGGCGAAGGGTGCCATACAAGCCGATTCCCATCGGTTTCCCGTTTAAAATGAGGCAAAAATGATAATAAAGTAGACTGCATGGTTTCAATGGGGGAAAAATACGTATGTATTGTTTCTTTGGTTTTAAATGTATTTTTTTACTTTGTGCCTATATTTTTTAACTACTTTGTTACATCATTTTAAGATGGAAGCCGATGGGAACCGGCTTGTATGGCACCCTTCGCAGGATTTAACAAATTATTATTAAATGCATATACGGAGATTCTGACCACCCCCAGCGTAATGCTGGCTGGAAATAGTCCAGTAACTAGAAAATACTTACAAATCTCTACAGCTCTCAGATCATTATTCAGTACTTCCACAACTGAGGGCTAGCTACCCAAATACGTGATTGAAAGCAGAAATATCCCCGGCGGGCACTTAGCGCGCACAAATGTGTAGACTCACCTCTCATCATTCATCTGGTAGACTAGTGTAGTTTACGCGCCCAACCTGTTCGCTCGGGGAGTGGGGAAAGCTTCGATTTTCCGTCCGCCCTTTGCGGGGCGTTGACCCCGCCGCTAAATACCAGTGACTTGCATTTCTCGCTCCCCAGACGAACAGTTTTTGTGTTGGTTAAAAAGACATTGTGAGGTAGAGTGATCATGAAACAAAACAGAGTTACCTATCTCTACGCTTGTACATCACGAGTATACTTGTATACATACCTGCAATATAATATCATAATCTGCAATGTTGATTTGTAATGTTGGCTCATTCATTTATGTTACATTTTTTGTACAAAGAAGTATTGACTTTGTTGTATAAATTTCTTTTTAAGGTTTTTTATATACTTAAATGTTATTTATTATTTGTATTCGTTGACTTATAGGTTGGTATTAGGCTGACCACCCATACTGTAAAAAAGAATTCATTTTGACAATGTCACCCCTGTGTCAGGGAAGGTCGGCAAACGTTGTAGGCCTTTGTTCATTTGAGTTTTGGATTTTATTTTTAAGAACACATGCAGCATTTGTAAGCGCGAACTACACGTGTTTGTTTGTGGGCATGCATTTGATATGAGCTTTAAATGAATATATTATCCTTGCAACTTAGATTATAGATTATTATAGATAGATATAGTGACAATATAGTAATGTGACATGATCGATTTTGTTAAAAAATAAGATGCGAAAGCCAACGCGTCGCTTCAACAACCAGCCCTAAAAATGCTTCCTTGTCATGGAAAACCCCGCGACAGATAAAAAGCTACGAAACTAACACTGCCTAACCCGAAAACAATCAACGATGAATTATTATTTTTTTCAATAGATTTCTCTCACTTAGAAAACACTTTCATATATTTGTTGGTCATTTTCTCTACTATAATTTTTGTGAAATCGAAAACTTCGCTTACCATCTGGTCATCATCGTCAACATACGTTCTGTTGTAGCTTAACTCTAACTAATTTTGCTGGCAACTTTCTTTGCTTTTAAAATTTGCAGCCATTATCGCAAATGTCGGTAATCACAACATTTATGTCCATAGATAAAAGTATTCAGTAATATCATAATACTGTGCATGTCTTTAAATTTCTCTTTCCAATGTCTGTTGTGTATGTTCCTTGACTTCTAGGTTGGTATGCGGCTGACCACCCATGCTGTAGAAAATGGTTCACTTTGCTAATGTCACCACTGTTTCAGGAAAGGTTGGCAGGAGTTGCAAGGTGTATGTCCATTTGAGATTTGGTTTTTATATTTATTGATTTTAAAAATGTAATTTGTTGTGTATGTTCCTTGACTTATAGGTTGTTATGCGGCTGACTACCCATAATATAAAAAATTGGTTCACTTTGCCAATGTCACCCCTGTTTCAGGGAAGGACGGCAAGAGTTGCAAGGCTTATGTTCATTTGAGATTGGGTTTTTATATTGTAGGTCCACATGCGGCATGTGTTAGCGCGAAATTATACATATCTGATTGTGGGAATGCATTTAATTTAAATCTTAAATGATAAATATCTTTGCAGCTTAGATTAGATTAGATTATATGCGGCATGTTTAAGCGCGAGCTTGTACGTGTCTGTTTGTGAAAATGCATATAATGTGAATCTTTAATGTTACATATATTTGCAACTTGATTAGATTATAGATGAACGTTCGCCTAACTTTTCACCTGTGTGGTGCGTCTTCAGTGCCCCTGTTTAGCATGCACATCGCTATCCGTGCAGATTTAGCGACAAGTTGCTTCTCTTATCACGTCGCTCGTGCGCCACCTGCTCTCTATTTCAATGATTGACAATTTCTCAAGCTGTGACGTCACGTCTCCGGGTTTTCTTTACTTTCTTCGCAGTTCCTCAATCAATTATTAAGCAATCCTGTAAGCGAAACTTCTGGAGGAAAATGTTATTTTTTATTATTAAAACAGTATTCGATATTTCTGTTTTTTTTCTGAATTTTCGAAAAGAAATGCAATTCACTAACCTTGTTTAGCCTGACAAGAAACAGTCATAAAGATTTGTATGTATAAAATAATTACACCCGTTAAAATCTGTTGAACCTCGAAAGTCATCGTCAAGGAGCGCGATGGGAATCGAACCAGCGTTGTTATATTTCAAATACGCTAATTAGGATATTGTAAAATATGGTTCACTTTACTAATGTCACCCCTGTTTCACGGAAGGTCGGCAAAAGTTTCAGGGCTTATGTTCATTTGAGGTTTGGATTCTAATTTGTAAGTACACATTCTGCATTTGTAAGCGCGAACTAACACTTGTCCGCTTGTGGGCATGCATTTGATATGAGCTTTGAATGTTAATATATTTTTGCAACTTAGATTATAGAATATTACCGTTTTGACACTCTTGGGCATAGTGTTGAATAAAAGAAAAGATTTCGTGTAAAAAACCTGTATTTCTTACTTTAACATGATATGTACATATCGATAGATCATGTTGGGGAAATTGATCCTTAAATTCAATGACCGGTCACCAAGGGTCCATCCAGCCTTACAGCAACTGGGTCTTGCTTGAGTATTGGCGCTTTGTAGCGACGACCAAGCTCGTACACCTCTGCGGCACTACAACAAGTGTCATAGACCCCTAGAGTCTTCAGAATCTAGGGAGTCTCCCGCACAGGATTTTCTTAAAAAAAAAAAAAAAATCTATTTTTTTATTTTTTTTTATTTTTTTTTATTAGAAAAACAAACAGTTATACATGTAATATATGGGATAAACAACATAGTTATACAATTTCAAAAACCAGCAAAGTTTGCAAACATAATGTAGTATATTTTTTTTTTTTTTTTTTTTAATCTATAACATATATAGGCCCGGTATTTTCAAGTATAATAAAGTTAACCATAATGCGATTATAGTTAAATTTTCATAATATTTTACTCACCGAATTTCGCCAGTAAATATTTAGTTAGTTAACTAACGATTTTCAAGATAGCGTCGTCTTCACTGACAGCAGCTATTCTTTTTTAATGTAAGGATACATCAAAATTGTTGCAAACTGAACATTTTTGCTATCGTTTTCCAGCTTAATGAAGGTTAGGCATTTGATATTTATAAACAGTTGTTTGTTTTAAAGCTTTTGAATGGCATCGTAATTATTTCCAAGATTTTGGGGCCGGGTTTGTCACTTCGGTAATTCTCGGTTTCAGTGAACTCGAACTAGAGTATTTTGAATAATAGTTAAAGTAATAGTTAACTAAAATATTACAAAACTTGAATATACCGGGCATTAGGTGAGTGAAAGTTTAGCTTAGTACTAGACCTAGGACTCTGAATACCAGAATTAAGGGCAGACTTAGCCCCCGTCTAGAGGGCGCGTAAGGGACAAGTTACGGGCCCAGACACAAACACTGACCGCAGAGAATTAAATCCGCCTCGGCGCGAATTCGTAATGTTTTTTTTCTTGCGTTGCGTTGTGTAACACGCCTTGTGTTTTCCTTTTCGTGAAAATTGAATTTTTATTTTTTATAAAACCTTTGGCATGTGTGATTGGTTGAATCAAAAAAGGCACTAAGCACCATAGACGCCAAACTGATGAGAAGATTTATTATCAATTTTTTTTAGGAATCCTGTGCGGGAGGCTCCACAATTCTTGAAAGTCTTGGGGGTCTATGTCACCCTGGAAGGGTGCCGCAGGCGTGTTGCTCGAGTTGTTGCTTCTGTCGTGAGGCGCTGCAAGGAAGTGGCGATTGATGTTGGTTTTGAATAAAACCGGATTAAATTAGGAAGAGAACACAGGTAATGGTAGATCATTCCATAAACAAGGAGTTTTGCAAAGGAATGAGTCATGGAAACGCCAAGTTCTCATAGTTTTGAGATCGACTGCAAAGGGATTAATGAGAGTCGTACTACGAGTTTCCCTTTCTGAAATGAAATCTTATCACGATCTTTAAATTTATGTTGTCTCTCATCTTCCTCCCGACCTTCCTCCACAGCTCCCATCTTCCTCCCGACCTTCCTCCATAGCTACCATCTTCCTCCCGACCTTCCTCCACAGCTCCCACCTTCCTCCCGACCTTCATCCACAGCTCCCATCTTCCTACAGTCTCTGAGTCACCACTGTTTATCGTAGCAACCAGAAATATCTCGGTCTGCGCGCTCTCAGTCAGGGCCAGTCTGAGTTGGCCTACACTCTCACACACTGACACATGTGCTTGCGATGCTTATCTTATTATCTAACATTTACACGTGTGGAAAGTGAGACAGTTTTAGCATAGAAATTAAATTTGTAACATCTTTGGAGCTCCGAAGATGTCACACACATTGGTAACGAAACGCAACCAATATGAAAGAAAAAAGAAGCCAGAAGAAGGAAACTATGGACCACGGTGAAAGCCTGGAAGAACAATAGCAAGCATTGATTATAGGAGTTTGAAGGCCCTACAGTCGTCACAGCGCCCTCAGTCAGCTGTCATCTAAATTCATTTTAAGCCGTGTACACTTCCTTGGTTCCTTGACTTATGGGTTGGTATGCGGCTGACCACCCGTGCTGTAAAAATGGTTCACGTTTTCAATGTCACCCCTGTTTCAGGGATGGACGGCAAGAGTTGCAGGGTGTATGTGCTTTTGAGATTTGGGTTTTTATATTGTAGGTTCACATGCGGCATGTGCAAGCGCGATCTTGTACGTGTCTGCTTGTGAGAATGCATATACTCAATGTGAATCCCCAATGCAACATATTTTTGCAACTCAGATTAGATTAAAAACCTGGGAAGAATGACAGGAAACATTTTAAAAGGTAGAGTAGGAAATGAATGGGTTATTAATGGATGTAATCTAGAGGAGGATGTGAGGATACATTGCTTTCAAATTTTCTTTATTGTCGAATAAAAAATTCATTCATTTAACCCACCCAAAATGTTCATTGCATTTCTACATAATCCAGCGCAATATATTATCGCTGTTATTCACACACAGCAAATCCATGGCTCATCCGCAGCATAAACAGATTTTTCGATACAAGAAAACGATAATCCATGGAACATCTAAGGATCATAATACGTGTTGTGAATATCCCTCTGCGTCCTTAATGTGTCATGATGTATAATATTTTTTTGTACCTAAAAAGTACTAAAAAAAGATAATGGAATAAAAGGGATTAAAAGACAAAACAATTGTCCATTTAGTGGAGTTAGCATTTCTGCTGTACCACCATAAATCACCGCTGTAATGGCTGTACTGTTAGTGAGAAATCTCAGTAGGTCAAAGCCACATTAAAACTCTTGCAAGCGATAGCTCCACACTCTACATGCTTGCACGTTTTCATTGTCCATTTACGTATGATAAAGTAAACTGGAGATTGTTTAAACGCAAACTGATCGATATCGTGTCAACTTGCATACAAGAAATCTTCATGTTATTGACGAACAGCAAAGCCATGGCTCATCCTCAGCCTGCAGTGAAATTTCTATACAACACCAAAAAAAAAACGATGAGGCATGGATCAAACGTTTTGTGAATAGCACTGAAAGAGAAGTAAAATGCTCTTAGTGTGACTACACTGTAAACAGAGAATCAAGCACCGCACTTTTGGCATCCTGGAGGTTTTCTCTTTGACATTTTTTTTAAGGCCTGTTTTTAATCAAATGATTTTATTGAATACAAATGCGTTTATCAAAAATAATTATCAAGAACTTTACAATCAAATTGAAAACATAGCGCACTGCTGTGTTTTGTCAAACAACTGGCTGACAGTTGTGTGTCTTTTTCAGTTACGCGTTTTGTCCAGTTTCTAAAACGCCGGCCCCCTTACCTTTAAAAATAAATATGTTCCACACACCACCTGCAACCCCTTCGAGGATAACGCAGTTAGATGGATGCTCTGTACGTTTGTTTAATTGCATTTTAAACATTAAATATTCAAATATGAAAACATTCAGGGGTAAAAAGATATCGTTCAAGAGTGTCGCATGCAGAGCTATCGTGTGTACGGGTAAGTGAGTATTTTAATGACCACACTGCTTATGGTTTTGTTGCTGATATGATCCCGCGTGTATTTTTGCAACTTCGCCTTGCCTTTGAAGTCGCAGGTATTTTCGCCTTGGCCAGAATTCGCTGCACTTTTTGCCGCCTTTCCTCGCTCGCAGATTCCAGACATCGCGGCTGATGATTTTATTATGATCTCTGCAAGGCAGTGTGTCTGAATCTTTCGCCAGATTTTCTGTAAAATTGCTGTTTTTTTTTTAAATAAAAAATGTTTATCTTGACGTCAAGAAGTCGGCAAATCTATCTTCACGTATTAGTCGAAGAAATCGTCATTGATGTATGTAAGTGAAGCATGGACTATGAGTGACAGTGACATGAGTAAGATATGGACACTTTTCATTATATGTTATCCGGTGGATCGGTCGGTAGCGTGTTTGTTTGTGGGCGTGCATTTGATGTGAGCTAATGCTAATATATCTTTGCAACTTAGATTATAGAACTATTTCACATTCTAGATAACTCATTTACCAGCTAAGTCATCCGACATAATTTATAATTCCCAAACCAGAGATGGGAGCAGCGATACCAACTTTGCAAGTACGTAAATATCTCCGCGCTACATAAATAAACTTATTTCTCTCCCCAAGTATTAAAACCTTACATTCCATGTAACGCAACTATAGCGTTTTATCAGAAATTCGATTGAAACTAAAGGCGCTGTTTTAGTTTTCATATTATTTTGGTGTACGCTATGGTTGAGCTTAAATATAAAGTTGTATACGTGGTTCTGTAGGAAGATAGGATGGGATGTTATCGAGCTTGTGTTAATTTACTCTGAGGTCGGCCAAGAACTGCTGCGCTCCAGTTAAAGGTCGGGGTTAGTCTCGCGTTTATTTATTTTGATTAAAATCTAATGGTTATATCTACTCGTATGTGGTGATTGAAGAAAAAATGTATCAAGGTCTACCGATTTTTTTAGTATTTATTATATTATATTTTTACCTTCAGTAACACTATTTTGCATAAGCGCCTATGTGCTGTGGGTCCTTCTGGCACATACATACAGGAGGGGTTGAGCACACTAGTCTATCATATAATGTTAAGTGTAAATGCAGATTTGTATGGCCCTATCTAAGTAAATACGTGCAATTTCATGTTTGCTATTGCTGCAATATTAGTTACAAAATAAAAACCCAAACCTCAAGTGAACATAAATCCTGCAACTTTTTCTGCCCATCCATGAGGCTCAATGTCAACCGTAAATTGGCAAAAGTGAATTTATTTCTTAAGTATGAGTGGTCAGCCTCATACTATAATAATACAGATGAAGGTTAAAAACCTGCACTAGCCTTGTCGGTTGCTTTAAGGTTAGATGCGTTTCTACCCCTCCAAATTTAATTTATCGACAGGTAGAGGTCGCAGGCCTAAGTTAAGAGTCTTTAGCAAGTTGTTTTTGTTTCCGCGTCATCCATAATGCTGAACTCATAACGAAACAAAGCTCTTGTAAACTCATTTCCAATTATCAACTCAGAAATATCTCCATCCCGAAATACTCCGGTCTTTTCTCGTCCCATTGTCCCAGACTGGACGGACGATGACATTTTTAAACATGTTTTTTGTGGCAAATACTCTGAGGACGCATCCACAAAGCTCTCCATTGTCAGGTCCGTGATCGTGACGCATGTTTAAGCACACTGGCGGCAATTAGCGAACGCTTCATTCCGTGCTTGCGTCCGCGTTTTTTTCCGCGCTCTTCCTTTTTGGCACGGACTTTTTGACGTCACGGCAACGTTGTGCCGACTTAGCATTTCGCTATTCTTGGATGTTACAAAAATAATTGGAAAGTTTATGATTTGTTTTTAACTTCATACCTAACCTCGCTTTTGTTTATTTCTTAATATCGACGGTTAAAAGGCAGTAGGGCATAAGCGATAAGAACTGAATTGTTCAGGAGAGCAGTTGAAAGTTTGAGATGGCAGAAAAATGGCATAACTTTTTTATTTTTTATCAAATCGTTAAAATCATAACAGCTCTAAAATTAAAAAAAAATAAAGGCATTTATTGGCATTCCCATTAATGTGGTTGTACGATTTATTTTATGTCACAAGCGTCTTTAGGACAAAAAAGGACAAAATCTTGACACCAAAACCATGGTTCTTGTTTTGGCGTGCCGTTGCTTTCACTTCACGGGAATGCCTTTCGCCACTTGAGAAAATATATAGCTTTGCATGAGCGTCCATGTGCTGTGGGTCCTTCTGACACATACATACAGGACGGGTACGAGGAGGGTTTGAGCATACTTCTAAAACGCAGTTGTTTGCTTGGGCATAAAAAAAATATACATCGTAGAGCTATTTCATAACTCATTTTTGACCAACACGTCGCTTATGACCTACTTCCTTTTAACCGTCGATATGAAAGTTCAGTTAAAAGTACTCATGTAAAAGTACCTAAGTACGCATATTTAAATTGGACGAAAAATGTGATTTCATTCGAACGAGTTGCTAGGGAAAAGGCTCATAAATATTTTGCTGCTGGTTGGTAAGCACCGTAATCCAATACAACTGTGACGTTTACCCGCCGAGAAAAAAACTGTACTAATGTTGTGAATTAGGTATGGCCAAAACTGACGATAATATTTTTTAAATTAATTATTTCTTGATAAATTTGTCGAGATATCGTCGTCCTCGAGTGAGAGCCCGTATCCACTTGTCGGGTGTCGGATCCGTATATTAATCGGAGGTTCCAGTGGCAGGACATTATGTATGGAGCTATTCACACTTGTCGGAAACCGATTTTGTCCGAAATGTTCTGCAACTGGAACCTCCAATGAAACTGGAACGGATCCGACACCCGACAGTGGGAACGGGCTCTAACACGATGTTTTCGTTTGTTGTGCGCTGAGTTCATTATTGTTAATACTAAAAAAACAACTTTCAAATAGAACCGTAGTTTGAAAAAATGTTAAATGCATTTTTTACCAAATTTTGCCTACCTTATAGGTACACGTGCCTGTATGAGATGTTCGCCCGTGCCACATAGGAGAGCAAAATACTGAAAGATGTTATTTGGACCACCTTCAGGGTGGCAGAGAAATAAGAAGTCAGTAGTCACTGTTGCCATCCCAACCTCATTCTCATTGAGAAAGTCTAGAGAGCTCCTGAAATATCCTCCCACCCACGTCGCTGCCTGAAAATACAGCGGGAACCGCGCAGTGTCGCATTCATTGACGTTGCTCTCGCTTTTCAAAAAAAAATAACTCCGGCTCAGTCGTCACATCACTAAAATTCCCTGCTCCCTAGACTTACGAGTCCGGTCGTTGGGAGAGTGCTTGCATTCCATGCCGAGAGCTCGGGTTCGAATCCCACCGAGCGTGTCGGAAATGATTTCCCGTTTCGGTGTTTATTTCAAACCCACAATAAAATACCGGCAAGGTTTACTTAAGAAATGAGTACCAGCCCCCTCGAGAGCTGGGAAACACCCACTTCAACTGAAGTGGTTGGCGTAAGGCCGGCCCCCTTACCTGTGAAAATAAATTGGCTCCATTCGCAACATGCGACTCTTTGGGGAGAACTCGGCAAGAAGTTGCCCTATACATGTAGTTTAGTAACGTCACGAGTACTTTCCTTGCTCAGAACTGATAAGTCACCGCTTTTGCCAGACGGGTTGGTGACTACCTGTTGGTTCGCGCAGACTATTTTATTTCATCCCTATCCTTCAGGCAAGCCTACAAGGCACTCTATGAGAAATTATTTCTAGATCACAAGTTACATAAAACATATAAACCTTGGTTTCTGTGACATCTCAAAACATGCTTTTTCTTTACGAGGACATGACGTGGTGGCTTACACTTTTTGCCGCCTTTCTCCGGAAGGACGTTTTAGAGGCGTTGAATATTCCAGCGAGATTAGGGGTCAGCCCACGTCACCTCTCCTCTACAACGTTTGTCACTCACGGCTTATATTTCTGTTTTAACGTAAATGTATTTTTGTGTACTTCATTTCATGTAAATAATAAAAAAGTTTAAAGAGGAATGCAATGCACCGACCTATTTTCTTTTTTTGTATGGAAAATTCACGTTAGGTGGCGGTTGAGCGATGGATTAGCTGAGTGTGAATAACACCTGTACAAGACTTGCATTTACTACAAGATGCCGAGAAAGCCATTTACGACGCGTTTCTCTCAACAGTACAAGTTGTATAAACATCTCTTCTATGTAAATAATTATTTTATGAACTTTCTCATCCTAACGACAAAGCTAAAACTGTTCATTTCCTTGCGAGTAAGATCCCACGGTTGTTAACATAGAAAGAAAATACTAACATAAACTCTAGCGGTGCTATTCCTAGACACTTTAGTCGTACGTTGAGCCCACGCTTTGACAAACTAAGAATGCATTTGTATGAAGACCTGCCAATCCAAGATGGCCGCATGTGAACAGCTGAGTAGATATTCGGTAGGTAAGGAACTAACAGCACAGGCATTATTAGTTTGTCATACGTGGGCTCAATCGACGACCAAAATGTCTAAGAATAGCCCCGTAGAACGTTTGATTTTAAGTTGGCGTTTTTTTTTACTTTCTTAAGTTTTCTGAATAAAGGTATGGCAAGCAACCCATTTACCGTAAGGCTGGATAGACCTTTGGTGACCGGTTTTTTATAAGGAATATAATTTTTTCAACCCAGCGTCGAGCACACTATGTGCTTTGCCGAGAATCGAACCCACGACCCTCCTGTTATGAGTCTGTAACATTAATCACTAGACAACGGGCCGGTCTTGTAATGAGTTTTAAAATAATCCAGAGTGGTTAAATTTCACTTGTAATTTCACGCAGTAAAAAATCAGGATTGTTTAAATTTCAGCTGTTTCTGTGAATATTTTTCCTATGAAACTTAAAGAAATGTGCCTAAATAGCTGTGAAAATATTTTTTATTGTATGGTTCACTTTACCAATATCACCACTGTTTCATAGAAGGACAGCGAGAATTTCAGTGTGTGTGTTGATTTCAGATTTTGTATTTTATTTTGTAGATTCACCTGCTGCATGACTGTATAGGCGTGAACGTGCACGTGTCGGCTTGCGGTCATGCTGTAAGCTGTAACTCTGTCGCCATTCCGCTAGGGGTGGCCAGAGCCTCTGCAGAGTTGCCTCCATTTTTTCCTATCCTTACATACCTCTTTCAATTCATTCATATCCATCACCTTTTTCATGCATTTTCTTCTTTTACGCTCACTTTGTATATCCCATTCTTTCACAATCTCCTCAATCTGATCACTCCATACTTTTCTCGGTCGTCCCTTCCCTCTTTTTCCTTTCACACTTTCTTTGTATACATACTTTGTCAGTCTATCATCATTCATTCTTTCCACATGTCCAAACCATCTCATCACATTCTTTTGTACCTTAACTTTCACATCCTCTTTCAAATTACATTCTTTTTTTACCCATTCATTCCTAACTCTATCCCTCAGAGTTTTTCCTGTCATGCTTCTCAAATGCTTCATTTCCACCGTACATACTTTACTCATTTCGCTATCGTTCACTGTCCATGCTTCACTTCCATACAACAAAGTCGGTAACAATATGCCATTGTGTACCGGTCATGCATTTATAAATATACATTTTTTTAATTATATGGTTGCAACTTAGATTAAAGACGTAAGCAGTGTTTGCATAGCATAGTTTATATTTTGTATTCTTCTTATTTGTTCCAGGTCATGGAAACGAAAAACATGATCTACATCGTCTCTGAGTACGCCAGCCAGGGAGAGATATTCGGTGAGTTGAGTATTTATTTGTCTCCATTCCTGTCTATCGGCTGCTGTGTTCAGCCATCCTCTGCCTGCAGTTCCCGTGATGTCGTCCAGCCACCTCAGTTGGGGTCTCCCCGCTCCCCGCTTGGACATCCTGGGGCACCACTGGATGATCCTTTTCGGCCACCTGTCATGGTCCTGCCTTGCTACGTGACCAGTCCAGCGCCACTCTAAGCAGGTCACTCGCTGTATGATATCAGTGACACCAGTGTGCCTACGGATCTCCTGGTTTGGAACCCTGTCTCCGAGACTGATTCCCAGCATCCTCCTTTCAATGGCTCTTTGGCACGTCCTCAGTCTGTTGGCGCTATACTGAGTGAGCCCTTTTGTTTCCAAGCCATAGGTGGATACTGGAAGCACGCATGACTCAAAGACCCTGCGTTTCAGGTCAACAGGCATTTTTGTGACATTGAGAATGTAGCCCAGATTTTGAAAAGCTGCCCACATTTTTTTAAAACTATAATAATCTATAATCTAAGTTGCAAAGATATTGTAGTGATTCTGTACCTAACAAAACTGTTAATTTTGAATTTTAGAATGCTGCTTCTTTTGTTCCCAAAAACAATGGCTTGGAAAATAACAATAAAATTTGCGTGTGAGACAAGGGCATGCAAGAGTTTTATTTAATAACACCCAAACCCAAAGACCTTTACAATATATTAACATTTAAAGCTCATATCAAATGCATGCCCTCAAATACGCGTAGTTCGCGCTTACAAATGCTGAATGTGTACATACAAATAAAATCCAAACCTCAAATTAACCTAAGCCCTACAACTTTTGCCGACCTTCCCCTGACACAGGCGTGACATTGGCAAAGTGAACCATATTTAACAGTATGGGTGGTCAGCCTCATACCAACCTATAAGTCAATACATACACATATTGTCTAAATATACAATTTCTACTTGTTAGGTAATAAATATTTATTTAATTTATAAAAACAAAATGGCGACTTAGATTTCTAAAAATGGAAATTCAATATGGCAGCATTTCATCAAAAATGTAATGTGCATTTTCATACAATGTTTAATTATTTATTTACCGCGCAAGTGCAGTGAGTGGCTCAGCTTCAAGAGAAATTTGAAAATCGAATTATCAGAATCGCTGTAAATTCCATTTTCAAATTTCATCAAATACCTAGTCAGCAAAATAAATACCGAATTGTCTTGCAAAAAATATTCTACACGGAATGTGAACAAATTCAGTAAACGAAATTCCTTTTCTATTTGATAAATTTGTCTAACCGTTTTTTAATTGTTTTTTTTTTAATTTAAATTAAAAAATATTTACTATTCATTTTCTTTATTTGAATTTCGAACTAGAAAAATATATTTTGACAAATTTAATACTGTTTATTTTTATTTTCTAAAGACAAAAACAGTTTTGAATCGCAAATATCTTGTCTTTTGTAGACTGCTTTTGTTTTACAGAGATTCTGTGAAAACATAATTTAAATAATCAATTTTAGTTACTTTCTTTTCTTCAAGTGTAAAACAAGATGATAAAAAATGGTTCGCCTTCCCAATGTCTTCCCTGTTTCAGGAAAGGTCGGCAAGAGTGGCATGCGGCTTATGTTTATTTGAAATTAGGTTTTTATGTCCACATGCGGCATGTGTAAGTGCGAACGTATACGTATCTACATATGGGAATGCATGTAATATGAATCTTAATGTAAAGTATCTTTGCAACTTAGATTATAGATTATAATCAATGACTCAAAATGAACGATAAATTAAATTTTGATTAATATTTTCAGGGTTTAATGCTTTTTTTTGATAAAAAAATTGCCTGCCTTGCAGGTAAATGTGCCTGTATGGGATGCACGCCACGTTTTAGATATTTTATTCGCAGATATTCTGTCTAAACAATTTCAAAGTTTGAGATGAATTTTTGTCAGGGAAATATTTTCGTTTTAGCGAGTTCTGTGCTCCTTGCGAAGTTGCCTTCCACTCTAGCACACCTTTCTACCGAAGACTTCCGATTCTGCAGTCTACCAACTTTTAAAAGATTCAACTAGCGTGCATACAAAGAAAATTTTATCAAGGATTTTTGTAATATTCAAGTATGTTGTCTTTGCAACTCGTATATTGAATGACGTAGGATAAAAAAAGACGAGAGAATAGACCAGAATAGAATTGGATAAGAAAAGGAACACAGATGTCGGTAACTGGTTCCATAAAGAAAGGTTCAGAAAAGGAACGAATCGTCAACAAACCAACGGTGCTATTCATATGTACACAGCAAATCCATGGCTCAACCGCCACCTAACGTGAATTTTCCATACGATAATATGATCATCTATGGATCAGCTCCGCCCTGCAACTCTTGCCGACCTTCCCTAAACAGGGGTGACATTTGAAAGCTGAACCATTTTCTACAGCATGGGTGATCAGCCGCATACCAAGTTATTAAATTTTGACTTCGACTGCAAAGAGGAGACTCAAAGCGGAGGTAAAAATACATAATTCGACCAAGTCTGCGGCGCCGTGTTATTCGATATAAACCCCATTTTTTTTAAATTTATTAAGAGTTTTCGGAATTCGGGATCTCTGAGGTAGCTTGAAATTATTGTAAAGTGTACTCCATTAAATTTGCTTTAAATCGTTTATTTTATAAAACACTGAAATAATTTTCTGCCCGAGGTGCCGTTTACATTTTCATGTACGTATTTGATTACAAGCCGCTCCAGTGAGTTGTTAAACATCGTTGTGATATTGTTACTTGATATTTCTTTTTTGCATAAATCAGTATTCAAAGAAACAAATTCACAGTAATTATCTAGTCAAATTTCTGCCTTGGGCTTTATTTCGAATTTTCTCTGTTTTATTTTTTATTTAGTTATACGGTTTACAATGATGATGATCCTTGACTTATAGGTTGGGATGCCCCTGACCACCCATGCTGTAAAAAATGGTTCACTTTGCCAGTGTCACCCCTGTGTCAGAGAAGGTCGGCAAAAGTTGTAGGTCTTATGTTAATTTGAGGCTTGGATTTTATTTGTAAGCGCGAACTACACGTATTTGTTTGTGGGCATGCATTTGATATGAGCTTTAAATGTAAATATATCTTTGCAACTTAGATTATAGATGAGTCCGGTCGATAGCTCAGTTGGTTGAATGCTTGCATTCCATGTCGAGAGCTGGGCTTTGAGCCCCACCGATGGTGTCAGAAATGATTTCATTCCACCTTTACAAAAAAAAAAAAAAAAACTATTCTTTCACCAACAGGAGAATTCTCGTTTTCTAGTGAGTTAACTGGCAAAATTCCGGCCCACTCACCTGTGAAAATAAAGGGGTTGTAACGCCAATACTGAAATAATTCGACGTCAACGCTACAGTTATCATAATGTTGAATAGTATTACCCATTATATATAATTCAGACCCTGCCATAAATTCACCTTGCTCGGTCGCCATTTATTTTTCCGCGCCGGTTATAAAAGTGTAATGAGATGGGCGCGGAAAGTGACGAGGGTCGCGATAAAGAGATCGCGAGGATGAAATGACGACTTTTGCGACATTTCTTCAGGTATCTGTGAAATTATTGGAAAAAATGTCAACGGATGTAACTGAGTCTGCGCCCAAACCTTATATGGCAAGCTATTTTTTTTTTTAATTTATTTATGTTTTTTTTTTTTTTAATTTTTTTGATTTAAACATTGTTTTATTTTCACACACGATATTGATTTTATTTGAATTATAAATTAACAAACGTTTTGTTCCTTGACTTATAGGTTGGTATGCGGATGACCACCCATACTGTAAAAGATGATTCACTTTGCCAATATCACCCCTGTTTCAGGGAAGGACGGCAAGAGTTGCAGGGCTTATGTTCATTTGAGATTGGGTTTTTATATTGTAGGTCCACATGCGGCATGTGTTAGCGCGAAATTATACATGTCTGCGTGTGGGAATGCATTTAATATAAATCTTTAATGAATTATATCTTTGCAGCTTAGATAAGATTAGATTAGATTGGACCTATATGGTCATCTTCAGATAGGATTAGGTAATGAATGTGAATGTGAATCGAACCCTGTGCAACGACGTTAGCATTCTACGACAGAGCCATCGGCGGGATTCTTAAAGTATTTCTTATATTTGTTTTTTTCTGTCGCTTTAAATTTAGATACCAAAATTTACACACAAATAATCTTTATTTTTAAAAATAAATACCGAAATGAAATTTTAAAATATCAATGTTTTTTGTCTGATGACAATGCTGTGCCGGGTCACAGAGGGGTTACAAGTAACATGAAAGTGGACAAAAAACTTCATACATATTCATGACTAAAATATTCCAGTGGTTTCTTATAAAAGAGCCAACCAGACACCAGATTACATGGCTCATTGGGAAACCGCTGACGAGGTTATGTACGTACATGATGCATCATTTTTTGACGTAAATGTTCTTTCGGAGTATTGTATTTTTGGCCAAATAAAAGTGCACTGAGGAATATATTATACAAATTGGGTCATCAAGAAAAATCATAAAATTTTGTGATAAACCTCTTAAGTCAAGTTTTCCCGTTATTAGTAATTAGAGGTTGGTATGAGTCTGACCACCCATACTGTAAAAAATGGTTCGCTCTTCGAATGTCGCCCCTCTTTCAGGGAAGGTCGGCAAGAGTTGCTGGGTTTATGTTCATTTAATACTGGGTTTTGTGTTGTAAGTTTTTATGCAAAAGTCAACTAAGTTTTTACAGCATGGGGGTCAGCCTCATACCAACCTATTAGTCAAGGACATTTAAGATTAAAAATAATTGCATGCTCACAAGCAGGCAGTCAGGTACATATTGGTCCTCGCTGACGCGGGCCGCATGTGTAAACGCAACTAACTTACACATATAATGCAACTTCTTGCCGCGTTATCCCCTGAGGGTTTCGCATATGGCGAGTAGAACCTATCTATTTTTACAAGTAAGCGGGCCAGCCTTACGTCAACCAATATCTACCGGGCTCGGAAGTGTACACGGACTCGTACTTCCAAATTAGATCTCAAACCTAAAATGAACAGAAACCCTGCAATTATTGCCGATTTTTCATGAAGCAGGGGTGACATTGACGCACGTGAACCATTCTTTACATCATAGGTGATCAACCTCATAGCAGCTAAGTGTTCAAGTTTCTACCACATAAGTACATAAACCAACTAACAATTAAATGCAGCGATAAATTAGTCTATAAAATATATTTAAAATTTTAAAACCCATATTTCTTTACCTACCGCCAAAAGCCTTAAAGTGACTAAAAAGATTGTTAATTTCACTATTTTTTAGGAATATTTTTGTTTTATCAAACTTTCTGTACATCACTTGTTTGTTATCGTTAACAAAAAATCTTCAAAGCTTCTCTAACTTACGAGTAGTTATAAAAGTGCTATAACTTTCCAGACAAGCTTTGTTTATTTATTCTTATAAAAACGCCTGTCAATAATTAATGGGCAACTTTTAATTGTAAGCAATCGCTTTGTAGAAAATTAAAATCCCCGATGTAATATTTTCAACTTTTATTTCTTAACTAGCAGTACCCGGCGTGTTTCACTACGCCATTTGGGCATGTGGTATCAATTTTTTTCTACAGATAAAAGAGGAAACAACAGGATCAAAAAAAAAAGTGTGCTAATCGGAATCAAGCTTCACACAATTTATCTCTAGGTTAATCTTCACGTTTTCTAAAAAAAAAGGTCTAGGTACAACTGTTAAGCAGCAGAGCCAAGCATAGGGAAAATCGATTGCGGTGCTCCATTTATATTTAAGATAAAAAAATCGGCTATGTAACGTCACTCATCTAATCTATTCTAAGTTGCATGGATATAATTGTTACATTTGGAATTCACATTAAGTGCATGCCCACAAGCAGACACGTATAAGTTCACACTTGCACATTCTGCGTGTGAACCTACAACATAAAAACCCAAATCTCAAATGAACATACACCCTGCAACTCTTTGCTGACCTTCCCTGAAACAGGGGTGACATTGGCAGAGTGAACCATTTTCTATTTATAGTTGGTCAGATGCATATTGACCTATACTAATCTAATCTAATCTAATCTAAGCTGCAAAGATATATATCATTTAAGATTTATACTAAATGCATTCCCACAAGCAGATATGTATAATTTCGCGCTAACACATGCCGCATGTGGACCTACAATATAAAAACCCAATCTCAAATGAACATAAGCCTTGCAACTCTTGCCGTCCTTCCCTGAAACAGGGGTGACATTGGCAAAGTGAACCAATTTTTATATTATGGGTGGTCAGCCGCATAACAACCTATAAGTCAAGGAACGAGAAAAGAATATAAAGAAAAGAATATAAACAATACATTAAATTTTATAATCATACAATTAAAGAACTAATCTATAAAATTCACTATATTCTTTGAGCAAAGTGAAGAAATAAATGTATTCCAAACAATCAGGAATATTTTTCAATGTAACCGCACTGTGAAACGTATGCAGTTGGGGAAAATGCTTCATACAATATGATGCACTTAAGTGTTTTTTCAACTATCTCCATGAAAGTGTTTAATTTATGTTGAATTTTTGACTCCCTGTCCTGTCTTTATCCCGGCCAAGTGAATTCACATTTTTTCCCCACATTTAAAATGTGCTCTATCCATTATTTCAATAAGTGAAAGTTTTAGGTAGTGCACACGGAACATTTTCTATTGACAACAAAATTGTAAGTCGCACGGCCGGGTTAGGTAAAAGGCAAACATTTTGTTTATCTTGGTTGCTTTGGACCATTGTCACATAGAAGAAAGACGTTTAACCGCCGAGAAAAACACGATCTTTAAATTTGTGGTGAGTATATAATTTTACAGAAATGCGTTTTTTGAAAAAACAACTATATTATGTATATTTTAATTAAAAGTATGTTTCAATAAAAGGTTTTCATAATAATAATATATTTCAATATGGTCTTCTAGTTGTGACCTACGAACTTTTGTTTATCGTATTTTTTATAAGTGCGGGATATAAAAGCTTTCTTACATTTCTAAAATTCAACTTGGAATACTTGAATAACATTTTTTAATTTGTAACTTTTGTCTAGGCCAGGGGTCGGCAACCTTTTGAGTCGGAAGAGCCAAAAATTACAATTTACAAATTTCAAAGTTTTTCCTTGACTTATAGGTTGGTATGAGGCTAACCACCCATACTGTAAAAAATGGTTCACTTTGCCAATGTCACCCCTGTTTCAGGGAAGGTCGGCAAGAGTTGCAGGGCTTATGTTCATTGAAGATTGGGTTTTTATATTGTAGTTGGGGGGAGGGTGGGGGGTGAAAAGCGAGTACAAGTAGCGGAGAGATCGTTAATCGATTCAGAACGATTTAGTTTTTTTCGATCAGAAGTATAATTCTGTGTTTTTTTTATATTTGCGTATGAAGCTAAAGAGCCGTAACTTCACACCCAAAGAGCCGCATGTGGCTGGTGAGCCGCAGGTTGCTTACCCCTAACCAAACCGATATCGATCCACCATATTTGTAAAAAGTCCGGTCTATAGCTTAGTTGGTAGAGTAACTGCATTCCATGCCGAGATCTCGAGTTAGAATCCCACTGAAGTTGTCAGAAATTATTTCTCGTTTCAGTGTTTATTTCTAACCCAAAATAAAATACCGGCAAGGCTTACTCAGCCTTCATAAGAAATGAGTGTCAAGCCACTCAGGAGCTGAATAACATCCATTTCAAGTTAAGTAAAGTGGGTAAAGTTAAGTAAAATTTTCCCAACTTTTTTTTTTTCCCCATTTTTAGGTTAGGTTAGGTTTTTCCCGACTTTTGGGGAAAAAAAAATTTCCCCACTTTTGGGGAAATTTTCCCAACTTTTTTTTTTCCCCCATTTTTAGGTTAGGTTAGGTTTTTCCCGACTTTTGGGGAAAAAATAATTTCCCCACTTTTGGGGAAATTTCCCAACTTTTTTTTTTTTTTCCCATTTTTAGGTTAGGTTAGGTTAGGTTAGGTTTTTCCCGACTTTTGGGGAAAAAAAAATTCCCCACTTTTGGGGAAATTTCCCAACTTTTTTTTTTTTTCCCATTTTTAGGTTAGGTTAGGTTAGGTTTTTCCCGACTTTTGGGGAAAAAATAATTTCCCCACTTTTGGGGAAATTTCCCAACTTTTTTTTTTTTTTCCCATTTTTAGGTTAGGTTAGGTTTTTCCCGACTTTTGGGAAAAAATAATTTCCCCACTTTTGGGGAAATTTCCCAACTTTTTTTTTTTTTTCCCATTTTTAGGTTAGGTTAGGTTTTTCCCGACTTTTGGGAAAAAAAAAATTTCCCCACTTTTGGGGAAATTTTCCCAACTTTTTTTTTTTCCCCATTTTTAGGTTAGGTTAGGTTTTTCCCGACTTTTGGGGAAAAAAAATTTTCCCAACTTTTTTTTTTTTTTCCCAGATTTGAAAGTGGGAACCATGCGCAGGGGGATAAGTGGGAACAATGCGCAGGGGGAAATTTCCCAACTTTTTTTTTTTTTCCCATTTTTAGGTTAGGTTAGGTTAGGTTAGGTTTTTCCCGACTTTTGGGGAAAAAAAAAATTCCCCACTTTTGGGGAAATTTCCCAACTTTTTTTTTTTTTTCCCATTTTTAGGCGTAAAGTAAAAGTTACTGGGTTGTTCATTTTAGATTTGGATTTTAAATTATGAGTGGGTACACATGCAGCATTTGTAAGCGTGAACTTACATGTGTCTACTTGTGAGCATGCATTTTATATGAATCTTTAATGTAAATGTATATTTGCAACTAAGATTATGTATTGTAGTTGAATATAATGGTCTTCTTCTATTGGGTGGTTTCAAAATTTACCGACCTCGTTGCTGAAATATCGAGAATTGAGAACCACTGTTTATTTGATCACCATCAAACTTCACAGGATTCGTTCTAAGAATATGTTACATGTTTCCTGAAAATTTCGTCAAAATCGGATGAGCGGTTTATGAGTCTATAGGGGACATACATACATACATACATACATACATACATACATACATACATACATACATACATACATACATACATACATACATACACACATCCTTCTTTATAGATATAGATGCCCAAAAAACTTCTCAATTACTGATTCGTCATTATTTGGGCACTTCAAAATTAAATGGCCACGTCTCTGGCGCTTTTCATAATTTTACTTTTGTTGGACCTCAATATTCAACTTGTGTGATACCTCGGTAGTGCTTCAAAATAGTGCCCGGATACCAATACATTTTTCATTCAAGATATTAGGTAGGTTTTATTCAAATTTGGATAAACCTTATAAGACGTGTACCGAGCTGTGCAAAAGAGGAAGCTGATTTTTTGTTCAGAAACCCAAAAATAAATAATGAAAAACGTCTTACTGACGCCTTATCTTGTTTTTTTTATACTAACATTGTTTTTAGTTTTTTTCATGCTGGTAATCTTAGCTCGAAAAAGATCTCCAAGTCATTATTTGGCAAATCAGAACTTAATATGTCTCCACTTTGCTATGAGCCAACTTTTAGTTTCAAAATGGGGATTTGATTTTAAATGTCTTTAAAATATTTATTTATAAATTCAATAGGAAAAACAAAGTTTTAATTCTATTTTTTTGCTCAAACGTTTTCGAATAAGGCATCATCAGGAGCATAATTCCTGCCTTGCCTTATTCGGCGAAAATGTTTGAGCATAAAAATATATAAAAGTGAATTAAGACTTTGTTTTGAGTAGACATTCACTGTGTTAACAGAAATACCCTTAAAAGTATCATTAAGATATATTTATTTTTGCCTTTCAATCTGATGCGATTAAATATACTAATCACACCATTCCTACCAAATCTTCAATCTTGTTTTAATCCTTCCATTGTAAAGTTACTACGATTAACGAATCGTACGATAACCAAAGCACGTCATAACGAAGTTGCCCGCTATGCGTAAGCATTACATTATAGGTCAGCGTAGTATTTTTGCGTCTTGTAACTTTCATGAAAGTTGCCGGGCTCATAAAGCGCCCTCGGGGTTGGTCTACAACTTTCAACTTTCATCATTATCATGCCCTTCATTAATCGTTACACTCTCGCAAGTTACGCCCTTTGAACAATGGACGCATTGAAAATTATACTTTCATTTTTAATATTATTGAATATTATGAAGCTTTTTTTTACTTTTGATACATAATATTGAGTATTTGATGGAATAGAAGTTAAGTTACATCTGTAGCTCATATTCTGGCTGATCCACTGGTTTGAGCTTATTTTTCAAGCTTTTTGGACGTTGTATTTGAGAGAGAATTCTAGACGCAATAGCCACAAATATGATAATCAAAATGGCGTACTTGGGGCATGGGCTTAGAGAGGAAAACAACTGACTGTGCGTTTGATCATTGGATGCAACATCGAGAGACAACCGAGGTGTATTTTATTTTATTTTTAATAAAATAGATTTGTGAAGAGGAATGCAATTCACCAACCTATTCTGCCTGGCCAGAAACAGGTATTAATATCATCATTTAATAATTCATTATTGTTTATTATTAATGAATTATTAAATAATAATTACCCAATAACATCTGTTGAACCAGGGTCAAAGTTAAAGTCAAGTGACCCAAGCGGGGATCGAACCAACGTTGTTCCATTCGAAACACGCTAGAAAGATCAGCCCTCTTGGCCCCCGCGGCTATAACCCCGACCGTGTATGCAGAAAGCAGATGTCATGGCTGTATTGCGCAAACCCATCCTCATACCCGTTCCGTGTATACACTTCCATCCGGGGAAGCGTATCACAGAACGCTCATGCAATGCCATAAGTTTTTCAGCGGCGGAAGGCCTTCCCGATGGTCGTGACCCGATCCAGCAGTGATTCTAGATCTACCTGTTCGTCCACTAGAGAAAGCAAGGCAAAATCTGAAGTTACTGTTTCGATGCAACTGCATCGGGATGCGGTCCTTGATATTTCGTGCTAATGACAAGGGATTTGTGGTTAGCGTCCTCAATCGACCGGATTGAGATCCTCTGATCCAATACTCTTATCTTTAAGACTCTTCGTCTCATGTTTGTCTTGTTTCCTTGTTGCAGACTACATCGCGCGCTACGGGCGCATGGCCGAGCAGGCTGCGCGGAGGAAGTTCTGGCAGATACTGTCCGCGGTGGAGTACTGCCATGATAGGAGGATAGTACACAGAGATCTAAAGGTAAACAGTCCTCTTGCATTCTTCATCAGCTCTAACTGTAACTCGTCGCCATTCCGCTAGGGGTGGCCCCGAGCCTCTGCAGAGCTGCCTCTTCCTATCAATGGTCTCAAGCGCACTGTATAAAACTGAAGAAAATAAGCGCAGTTAATTGTTTCTCGCTTTTGTATATCCTATCAGCACCAGTCTTTGGCATCAAATTGGTGTTTCAAATTAGTATGGATCCATTTTTTTGACCCCTGTTGTAAAGTGTCTCTCTCATCTAATTCCTTGTGATTGCTTTCATCTTCCTCAGGCTGAAAACCTCTTGCTGGACGCCAACATGAACATCAAGATCGCGGACTTTGGCTTCAGCAACTACTACGCCGCGGGGGAGCTGCTGGCCACGTGGTGCGGCTCTCCGCCATACGCGGCGCCAGAAGTGTTCGAGGGCAAGAAGTACACGGGACCTGAAATCGACATCTGGGTGAGACATCCATGATACATTCATCATAAGTGTAGAGTTAGATCCATTGCTTTGAATCAATTCAAGAGGGAGGAGGTACTAGAGGAATTGACAGGAGCTCTTGGCCATGTGTTGTCGAATACCCCAAAACGCCTGGTTGGAAGTGCTCTCAGTGAATAAGTAAAACAGTTGACAATGACCCAGTCATCTGACGTCGTCTCGCCTTGTTTGCGGTGTTCAACCCTGCGATGCCTCCACTCTCTAGAGTCTGTCCAGCCATAACCATTGATGATGACCCATCACGTAACATCACTTCATCTTCATGTAACTTATTGTATTGCAGGGTCTTGGTATGGTCCTTAACGTGTTGGTTTGCAGCGCTTTTCCCTTCGATGATTCCATTATACAGAGTGTAAGGGATTGCGTGTTCTGCCACAGCAATAATTGCTGATGACCCATCACCTAACATCATGACCTCCGTCTTCATGACATTTCTTGCATTGCAGAGTCTCGGTGTGGTCCTGTACGTGCTTGTGTGTGGAGCTCTTCCCTTCGATGGCTCCACTCTCCAGAGCCTGAGGGATCGCGTGCTGAGCGGCAGATTCCGGATACCGTACTTCATGAGCTCTGGTGAGTCACATCCTCATATTTCATGAAGTAAACCCTGTTGGAATACGGTGTCTGTCTGACCTTCGTCTTCTCGATACAACCCTTGTTAGATCGACAGACGTTGACGACCGCTGCATGGATAGTTAGTCTAGTTATGTCATGGCAAGTTAAGTCTAGGACATGGACAGTTAGTCTAGTTATGTCATGGCAAGTTAAGTCGAGGACATGGACAGTTAGTCTAGTTATGTCATGGCAAGTTAAGTCTAGGACATGGACAGTTAGTCTAGTTATGTCATGGCAAGTTAAGTCTAGGACATGGACAGTTAGTCTAGTTATGTCATGGCAAGTTAAGTCTAGGACATGGACAGTTAGTCTAGTTATGTCATGGCAAGTTAAGTCTAGGACATGGACAGTTAGTCTATTTTATTTATTTATTTGAGAAAACTACAGCTTTATAAAAGTGATTACAATGGTGTTCTTAAAATTAATATAAGCCAAAATTGTTTCTTCTATTTAAAATTATAGAGAAAGAATAATAATTTGATCAGTATGCTGAGCTTGTATTGACATATCATAGAAAATTGAGAAGACAAGAAAATAAAAAAGAAAAGGAGAGCAAAACCAAAAGCAAAAAAACAAAAAGCAAAAAAGACACAAGTTGTCAAGCAACAAAAAAGAAAAAAAAAAGAAACAAGGTGTAAGAAAAGAAATTAAAAGTAAAAGTAAAGTGGAAAGGAATGAGGAAAAGGAGGGATTATTACGTAAGTGAAGGAGCTTGATTGAGGGAGTTAGGGGACAGAGTTGAAAAATATCTCAATTTATTGCGAAAGGTTGTTAATGAGTCATGGAAAATATCTAAATTTTTGAAATTTTGGTTATAGTCACGCTGTATTCTGAATAAAGTTGAGTGGTATCGGTAATTGGTATGACAAATGGGTAGGTGAAATAAATTTTGCGAGCGGGTACGTCTGTTTGGTATAAGAAAAGATATGTTACATAATAAATCAGGGGAGTCAATTGTATTATTGCATATTTTGTACAAAAGTAATTGATCAAAGTAGGTCCTTCTATCTTGTAGTGTGTTAATATTGAAAAATTCTATGGAAGATTTGTAGTCGGTGTGTTCAATGTATTGTCGTTTCTCTAAATATTTAACAAAAATCTTTTGAATATTTTCAATACGGTTAGTGTGAACTTTGTAGTGCGGATTCCATATTGGAGTACAAAATTCTAAATGAGGGCGTATATGTGAAAGGTATAGTGTTTTTAAAGTGTTGATATTATTAAATTGTTTACCGGTGCGGATGATAAAACCCAACATTCGGTAAGCTTTGGAGGTAATTGAGTCAATATGCTTGTCATACGTCAATTTGGAATCTAATAAAACTCCCAGATCTCTCACACTATCAACTTTTTTCAATAACAAACCATTTATGGAATAAGAGTGTGTTATAAGGGTGTTTTTGCGAGAAAATGTTAAAAGAGCACATTTGGACACATTGATGTCGATTTTATTTTTATAGCAATACACACTTAGTCTATTGATGTCATTTTGTAAATTAATGCAATCATTTATATTGTTAATTGTTGCGTAAATTTTCATGTCATCAGCGAAACCTGAAAAGTGTGAGGATTGGAAGCAAAATTGTATGTCATATATGTAAATATTAAAAAGAATGGGACCTAGGTGTGAGCCCTGGGGTACACCCGACGGGACACGAGTGAAATTGGACTTACAGCCGCCCACAACCACTGCCTGTTGTCTGTTTTTTAAATAGGAAATAAACCATCGGAGTAGGTCACCATGGATTCCTACACTGTACAGCTTGTTAATAAGAATACTATGGTCTACCCTATCGAACGCCTTTGAAAAATCCGTGTATACAGCATCAACTTGCAAGCGATCACCTAATCTATGCGAGACATATTCTGTGAAGTTAAGCAAGTTAGTGAGAACTGAGCGTTTTTTCAAAAATCCATGTTGGTGATTGCTAATATAGGGGGAGATTGTTGGGTAGATGTGATCTAGTACAATTTTTTCAAATAATTTGCTAAATACAGACAGGATGGAAATGGGGCGATAATTTTCGATGTCATTTTTTGATTTAGATTTATGAATGGGTGTTATTAAGGCATCTTTAAATTTCGTTGGGAATTTACCATTATCCATTGATTTATTAAAAAGAATTGAGAATGGTTCACTCAGCTGGTCAGCACATTGAAACACAAAGTATGGACTAATCTCGTCATTACCGAATCCTTTGTTTTTATCTATTTGTTTTAAGTATTTATTTGCTTCAGATTGAGTTATTCGGATGTGACCTATGTTATTAACAAACGAATCAGAAAAAAGGTCATTGTATGGATGGGAGTTGTCATGATTATTTGATGAGTCGTTAAAAGCTGAGTTAAAGTAGTCGGAGAAGAGTGAACAAATGTCTTCATTTCCGTGGCATATTTTATTACGATAGTGCATGGTTTGCGGAATATTATATGATTTGGTTTTATTTTTAATGTATGTAAAGAAATGTTTCGGGTTCGTTTGTATATTATTTTCGATTACTTGTATATAACTAGTGTAGCATTGATGTTGAAGTAATTTTTGTCGGGACCGAAGTAAGGAGAATGCCGAGAAGTCACAAGGATTTTGGAAGCGTTTCCATTTATTATGATATTTATGTTTTTCTTTGATAACTTTTATGAGTGCAGGGCTATACCATATGGGGTAGTTTGAGCGGTTTAATAACTTTCGAGGGATGTGAAGACTTATAGTGGTGCGTAATATATTATAAAATTCATCGACTGCAATGTCAATGTCATCATAATTTCTGAGGTGATTCCAATTTACTTCCGAGAGATGCATATTTATTAAATCATAATTAGCTTTTTTCTAGTCTAGTTATGTCATGGCAAGTTAAGTCTAGGACATAATGGAACCAAATTAAAAGTTGTGAGTTTTTCAAGGCCGGCTATATGTGATGAATTGCTTTTACTTTGTGGCATGTTCGCTTGTCTGATCAATGAAAGCTTCGTCACTGTCGTCAGAGTACTTCTTCGGAGAATGTTTTGGAACATCCTCACGTCCTGAAAATTTGTACTAACTGGTCTTTAGATCAGGGTGAGCACTGAGCAGCCTGGTCTATAAAACTATTAAAGATGGCAGCGAGTGAACAGTCGATGTTCTCCGTACAATTTGTATCAGCTGTTCACGAGCGGCCATGTTTTATCGCAATGTATATCGTATCGATGAGACTTCTCATCCTGCTGTCAGTTACCCCGCAAAATCCTAGCACCTTAGATCGTTACGAGTGCATAATCGCACCGACTTCGTATCTTTACTCAACCGTATAATATGGTTCAGCAATCTGTAGGCGACTTGTCAAATAGGAAGATCGCAGGCTCTTTATATGTATTTTGTGAATGGAATATCTTTAATATGACTTGACATAACCCCGGTACCCCGTCGATCATCTGCACTAGGGATGCTGTGGATATCTGTATCCGTATCTAAAACCGATGTACAAGTTTCGGATCATTTCGAGATAATATAATGTATGTAGTAGTCAAGAATATTTTATTCATGATTCGTTGTGCGTTTATAAGTGAATACCCATAATAATCACTTCTATGATTGTTTGTAAACCAAATTACATATAACATAGAAATTAATGTATGTTATTAGTCTTAATTTATCTTAATTATAACGCAACTTTTTTTTCAATTTGAATTTTTTTTCTCGGCGAGCTAATGTCAGTCTTGTATGGGATTGCCGACCTTAGCAACTAGTAAAAAAATATTAGTATGCCTTTTCCGGCCAACACGGCCCAGTGACGACACAATATTGTTCATGCTGATTCACGCGTGGACCTCATTACTTAAAAATCTAATATTCGTAACCGAAACTAGCGGGGATCTAAAAAAATCTACATCCGTATTCGAAACCGAAGTAATATTATTTCCATACAGCCCTTCACATCCATAATAGCCCTAGTCTACACCCATCTCTATTCCATCCTTCAGTGACGTCACTTCCTAGCTCCCTGACGTCACTCGTTCTTTTTATGAATAACAGGAAACTGCCAGGTGAAAGTGTACGCGCCGCCAGCTAAATTTATTCAAGAATATATTTTTGCTCAGACCGCCGTGGGTACACATATTTTCGGCGGTTCAGTATCACGCATGCGCAGCTAGAGAATTAATATTCTGTGTTATTGTTTTAAAAAATCTGCATGCAAAAAATATACACGTACGTGACTGAAAATTGCAGAAGAAGTCACGAATGAGTAATCTATTGTTGGAAAATTTTCCACAACTTTAATGTAATCGCCTTTAAAAAAATGTTTTTCTCTGTTCCGCCTATGGCTACTGTCACTTCGCTCGATGCTCAAAGTTTAAAGTCCATCAGTCTTGCTACTTAAAATTCTTTATACTTATATTAACTATTGATTTGCATTATTTGTTTTATTTTTTTATTAAATATTTCTCGAATTTGTACCTACTTGTATTATACATCTTTTTACTTATATTAATTGTTGTTTTACATTGTTTTTTTTCTTTAATATTTTTTGTATTTGTAATATTATGTTTGTAATTACTTATTAATATTAATTCCGAATATTTCATATTTTGGTTTTTTTCTGTTATCACATTTGTATTTATAATATTACTAGCAGACTGACCGTGCTGCGCACGGTTGTCTGCTAGGCCCTTCGGGCAGAGTGAGTCTGGCATCGCAATAATTTTTCCTCACACCTCCTTCATAGTAATTAAATGCTTTAAGAAGTAATTTGAAAAAAAATTGCGGTAAAAGGGTTATTTAGTTCTTTCATGTTCTGAGATTCTTGTATGAAGCATGAGGTATGAGGCTGACCTCCCATACCTAAAAAAATGTTCACTGAACGAATGTTTCTCTGTTCCTGAAAAGTTCGGCAAAATTGCAGGGCTTATGGTCAAGAGAGGCTGAAATTTTTATTTGTAATAATTGCACATGCAGCGTTTGTAAGCGCAAACTCACTCATGTCTGCTTGGGGGCATCCATTCAATATGAATTATAAAATGTATGTATGCAACTTAGATTTATATTCTAAAATTAAAAACATCAAGTGCCACAATTATATGTTAGCGTGAAAAGACATTTGCCAGCTTGTGGGTGTGCATTGTATTTGAATCATCAAAACTCTTTTTGCAACTTAAGATTATAAATTAAGATAACCGTTATTTAAGGATTTTCCAAACCCAAATTCCTTGACCTAAGGGTTAGTATGAGGCTTACCACCCATATCGCATAAATGGGTTCACTTAACTAATGTTCCCCCTGTTTCTGAATAGGTCGGCAAAAGTTGCATGGCTTATGGTCATGAGAGGCTGAAATTTTTATTTGTAGTTACACATGCAGCATTTGTAAGCGCAAACTCACTCATGTCTGCTTGGGGGCATGCATTGAATATGAATTATAAAATGTATGTATGCAACTTAGATTTATATTCTAAAATTAAAAACATCAAGTGCCACAATTATATGTTAGCGTGAAAAGACATTTGCCAGCTTGTGGGTGTGCATTGTATTTGAATCATCAAAACTCTTTTTGCAACTTAAGATTATAAATTAAGATAACCGTTGTTTAAGGATTTTCCAAACCCAAATTCCTTGACCTAAGGGTTAGTATGAGGCTTACCACCCATATCGCATAAATGGGTTCACTTAACTAATGTTCCCCCTGTTTCTGAATAGGTCGGCAAAAGTTGCATGGCTTATGGTCATGAGAGGCTGAAATTTTTATTTGTAGTTACACATGCAGCATTTGTAAGCGCAAACTCACTCATGTCTGCTTGGGGGCATGCATTGAATATGAATTATAAAATGTATGTATGCAACTTAGATTTATATTCTAAAATTAAAAACATCAAGTGCCACAATTATATGTTAGCGTGAAAAGACATTTGCCAGCTTGTGGGTGTGCATTTAATTTGAATCATCAAATAACTTTTTTTGCAACTTTAGATTATAAATTAAATTTAACGTTGTTGAATCAAATTCCTTGACTTAAGGGTTAGTATGAGGCTTACCACCCATATCGCATAAATGGGTTCACTTAAAACTAATGTTCCCCCTGTTTCTGAAAAGGTCGGTAAAAGTTGCAGAGCTTATGTGCATTAGAGGCCTTCATTTAAATTTGTAAGTTCACATGCAGCATCTCTAAGCGGGAACTCACTCGTGTCTCCATGGAAGCATGCATTGAATATGAATTATAAAATGTATCTATGCAACTTAGATTTATATTCTAATATTAAAAACATCAAGTGCCACAATTATATGTTAACGTGAAATGACATTTGCCAGCTTATGGGTGTGCATTTAATTTGAATCATCAAATAAGTTTTTTTGCAACTTTAGATTATAAATTAAGATTAACGTTGTTTAAGGATTTTTCAAACTCAAATCCTTGACTTATAGGTTGGTATGCGGCTGACCACCCATACTGTGAAAAATGGTTCACTTCAATTTCACCACTGTTTCAGGGAAGGATGGCAAGAGTTGCAGGGCTTATGTTCATTTGAGATTGGGTTTTTATAATGTAGGTCCACATGCGGCATGTGCCAGCGCGAAATTATACATGTCTGCTTGTGGGAATGCATTGAATATAAATCTTAAATGATATATATCCTTGCAGCTTAGATTAGATTAGAAATTCCTTAACTTATAGGTTAGTATGAGCCTGAATACCCAAATTGCAAAAAATGGTTCATTTGAAAAATGTTTCCCCTGTTTTTGAAAAGGGTGGCAAAAGTTGCAGGGCTCATGTTCATTACAGGCCTTAATTTGAATTTGTAAGTTCACATACAGCATTTATAAGTGCGAACCCACTCGTGTCTCCAGGGGGACATGCATTGAATATGAATCATAAAAGTTATTGTATCTGTGCAACTTAGATTATATATTCTAATATTTAAAAAAAATCAAGCGCCACAACTATAGGTTAGCGTGAAATGACATTTGCCAGTTTGTGGGCGTGCATTCAATTTGAATCATCAAATAACTTTTTTTGCAACTTTAGATTATAAATTAAATTTAACGTTGTTGAAGGATTTTTTAAACTCAAATCCTTGACGGATAGGGAAGTATGAGCTTGAATACCCAGATCGCAAAAAATGGTTCACTTGACAAATGTTTCCCCTGTTTTTGAAAAGGTTGGCAAAAGTTGCAGGGCTTATGTTCATTAGAGGCCTTAATTTTAATTTGTAAGTTCACATGCAGCATTTATAAGTGCGAACCCACTCGTGTCTCCAGGGGGGCATGCATTGAATATGAATTATAAAAGTTATTGTATCTGTGCAACTTAGATTATATATTCTAATATTTATAAAAAATCAAGCGCCACAACTATATGTTAACGTGAAATGACATTTGCCAGTTTGTGGGCGTGCATTCAATTTGAATCATCAAATACCTTTTTTTGCAAATTTAGATTATAAATTAAATTTAACGTTGTTGAATCAAATTCCTTGACTTAAGGGTTAGTATGAGGCTTACCACCCATATCGCATAAATGGGTTCACTTAACAAATGTGTCCCCTGTTTCTGAAAAGGTCAGCAAAAGTTGCAGGGCTTATGGTCATGAGAGGCTGAAATTTTTATTTGTAAATACACATGCAGCATTTGTAAGCGCAAACTCACTCGTGTCTCCGTGGAGTAGTGCATTGAATATGAATTATAAATGTTAATGCGTCTATGCAACTTAGATTGTATATTATAATAATACTTTAAAAAAATTAAATGCCGCAATAAGTATGGTTTCATATAAAAAGTTGACCTAATCGATCGTCATTATTTCTAAAAAATACATGTTATAACTGGTTGAAGTATAATTTTGAAATAAATAAAGAATATAGGTAGGTACTCAACGGAATTCAACCGAAAAAGAATCGACTTGTATGGCAACTTTGAAGCGTATGTTGAAGTGTTGGCAATTTATTTGAAATTCGAATGTCAAAATGAGTTTTGTTTCTCGCATAGGTTTTACATAAAAAGGTGTTGTGATTGATCATGTTTATTTATTTAAAAAACAACAATTAAAAATCTATTAATGATGAGGAAGCACATCCCAAGTCCTGAACAATATTTGTTGTGAATATGACGTGCATCTGTTCAGGAGTTCTTCAGTTTGTCATCCATTAACGCACAATTATTTTGTATGGGGAGGCCGTTGCATTTTATATTATAGGGGGATAACTTAATGTATCAAAACTGTTTTGAAATAAAATTTATAAAAAAAAAAAAAAATTTAAAACGATGCTTGTACTGCCGTCATCTGCTTCTAATCTTAGACTTGGTAGAAGACAATATGCAAGGACTGGAATTAATAGCGATTGATCTACAATGTTGGTAGCTGAGCCTTGTTTATATTAAGTAACTAGCAGACTGACCGTGCTGCGCACGGTTGTCTGCTAGGCCCTTCGGGCAGTGTAAGTCTGGCTTCGCAATAATTTTTCCTCACACCTCCTTCATAGTAATTAAATGCTTTAAGAAGTAATTTGAAAAAAAAATTGCGGTAAAAGGGTTATTTAGTTCTTTCATGTTCTGAGTATCTTGTATGAAGCATGAGGTATGAGGCTGACCTCCCATACCTAAAAAAATGTTCACTGAAGGAATGTTTCTCTGTTCCTGAAAAGGTCGGCAAAATTGCAGGGCTTATGGTCAAGAGAGGCTGAAATTTTTATTTGTAATTACACATGCAGCGTTTGTAAGCGCAAACTAACTCATGTCTGCTTGGGGGCATGCATTCAATATGAATCATAAAATGTATGTATGCAACTTAGATTTATATTCTAAAATTAAAAACATCAAGTGCCACAATTATATGTTAGCGTGAAAGAACATTTGCCAGCTTGTGGGTGTGCATTGTATTTGAATCATCAAAACTCTTTTTGCAACTTTAGATTATAAATTAAGATTACCGTTGTTTAAGGATTTTTCAAACTCAAATTCCTTGACTTAAGGGTTAGTATGAGGCTTACCACCCATATCGCATAAATGGGTTCACTTAACAAATGTGTCCCCTGTTTCTGAAAAGGTCAGCAAAAGTTGCAGGGCTTATGGTCATGAGAGGCTGAAATTTTTATTTGTAAATACACATGCAGCATTTGTAAGCGCAAACTCACTCGTGTCTCCGAAGAGGAGTGCATTGAATATGAATTATAAATGTTAATGCGTCTATGCAACTTAGATTGTATATTGTAAAATAATACTTTAAAAAAATTAAATGCCGCAATAAGTACGGTTTCATATAAAAAGTTGACCGAATCGATCGTCATTATTTCTAAAAAATACATGTTATAACTGGTTGAAGTATAATTTTGAAATAAATAAAGAATATAGGTAGGTACTCAACGGAATTCAACCGAAAAAGAATCGACTTGGCAATGGCAACGATGGCAACTTTGAAGCCTATGTTGAAGTGCTGGAAATTTATTTGAAATTCGAATGTCAAAATGAGTTTTGTTTCTCGCATAGGTTTTACATAAAAAGGTGTTGTGATTGATCATGTTTATTTATTTAAAAAACAACAATTTAAAATCTACTAATGATGAGGAAGCACATCCCAAGTCCTGAACAATATTTGTTGTGAATATGACGTGCATCTGTTTAGGAGTTCTTCAGTTTGAATGCCATTAACGCACAACTATTTTGTATGGGGAGGCCGTTGCATTTTATAAAGATAAGGGATATTTTGTATGGGGAGGCCGTTGCATTTTATAAAGATAAGGGATTTTGATTTTCTTATGATATTGAATGTTCATTTTCGATCTGTTTTTATTCAAATTTTATTTTTGGTGCTTGGACTTATAGGTTAGTATGAGTAGGTACTGTATTCTGATACTGTAAAGCTTGGTTCACTTTACCAATGGCATTAGTGATTCTTCATGGTTTAGACGACTTGTCATCGTCATCATATCGGCGCCGGATTATGATAATGATTCAGTACAAATTTTATATAGCGCCTTTTATAACAGTGTGCATTGCAAAGGAGCTTGTCCATATGATTGGACGAAGAGGTGAGTCTTGACTCTTGAGACGTCCTTTGAACAGTCTCTTCAAATCCAGTTCCCTCAGTGGGGCGGGAATAGTATTCCAAGTCATTGGAGCGGCCGCCTTGAATGCCCTGTCTCCAAAAACAGTGCGGGGCTTTCTTGCAGGGATATCCAGGCAGCTGCTTCTTGACGCAGCTGACCTCAGTGTTTGTCCGCGCGAGGTTGTAGTTGCTGAAGACAGCAGCTCCATCAGGTACCCCGGAGCACTCCCACGCAGTGCTTTAACGGTGATCCTCTCAGGGATTTTCAGCAAATTATGAACACCATCAACTTTCATAGTACACCAGACCAGAGGCGGTTTCTATTAACGTGCATCCGTGCAGTGAGCTGCCTAGATTTTGTAATAATTTTAGCAAAAAAATGTATACACTTTTAATAAAAATATATCGTGTGGAAGATGTGTTAAAAGATCGCTGAAGTAAAAAATCACTAATACGAAGCGCCTGATAAGCGCAAAGGACCGCTGTCATACATAATATTATAGTATAATTATTATACTTCTCGGGGCATATCGCTCAATGCACAGAGATCTTGAAAAACTTCCATACATATTATGAAAAACTGTCGAATCCGTGGCTGTGAGAGAGATAGCAGATCAATCATAGCTTCTGTAACGCGGTAGACAAAGATGGCAAACGCCTTGCTACGTGCAACACCCAAATATTATGAAATAGTCGACGTGTGTTGACATTATATGAACAATGAACAATGAAACCATCATAAGTTAGACCCTCCGCACACTAGACGACAGGCGACAGCGACTTGTCGGCGCGAATCGGCGATCGGCGCGACTCGGCGACAAGTGTGCGGAGCTTTGAACAAAATATATTAAAACTGTCGGCCGCAGCCTGTCGTCTAGTGTGCGGAGGGTCTTACTCTCCTTAGCATTTTAAAGAAAACATTGGTTATTACAATGTTGATTATAAATAATAATTGCCAAACTGGACTCTGGATGATTCACATCCGTTCAGTTGTTAGTTGACGTAGAGATATACAGTCATCGGTTGGCCTTTGATTTTGCGGGAATATTTTTTACATTCTTTTAAAAATCATCGTAAATTCATTACAAGATTGTTGTTAATTAATTTTCTGACTATGAATTTCAATAATAAAGCAGACGTGGACTTAATAAAAAAAATTGTTGTTCTTTCAAACAAAAATTGTTTAACAATGTAAAGCTAAATCTAAAACAGTGAATAGGGTATTTAAGCATCATGGCTGTGTGGTTGTGAATGGTTTTTTTCTTTCCGTGTCGTATAATTTGTGGTGAAAAATCGTGGAGCGAAGATGTGTCATGGATCTCGCTCACCTTACTGTGGAAGTTAAACATCATGCACTTTCGTAAACTCACATTGAGCATGTAATGCCTTTAAATTGATTAGGCCAAACAGATCTTCCACAATGGCTTGATGTTGGTTATAGAGAATCAATCAAAAATTTCAATGATAAAGTGCATGAGAACAGATTAATTATACCTATCTGGAACAATTTATTTTGTTAAATTTTGTGCTGTTGTGCGGATGGATTTCCATTTTAAATAACTGTAAGTACGCGCTTAAATACATATTCGTTATGCAAAATAACGGGTGTAGGTATGTACTCATGTATAGCTTAATAAAACATTATATATGTACGTATTTCTTACAATTTCCATTCAAATCAAATTGGAAAATAAAAGAAAAACTATAATTGCAGAAATTATGAACTGCCAAAAGTTTTATTGACGAGCCGCCTCTGCACCAGACCACATGACCTCCAGCGAGCGATGACTGTGGTGGTCTCCCAATGCCATTTATCACAACTGTTTACATGACAGTCAGCTGAGGCCGCCTGATAACCCGATAATGCAATATTAGTAATTGCCATTGCAAGCCTTCACTGAATCCTGAACTACACGACGCAAGCTGACCAACACTTAGGAGTGTGCTTTTGGCATGCCATACATCATGCCATACAAGTCATCATGCCATATACATCACGACTGTTTACAGGCAGTTGAGGCCGCCTGATAACCCGATAATGCAATATTAGTAATTGTCATTGCAAGCCTTCACTGAATCCTGAACTACACGACGCAAGCTGACCAACACTTAGGAGTGTGCTTTTGGCATGCCATACATCATGCCATACAAGTCATCATGCCATATACATCACGACTGTTTACAGGCAGTTGAGGCCGCCTGATAACCCGATAATGCAATATTAGTAATTGCCATTGCAAGCCTTAGCTGAATCTTCAACTACACGACGCACACTTACGGGGCTATTCTTAGACATTTTAGTCGTCGGTTGAGCCCACGGTTTGTCAAACTAATGATGCATTTGTATGAAGACCTGTCAATCCAAGATGGCCGCCAGTGAATAGCTGATTTGTTTTCATACAAATATTACAAAATTCGGTAGGTAAGAATGACCGTGGTGATGAAATTTTCAGACCGGGCACCATTTGTTTGTCAAAGCGTGGGCTCAACTGATGACTAAAATGTCCAAGAATAGCCCCGTTAGAAGTTAATGAGTGTACTATTAGCATGCCGTTTGTTTTATGTTATATTGTAATTTATTCCTCACGTATAGGTTGGTATGAGGCTGATTGACACAAAACGCATATACTGTAAAAAATGTCTCACTTCGACAATGCGCCTGAAGGTCCGCAAGAGTTGCAGGGCGCATGTTCATCGGCGATTGGGTTTTAATGTCGTCCACAGTCTACATGCGGCATGTGTAACATGTCTGTCTGCTTGTGGAAATGCATGTAATATGAATCTTTGACGTTATATATCTTTGTGATTTATTTGAAATAGTGGAGAGTGTAAAAACCTGATACATCTCATTAAAAACATCCAATTCAATATTTTATTTCATACAAGTATACGGTGACCCGATGGCATGCAATGTCGTGGTAGCGTATAAAGCAACCTCAAGTCGCGAAAAAAAGTGTGTCAAGTTTCCACAAAATGGCGACTCATTCTGTTTGATAAGGTGCTCACAGACACAATGCCCGACCCGCGTCACTCAAACCTCCATGAGTCAATTGTTTACATAAAAGTCGATACATTATGCGTCCATAAAGGCACGTCTGTAAAAATAGCAGGTAAACACAGAAGCGCTTGGAAATATTTCAGTATTGACACCCGACTGAGTAGTTTTCATTGTAAATTTAAAATCTTTTTCATTACCCCGAGTACAGAGAACTGCTTGGTAGAATGCTTGCATTCCATGCCGAGAGCAAGGGTTCGATCTCAAAGGCTTACTCAGCCTTCACAAGAAATGAGAACCAGCCCCCGCGGGAGCTGGGAAACCCCCACTTCAACTGAAAGTGGTTGGTGTGAGGCCGGCCCCCTTACCTGTAAAAATAAATAGGTCCCGAAGCGCCACATGCGACCCCTTCGGGGATAACGCAGGCAAGAAGTTACACTATATGTGTAGCTTAGTTGCGTTTACAGAGAATTGCGTGAACTCACCTCGATTGCGTAAATCGAAAAAAGATGTATGAATACAAAATCACTCTCTAAGAGTGCTATCGTATATTCCATACAATTGCGATTCACGTAATCGAGGTGAGATTTACGCAATTTGTTGTACTCGGGGTACTGGTCAACTGTCAATATTTTTGCTGTCATCTGTATCCAAACATGTAATGCTCATCATCACTCCTGCATGACATTTTTGCGTGGCGAGAATTCTATAGAAGCAAAAGATTAGAGCAGGACGTGTGAACAAGGCATTCAAAGGTCACGATAACATCCAAAATTTACAACTATTCTTTAATTTGTCTGTATAAAGAATATATAATCTAAGTTGCAAAGATATTTCACTTTAAGAATTCATATTAAGTGCTTGCCCACAAGCAGACACGTATAAACTCTCGCATACACATGCTGCTTGTGAACTTACAACATAAAATCCCAAATCTCAAATGGACATAAGCTCTGCAACTCTTACGAAGACGTTCCTTGAAACAGAGGTGGTATTTACAAAGTGAACTATTTTTTTACAAGGGGAGGTCAGCCTCATATCAACTCATTAATCAAGCGGCAAAAAAAGGTTCTGAAATGTATGCTCTCCCATTATCTAAGTACAATGTCAAAAAAACAATAATTCCTTGACTAATAGGTTGCTATGAGGCTGACCATCCATACTGTAAAAAAAAATCACTTTGCGAATGTCACCCCTGTGTCAGGGAAGGTCGGCAAAAGTTGTAGGGCTTATGTTCATTTGAGGTTTTGATTTTATTTGTAAGTACACATTCAGCATTTGTAAGCGCAAACTACACGTGTTTGTTTGTGGGCATGCATTTGAGAGCCTTAAATGTTAATATATCTCTGCAACTTAGATTATAGATAGACAGATTATAGATAAACAGATTATAGGGGTCAGCCTCATATCAATTCATTAGTCAAGCGTTAGTCAATGCTCTGCCATTACCTAAGTGCAATAAGAAAATATTTTTTAGTGTTGATCTGTTAACACAGTGAAAGTCCATTTTTATAAATATTTAAAAATATAAATGGTAAAACATTGTTTTAATTCACTTTATTATTTTTGTTTTTGCTGGAATATTTTCGGCTAATGAGGCATCTTCAAGAGCAGAATGGTTACAAATATAACCATTCTGCTCTTATTCCAGCAAAAACAAAAATAATAAAGTGAATTAAAACAATGTTTTACCATTTATATTTTTAAATATTTATGCAATAATAAAACATCATCCAGTCGATTCTTTTTCAAGAGGATGATCATGCAAAAGTGTTCAGCGCGCGATGATCAGTCAGAATTACATAATTACTTGTGTGATCATTCGTCTCGATCATTTCAGTTTTCATTCAAAATGATTTTAAAATATCAAGCAAGAATGCTGAATGCTAAGTGTTTGTTGTTATTGACAATTAGTGTCAATATTGCCACAATGGCTCGCCATTTTTTGTCACGGAATCTGTTTATGTTGCCAGTTGTAAATATTTTAGTACTCCCCATTCATCACAATATTTTTACTGTCAACACACCTTGTATTTTTATTTATTTCCGATGACGCTTTTCAACAGCATTAATTCCAATCTGTATTTTCAGGGTGATATTCTTATTGACCTTAGTTGTTACTCCTACTGTGTTATTCTGGGATATTTTGAGTCTGACACTCGTCTTCTAATCTAATCTAATCTAATCTAATCTAAGCTGCAAAGATATATATCATTTAAGATTTATATTAAATGCATTCCCACAAGCAGACATGTATAATTTCGCGCTAACACATGCCGCATGTGGACCTACAATATAAAAACCCAATCTCAAATGAACATAAGCCTTGCAACTCTTGCCGTCCTTCCCTGAAACAGGGGTGACATTGGCAAAGTGAACCAATTTTTTACAGTATGGGTGGTCAGCCACATAACAACCTATAAGTCAAGGAACATACATGACAAATTACATTTTTAAAATCAATAAATTATAATATATACATGGACATAAAAAACTAAATCATAAAACCAATTTTACTTTAACAAACCCTAGCCGCCAACATCACAGATCAACCGCCATTTCTTTCTATCCTTACATACTTCTTTCATTTCCTCCAGAGTCATAACCTTCTTCATACAAGCTCTTCAACTATTTAAAAATATATGTTTATGTAGAATTTTAACTCGAAAAAGCGGTGTTTGATATTATTATTAGAGCCATCAATGGCGTGGCTCCACCTTATCTGACTGACATGATTTCGCCTGTTGAGATGGGTGTGAGGAGGCAGACACTCAGATCCGCGGGCGATGGAGCAGTCATTTTGGTTCAGCCACGCCGTCAGATTCGTACAAATTTTTAAGACCGAGTTTTCTGTGTTGCGTGTCCGGTGGAGTGGAACAGACTGCCACCAGGAGTGAAGAACTCTGTGAGTTTATTTCGCAAGACACACCTTTTTAAAAAGTCTTATCCGTGATCGGAGACGGTCCTTGAGGTGTGACACACACAAAAACGGCGTATCTAATCTAATCTAATCCAATCTAAGTTGCAGAATATATGTAACATTAAAGATTCACATTATATGCACTTTCACAAACAGACATGCACAAGTTCGCAAATGGACATACACCCTGCAACTCTTGCCGACCTTCCCTGAAAACAGGGGTGACATTAGCAAAGTGAACCATTTTCTACAGCATGGGTGGTCAGCCGCATACCAACCGATAAGTCAAGGAACAGACACAACAAATTACTAATATTTTTTAGTGTTGATCTGTTAACACAGTGAAAGTCCATTTTTATAAATATTTAAAAATATAAATGGTAAAACATTGTTTTAATTCACTTTATTTTATTTGTTTATGCTCGAATATTTTCGCCTAATGAGGCATCTTCAAGAGCAGAATGGTTACAAATATATTTTTATAAAATAATTTTCAAAACAATTTTCAAAACAACTTTTTTTCCAAAACAAAAGCAAAATTCATAGACAAATTTTTTTTTTTTTTAAACACAAATGTAAGATTCAAAAATGCATTATTGTTAGGTATAATGAAATTAAAAATTTGAATACAATAAAAATAAAATATGTTAGTTAAATAAAAATAATAATAGTAATAACAAATAAAAAACAAATTATTGCAATATTGGTGAAACATAGGGAATCTGCACATTCACTAAGTCTTTATTTTTATTTTTGTAGATTTCCAACGCTTCCAGAGCCATCAGTCTCCTCACTTCACACTCAGAGTGCATTACCTCTACATTGGTAATATCGAAAGTATGGTCTTTATCAATGCAATGGTCTGCTCTTGAAGATGCCTCATTAGGCGAAAATATTCGAGCATAAACAAATAAAATAAAGTGAATTAAAACAATGTTTTACCATTTATATTTTTAAATATTTACAACAAATTACATTTTTGAAATCAACAAATTATAATATGTATGGACATCAAAAACTAACATAAAACAAATTCTTATTTAAAAAACCCTAGCTGCCGACATCACAGATCAATTTGATTTTTATCATTTGAAATTTAAAAGAAATAAGCCTGATATAATAAAATTAATTGTTCTTTCGGAAAAAAGAGGGTTTTTACCTAAATAGAATGTGGTTGCCGTCGCTAATTGGTATGAACCGGAGTCTTTTTGCACCAAGTATTCAAATGACGTCCGTTTTGTTTGTAGATCCACACAAAGATGCCGATTATTCAAATTCAATCATAAGGTAGCAGAGCTTCGAAGAAGGTGGGTACTCACAGGTCGCAGCATAGTGACGAAAAGTAAGCAAGAAGTGATAAGAAAACAGCAAAGACTGGGAAGAACAACTCCAGCGAATGCGTTTTTAATGAACATTTGCCCAATGACATCTGTACCCTTAGTACGAGTTGCAAAACTTGAGTAATGTAAAGTTTACGGAAATTATTAAAGAGTGATTTCCACCAAAATCTGCCGTTTTTGTTTGTTTGAACTTGATTTTCTTCATCACTGTAACTCTTTTGCTAAGACCATAAAGTTTAAAAAACAAAAACGGCAGATTTTGGGAGAAATCACGCTTTAATATTTTCCGTAAACTTTACTTTTCTCAAGTTTTGCAACTCGTACTAAGGGTGCTGTTAAGATCAAAGGGGAGAGAAAACCAGACAGGATTTAAACCGAAGTTGTTGTCAATCAGCAGAATAAAATTAAAAAGAACGCAACATTAATAAAATAAAACAGTTTCATACATACTAGTCCGATTCCGCAGCCTTGTCCGCTCGACCATAGCTTCGGTCATTTTTATTGCGCATACACAAAAAAAACACAATTAGTTCTTACACAGTATAGTGCAGATACATAAGAAAGTGTCAGGAAAAATAAACACTCATGAACCTGTCCTATAACTCTCACCACTTTTTGGCAAATAAACAACAAACATTTACAAAACTTAACCATTTTATTTCGCGATAACTAACATCATTTCTTCTCTTTTCGTTTCATTTTCCCGTTTTTGTTTTACGGAAAGTGAGCCGGCTCTTTCTACATATCTGAGTGAATATTTTACAAATTCCTCTCCCCCGGGAACCGGGTAATTTACATTTTATGTACAGCATACATGGAGCCTTAATGTCAAATTTACAATAAAAAAAGCACACGTAGGTACTTTCACATTTACATGAGGAAACGCGTGGCAGTAAAAAATACTCGAAAATTACAAAGGCAGTGTTTACTTATTTGTGTTTTTGTTGTTCACAACACAATAAATAAGTAGACTTGGATCGTGTTTCGCACGGATGTTCCAAAGTTGATTTTTTCTCGGCAAGTAACAGATAGTAACAGTTACAACTCCATGTAACTAGAGTCTTTAGCGACCCATAATCTAAGTTGCAAATGTCTAGGAATTAAAGTTTGTAATTCATTGTTGAGAGTTAGTAATGTATGCCCACAAGCAGATACGTGTAAGTTCACGCTTACAATTAATGCTGCGTGTGTACTTGCAAATTGCGAAATGAAATCTCAAATCTCAAATAAACATTAGCTCTGCAACTTTTACCGAATTTTCTTGCGAAAAGAACCATTTTTAACAGGATGGGTCGTCAACGTAATACCTACCTATATTATTGACGTATTAAAAACTGAAATATTTCATACAGATATTTGGCTCTCAATACACACACTCTTCATCCAGTTTTTTCTTCATGATACATTAAACATTACCCAAAGTTATACCTGTTTAAATTAGAACACGGAAATTAAATGAAGCATTTCACCGGCTGATATGTGTCCACTGGGACTTCTACCTGTCTACATCAAGGGACGCGGGTCCTTCCGCGGAGCAGAGCACCTGCTAAACGTGCTTTATCATAGCCTTTCCCCAACAATTAAACTACACATATAGTGTCACTCCTTGCCGCGTTATTCCCGAAGGGGTCGCATGTTACTGTTTTCGAAGAGCCACAGCGCCCTTGAGATGGTCTGTGATCATTAAACGGCGCCACCGGAAATAAATCATCCCTCATCATCATTTGGCGAGTGGAACCGTTTTTATTTTTACAGGTAAGGGGCCGGCCTTACGCCAACCACTTCACTTGAAGTGGGGGTTTCCCAGCTTACGAGAGGGCTGGTACTCATTTCTTGTGAAGGCTGAGTAAACCTTGCTGGTATTTTATTTCGGGCTTGAAATAAACACCGAAACGAAAAATCATTTCTGACACCCTCGGTGGGATTCGAACCCGGGCTCACAGCATAGAATGCAAGCACTCTACCAACTGAGCTATCGACCGGGCCTATGCTTAATATGTTTCGTCTTCATGGTTTTGTAGCCGCGTTTGTTGTGACCCCCTCCCGATTTGACCTCTTGGGATGAGGATGGGTATCAGGGTATGAGGAGGTAAGAGTGGGGGGGAGGGGTGTGAGGCAACAGCTGACCGTGTAATTTCAGAACAAACTTTAACATTTGGGGCTACATGCTCGCGCTACATGCTCGCGCTACATGCTCGCGCCACCGACTTAGTGACCTTTTTGCTCTAAAGGCTGGTTCGGACAAGGCGAGTAATTTAGTCAAGTAACGAGTAATTTAGTGGCTAAACGTGTGCGAACCCCAACAATTTAGTCCAGTAGTTAAGTCAATGGTTTAGTCAAGCCGATCCATTTCATTCTATTTTTTCGGGCAAGTAGCGGCCCCGCCCACCGTCCGTGGGCGAGTGTTGCCGAGAAGCCACGGAAAAGTCCGAGTCCGAAGAGCCACGGAAAAGCCCGAGTCCGAGTCGAGTTTATTAGCGGCCGCGCCATTGGCCGCTCACTCTTGGCGGGGAAACGCAAATGCAAGAATGGCGGCAATTTAAATTGGCTGCAGTTTGAAAAGATAATGCCCGTTTTCAGCAAGAATATTTAAAGATAAAGTGCTGTTTAAAAATATTTAAGTACTTAAGAACTTCTTATATTTGCGAGCCCGATGTTCCGCTCCCTAAACTTAGCGACCTGTCAGTGAGGTTATGTCATGTTTAAACTGTAAATAAGTGGATATGCACACCGATATCCTTGGTTTTTTAGAAACTCTTGAGAATATAGAAGTTGCTAGGACTTATCTACGTCCAAAAAGTTTTGAGAAAGGTAATTTTTTTTCGATAAGAATAGTATGACATCGATTTTTGGTGCGGATATCAGCTGTCGAAAATACAATCATGTAGCTCCTTGCTGACAATAGAGCTGTACAAATATAGTTTTGGTAAAGATGTTGTGGAAATAACTATTATCGTCCATGAATTTATTACGTATTTAAAAACATTGATCTTTTACATTGATCGATGTTTATAGGTACCTACCATAAATTTGTCATATCACAGGCCTTATGATATCCTTCAGATGGATTGTTACTTATTGTTTTGTACAGAAACAATTCAGTGACACACGGGGATAACTAATTAGAGGCATTACAATTTTATGCCACTGTAAGCCATCAGCTGGTATCTGTGACAGACGTGAGAGGCGTATGTAGCAGGATTGAACAAGTTTCTCGCGGTCAGCCTCTGAAAAGTTGAACCATGTTTCTTCTTTAACTTGATAATTGATTGGTGACCGCCGTGTATTTGAAAATGCCGATTTTACATGTCGAATATAGATATTAATTGTCAACAACGAAAAACGCAACAGAGAAATGCATCTGAATGCAGCTGCAGACTACGAGCCGTATTATAGTGTGTGCATACAAAATATACTTTGTACACATCATTGAAAAGATAAAAATTCAATTAAAAAATAATGTTTGCAGCGTAAATGGTAGATATTATTATAAACGTCAAATAGTCATGTGTTGTTTTTATTTAAAATGTGTATATTATTTTATAAACCATAAAATACATTTCGAATTTACAAAAGTCGAGTTTCGAAGTTGTTTGCTAAACAGGCTCCTAGCTAGGTGGCCGGGCATAAATCAGTTAATATTACCAAACTATAGCCAATTTAAAGGGCTTTATAATAACATGATTTTAATACTCAATTAATATTTTCAAACTGCAGCCAATTCAAATTTTCCGCCATTATAGAAAGGGCTTTCTGCAGCCAACTTCGCACTTGTGTACTGTACTGGACCGTAATGCGAACGCTTCACGGGCGAGTAGCGCCCCGCCCACTACTAAATTACTCGGTACTTGACTAAATCAGTGGCCTCGTGCGAACTAGCCTTAAGAACCCATGTCGTGTGTCTCTAATCTAAGCTTCAGAAACATAACATTGTCGGTGTTGTGGGAATAACGTTGGTTCGATCCCCGCCTGGGTCATTTGACCATAACTTTGACCCTGGTTCAACAGATGATTTTGGGTAATTATTAATTCATAATTCATTAAAATAAACAAAAATGAAGTATTAATTGATTATATAAATACCTGTTTCTGGCCAGGCAGAATAGTTTGGTGAATTGCAGTCCTCTTCAAAAATCTTTTTTTTTTTTTAAACTATTATGATCATTTCAAAAATAAATAAAATTAATAACAAGCTTTCTTTAATCGCACCACTCTTAAATTTCACTTTGTTTTTTTTTTTTTTTTAAATTACGTGCGTTTTCAGCATTCAGACCATCATCAGAAGCGCTATTCTGTTCAATCCCTTACACTCTGGATATCAATACAAGTCGGAGATTGCTAGAACTCCACAGATAAAAAATCACAGTGCACCTTATTTTTGGACACGAATCGCCAACTCGTCGCCTTAAGGTCGTAAGGAATTTAGGAGAATAGCGCTTCAGGTCCCGGTTTTACCAGCCTAGAATCAGCTGAGGATGTTGATAAACAACAAGGTTTAATTTTTCATTTGGCCGATGGAGTCCGCACACTCAAAATATCCCTCAGCCACGTTACGTCATCTATGGTGTTATATAAACTCGAGATACGTTTTTATTTATTTAACAGCATTCTGACATATTTGACAGTTCTCCTGCAGGACGAAGCGCTTTACTGTATTTTCAATCTACCTACCTAATATTGTTTTGAATTCATGCCCGAGTGTCGTGCCTTGAGTCCGTCCGAGTGACGTAACATTTTCCCCCTCACATTGAATGCGCCGAGTCTATTCTACTCCTTCCTCTAACTCAAGTCACCTTACATACAAGTTGTAAAGCTGCATTACTCTGGACTTTTTAGTTCCAAGTTACTTGAGAATTCCACGCTGCTATTCGAAGAGCTGTATTTACTGTTAGTTACGTCTAACTAAACCAGTAGTTTACTCGTGCATATTCCATGATAAAGCTGAGTTAAAAGTTGTTAGACGACTTTGGGTATGGTCCTAGTCTTGAAGAACAACTCACATATTCAAAATACTTCAATTATCTTTAGTATCTTCTATCTAACGCCAAGGATAACATGAATATTTCATTATTAACGCTGAATTAAATTTAACACATATCTGTGGGTATGAATTTTGTGTTCCAAGTTTTAAACAAAACCCTTATTCAAAGAGCTTCACTTATCTTTAGTAACATCTAAATAAAGCAAAGGATCGTATTGTTTTTTTTTCCTTGATAACGCTGAGTTACCGAAAGGACTTAGGGTTTGATTTTACTCTTGAAGAACTCTTGTTCTAAGGGCTTAATTTAGCTTTAGTTACATCTTTCTAAAACGTAAGATTGTACAGAAAGTCTTCTTAATAACGCTAAGTTACCAAAAGGACTTCGGGTATGATTTTCGTCTTAAAGAACTCTTATTCAAAAAGCTTCACTTAGCTTTAGCAACTTGTATCTAAGTCAAATTATTCTATAGAGATTTTCATTGAGGTTACAGAGATTAAGTCCCGAAATCCGACTGTGGGTATGCGTGAAATGTATAAATCATGACGTCACGGGCAGGAGCGACTCGCCTGGAATAATTTCAAAGGTTTAGAAAGTGTGTAGGAGCATACCGTCTTATAGTGTGGGACGCTCGTGAGAACATACCAGTAAATGTTAAGCCTTGTGCGCTGAAAACGCTTTCCGGTACATTTGACTAAGCCCTGTGAGGGTTTTTCTTTTCTCCTGCTGATTGACACAATTAATAATATAACATACACACTTTAATATGTTTACTTTTATTTCTTTCACAATGTATACACAATTAACCACAGCACAATAATATTCTTTATTCTTAATTACACAGGCTTCTGGCTCTCACGCCAGGCAAGCTTTTTTCTCTCTTTCTGCCTTCCTTTGTTTTTCTTTTCATTCAAATTTAAATCTCATGTTCCATTTTACCTAACAAACAAATCCATCTCGTTACAATACACCTCCTTCCTCTCATAAAAAAAAACATTCCCAATTTTTTTTTTTTTTTTTTCTTTTACAATGAGTAAATAATGTATCATAATGCTCAGCCGGCGCCACATATTTTGTTTTATTTTAAGGATAAATTTCAAAAATATGAAAATAAAAAAAAACCTGTTTCTGATACATTATTCAGTCATTAATACATTTTTTAACAATGCCAATTATTTTCATACTAAAATTAATATATATTTTTTTTAACACAAATTTCATATTCAATATTATAAACAATATTTGTTTTTTTTTAAATACTTAATTCAACAATTCAAAATAATCAAATAACAATACATAATAAACATTCACCAGTTAATTAATCAATTCATTAAAATAACTTTTTTTTTTTTAAACATGTATCACATCTTTCCCAATATTTAAATTTATTTCAAATTTATTTTTCATTAATACATTTATCAGTCCATCAATTTTTTTTTTAAAAAACTTTACCTTCATATGTAATACTTTGTTTAATTAATGTTTCATACCTTCATTCATGCAATATTTCATAATTCATTCTTTCACTGATCACTTTTATATCAACTTTCACCGTATCATTCATCACCTCAAATTTTTCATACACATGAAAATATGTTTTTTTTTTTTTTTGTTAATCTAATTTGATTATGTCCTTGATTTGATATTTATTTATAACATTTGTGTCTATATCTTTTAATACATAGACTATCTTGCTAACTTTCTTTTCTATTCTGGCTTTGACAAATTTTGGAGCCAACTTTGTACAGAAGTATTTCCCTGCATTTGATTGTATGAAATTTTTACGCCATACAATATCCCCTTGATCATAGACACGATTTGATCTACCTTTATTATAATAATTTGCATTTTTATTATATGCATCCCATAAATTTTCTGTTACAATTTTGTATAATGTGTTTAATTCCTTCATTTTATCTTTATGCATATCTCTATATTTATCTAATTCTTCCTTTGATTCTATTTCATCATTTACTATTTCACCATGAATTTCACCATTTAGTACAATCTCCCTACCTCTTGCTAATACATTAGGTGTGTATCCTGTTGCTAAATTGACTGTATTATTTATTATGCTTTGTACTGAATCTAAAAAAGTATCCCATTTTCTTTGTTCATTTTTGTTTTGTCTGTACAATCACTTTTTTTATTTTTAACAAAACAATCTTTTTGTACATCCTGTACGCTTACATGAGTAACAGATTACTGTGTGTTTTTTATAATTTCCATTTTTTATAAAACAATTTCTTTCCACATGTCCTCTTTTATTACAAAAGTGGCATACTATATTATTTGTGAAACTTCTACATTTATTCTGTATGTAATCGAATTTTCTATTTTTAGTCCAACAATGTATTTCATCATGTCCTAATTTATTACAAAAATTGCATTTTTGCATTACATTTTTCTCTTCTGTGTCATTCATTACATTTAAATTTTTACATTCATTAAATTTTATAAATGATTCAAACTTGCTACATATTGTAGATAATTCCTCTGTATTTTTAATTTCAGATGTTGTCAGTAAAGTTGCATATTTTTCTGACAATCCATGAATTATTATGTCCATAAGTTCTTTATCATGCATTCTTTTATTTAATAAATTATTTTTTGATTTTACCTTTAAAATATAAACAGATGCATTATCATGACCTTGTACCATATTTAAAATTTCTAACTTAAGATTCCTTTGAAAGTCATATTTTTCAAATTGTTGTAAGAATTTGGTTTTAAAAATTTTCCAATCAAATTCACAGTTAATTGCTCTGTACCAAGTTAACGGAAAATCTGTTAAAAATATAGGCATACACTCTACCAAATAATCTAATTTTAATTTGTAGACTTTGGCTAATTCTTCTAACCTTATTATAAATTCATTTGGTTCACTTTCACCATTAAAAGATATTTTTAACTTGAGAGGATCAAAATTTATGGACTCCATTGTGTTACTTTCTAAATCCTTTTTATTATTTATTTTTTTTAGATTTCATCATTTGCTGTATATTTTCAATTTATGCAATTAGAGAATAAATCATTTCATCTCAAAAAAAAATTTCATACAAATTAAATATAACACCATCTATATATATTTATCTAAACTGATTTGAAACAAACTGGTTCATATCCATTCTTCATTCTTCCGCGGTGTTCCATTTTTAAATGTTCATTTCTTCCGAACGTAGGTAGGTAATTTGAATTCTCTTGCCTTCAATATTTTCAAAACAGCCGTTCAATATTTTCAAAACCGCCTTTTAAAACTTGCAATTTCTTGTTTTAAATTGTATAAGTTGATGTCTTCACTAGCTTTTAAACGTGTTGATGCTTTCACAACCATAAATCTGTCCAATTTTAATCATTTCATATATTGTATTGTTTTCAATGTCATTTGTTGAAATTGACTGTCATTTGTTTTTGTTTGTGAAAAATTTTCTTCATAGGAATTTCATGTACAGATTTTTCTTTTACGTTGGGCGCCAAAATGTGAGGGTTTTTCTTTTCTCCTGCTGATTGACACAATTAATAATATAACATACACACTTTAATATGTTTACTTTTATTTCTTTCACAATGTATACACAATTAACCACAGCACAATAATATTCTTTATTCTTAATTACACAGGCTTCTGGCTCTCACGCCAGGCAAGCTTTTTTCTCTCTTTCTGCCTTCCTTTGTTTTTCTTTTCATTCAAATTTAAATCTCATGTTCCATTTTACCTAACAAACAAATCCATCTCGTTACAGCCCAGACAATAATACTCGAGCTTCTCTCTGGATATTTCTGTTGTCGATGATGTTCCATTATTATGAACACCCTTTAGATGTCTCCTTATACAGTCACATCATCAGAAAACAGAATATCTTGTAAATCGAGTATTCCTAGACTTATACATAGGTTGGTATAAGTGCTGACCACCCATCCTGTAAAAAACGTTTCACTTTGCCAATGTCGTTCTTATTTCAGGTAAGGTTGGCAAAAGTTGCAAAACCACATTAATAGGAATGCCAATAAATGCCTTTATTTTTTTAAGTTTATAGCTGTTTTGATTTTAATGATATGATAAAAAATAAAAAAGTTATGAAATTCTTCTGCAATCTCAAACTTTAAACTGCCCTCCTGCACAATTTACTTGCCGAATCTGAAATTACTGCTCATTTTGATTTAATCCTCAACCTGTTTTCGAGTCATAATTTCCAACATTTTGCCGAAAGTAATTCATCCACAGACCTAAGTTATAGCCGTTTATCAGTGAGTTTATCGTGGGAATAAAATTCTTATAGCTTACGGGGGGAGTGTGAAGGGGAAGAATTTCAGTCTAGCTGAACATTCAGTGGTAATCTCTTCTCGCAGACCTACAATATAAAGGAAGAAGCCTAATGGCGCCATCACACGGGCCGAATACTAGTGCATTGAATATATTAATAAATAGTACCATTGTTTGTGAGAAAAATAAAATATTTTCACTGTTTATTGAGTCAAAATGCCTGAGCGCTATCGGACTCTATCCGTCCATCTTCAGAGGCTAATTGAGATAGAAAAAAAAAATGAAATTCTAAGCAGGGAAGAGAAAGTGGGGGGTTTTCCGGGCAGGGACTTTTAGAAGGGGAGGATGAGGTATTTGCTTATCGATAAATTTATTGAAATAAATAAACTAGAGTTTAGACAGCTAGCCTCTGAAGATAGAGTCGAACTTAAGGGTGATTGAGAGGTCAGCGCGCCCAACTTTGATGACCGAAATAACCCATATTTTGAATGGTAAGGTAGTATTTTTTTTCCAGTTTAAATTAACACATAAAATTAGGTATTTTTTTCCATAAAATACCAATTCAAAATAATTTTATTTACGGAGATACCTTAAATGGAGATTTCCACTGTTCTTATGAATAAATCCTAACTTTTTTTTATTTCAAAACATTCATTTTGATTAGTTTTATTTTTTCTAGATGAAAATTATTTTTTTAAACTTTTCATTGATTTTTTATAATTATTTAAAAAGTACCCAAATTTTGCATACGATCGTGTAGCTAAAATTGCATTATAATGGTATATTTTCTTTTTAGGATTTGAAGTAATATTTTTTATGTTTGTAATGCAATACTTGTTTTATTTTTTCTCCTCCAAGTAATATTTAATAATGGAAAAAGAAAGAGTTCCATACACAATTTTGACTGATTTCAGCGCCATGCGGCCGCTCCGGGAACCTTAGAAAATAATAATTATTCGCGGAGCATTGGCAAAACAAAATTTATTTCGCTGGCTTTACAAAGTTCATATTCAAGAAAATAAAACTTAACGTTGTTACTCGAATAAATCGTTTTGTCAAAATACATCAAAATTATAACGCAAACTTAAAGCGCTGTATAAGACCTAATAGGTTTTTTGTTTACGTTATGATTGAGTTAAAACGTAAAATGTCATACTACATATGTGAAAAGACATAGCGACATTGACATAATATATAACTCTAATATACCTATAACTCTGCTAACACAGGAGTTCTCGTGTTTTAAACGTAAAACATTGTTCATTTTATTATAATATATAGAAATTGAGACGCTCGTGAGAGGTGCTGCTTTATTCTTGATACATTATGTGTATGCGCCGCGGCTCAGTTAAAACGTTGACTTTCATACTTGGAGTTTAACTTTCACGTGTTCGCGTAGCTTTGAAACCAAATAATAATACTATTATTATTACTCTATTGGCATGGGAGCTTCCAAATTATTATAGAGATCGAAAACCTTTTTTGGAAATTGTAAATTATCTAGATGTTTATTTTTAAATGTAATTTGTTGTGTATATTCATTGACTTATAGGTTGATTTGCGGCTGACCACCCATGTTGTAGAAAATGGTTCTGCGTGTAAAACGTGTTGTGAGAATGCATCTAATGTGAATCCCCAATGTTGCATATCTTTACAACTTAGATTAGATTAGAATGTTATTAATTACACGCATACCTTGACTTATAGGTTGGTATGGCGCTGACCACACATACTGTAAAAAATAGTTCAGTTGCTCAATGTCACCCCTGTTCCAGGGAAGGTCGGCAAAAGTTGCAGGGCTTATGTTCATTTGAGGTTTTGATTTTTAATTACTAGTACACACTCAGCATTTGTATGTGCGAACTTACAAGTGTCTGTTTGTGGGCATGCATTTGATATGTGTTTTGAATGTTAATATATCTTTGCACTATAGATTGCAGATTATTATTGAACTTTCGTACTTTTTTACTGTATTTGAAGAAATTTGAAAGACATTGAATATATAAATGAATATAAGCCCTACAACTTTAGCCGACCTTTCCTGACACAGGGGTGACATTGGCAAAGTGAACCGGCAAAGTTTTGCGCTTGATAACCACAATCTATAATCTAAGTTGAAAAGGTATGTTAACTTTAAGATTCATATAAAGTGCATTCTCACAAGCACACACTTGTAAAATCGCACTAACAAATGCTGCATGTGTATTTACAAATTGAAACCAAAACCTAAAATCAACCAATCTATCAATCGAGGATCTGGTATATTTAGTATTTACTGGTTATATATATACATACATATATATATTTTTTTTAATTAAAAAAAAAAAATGTGAAGAGGAATGCAATTCACCAACCTATTCTGCCTGGCCAGAAACAGGTATTAATATCATCATTTAATAATTCATTATTGTTTATTATTAATGAATGATTAAATAATAATTACCCAATAGCATCTGTTGAACCAGGGTCAAAGTTAAAGTCAAGTGACCCAAGCGGGGATCGAACCAACGTTGTTCCATTCGAAACACGCTAGAAAGATCAGCCCTCTTGGCCCCCGCGGCTATAACCCCGACAAAGGATAAATTACAAGGATAAATGGTATATTTTGTGTGCTCCGCTAGCATTCGAATCCACAACCTTCCATTCAGAGTCCGAAGTGTTACTACTGCACTACGGACTGATAAGATATAAAAGAAGATAAAAAGTGATAAATAAAATGAAAATATTTTTATGGCCAAACTTTATTAATACACTGGTTTGCTATCGCTAGGACCTACACTTTGAAAATATAAAAAAAATACGTACATATACAAAAGATCCGCATCGCACCCTTAATCGTAAAGAGCAATAACTCCGAAATTGGGAAAATCGATTTTGATGTAGAAACGCCATAAAAATGTGAAAAGAAAAGCTGGAATGTGACAGTCGTTCAATTTGGACGAATATGAATAGGTACATTAACAAGAATAAATAATATTAGGATGATTTATTTGGTAAGCGTTGCTTTTGTGTGTATTACACCTCAAGAGCCCCCTGCGAGCTTGGTCGTCGCTGTAGAAAGCGCCAATTCTCAAGCAAGACCCAGTTGTTGTAAAATTGGTCTTTGGTAAATGCTTATGAATTTTTCAACCCAGCGAAGAGTAAATTTGGAAATATAAATGTTATATTTTTGTGCTCCGCCGGGATCCGAATCCACAACCTTCCATTTACGAGTCCGAAGTGTTGCCACTGGACTACGGACCGGTCCAAGAAATGCCAACAACACGCGGTGTACCTAGCGGGCACCCATCCAAGTAGCATCCGCACCCAATGTAGCTTAACTTCGGTGATCTGTAAAGAACTTTAATCTGAGTTTATTACTAAAAGTTAAGTAAATTCAAGTGATGGTAATTGCTATACAAAATTAAAGGTTGAAATCTACTTTTAGATTCATTTCTTATATTTTGAGAAAAAAAGGCCATTTTACCGGTTTTTTGTACATTAGTGCAACAAGTCAAACATGCAAAACATCAAACGTAATTTCCGATCATTCTTATTTTTGGACTTATTGTTCTTTAATTAGAAGCGTGCGATATATGAAAAAAAATATCCACATAATATATTGTGTGAGATAGACGAAACAGTACTTTGGCATGCCTTTGTTAAAACGACAAAACATGCTCTGGGCACACGTTCCTCGTGTCGATTCAAAATGCAAAAAAAGTTAAATAATTCTAACATAGAATAATACTTGTGTCAAAATCATTTCTTTTTGCAATTTTTGATGCATAATAAATAATAATCTATAATCTAAGTTGCAAGGATATATTCATTTAAAGCTCTCAGATGTATGCCCACAAACCAACAAGTGTAGTTCGCGCTTACAAATGCTGAATGTGTACTTACAAATAAAATCCAAACCTCAAATGAACATAAGCCCCACAACTTTTGCCGACCTTCCCTGAAACAGGGGTGACATTGGCAAAGTGAACCATTTTTTACAGTATGGGTGGTCAGCCTCATACCAACCTATAAGTCAAGGAATATGAATAATAAATTACATTTAAATATAAAAAAGAACAAAACCTTACAAAGAAATCTATACAAAAAAAAGTCAAAAATTTCCTATGCAAAAAATTTAGCAAATGAATACACCAACATTAGAAATCAACATTGCAGATTAGCCGCCACTTCTTCCTGTCCTTGCATACTTCTTTCATTTCATCCAGAGTCATAACCTTTTTCATACAAGTCCTCCTTTTATTATGACTCTGGATATCCCAGTCATTCGCTATTTCAGAGATTTGATCCTTCCATACTTTTCTCGGTCTTCCTCTACCACGACATCCATCTATTCTAGCAACATATACTTTCTTCGTCAATCTTTCATCACTCATTCTCTCCAAATGCCCGAACCATCTTAACATACTTCTTTTAATCTTCACTTTCACACTTTCCCTTACACCACATTCTTCTCTTACAAAATCATTCCTCACCCTGTCACTTCGTTTTTTCCCAATCATGCTTCTTAGATAGTCCATTTCTACTGTATGGACTTTACTAATTTCCTTTTCACTCACCGTCCAGGCTTCACTTCCATACATCAAGGTTGGCACTAGTATACCACCGTGCACCGCCAATCTAACATTTTTTGAGAGATTTTGGTTCCTGGCGATGCAAGCGGTCGCACCCAGTACCTGCCTTTCATTATTCTTCTTTCAAATTCACCGGCCATTCTTCCATCTTTTTCAAACTTACTTCCCAAATATACAAACTCATTTACGACATCAACATTCATTCCATTAATTTTAAATTCATAATTCATATTTTCATCATCTCTTTCAAAAATCAAAACTTTCGTCTTTCTTGCATTCAACTTCAAATTATTACCTTTCAAAGCTTCGTTCAATCTAGAGAGCATCATTTGCAATTCCATTGCTGAATCAGATACAAGGACTGCATCATCCGCATACAGTAGAACGCTTACTTTGCTCTCTCCTATCATTAATCCACAATCATCAAGTCTAGCATCTCGAACACACTTGTCCATGACTATGTTAAATAGCCATGGGCTCATCACACATCCTTGCCTTACACCCTTAAAAACTTCAAACCATTCACTATACTCACCATCAATACGAATGCAAGCCATACTATTCTCATAGTTCGCATGCACCGCATTGAGTAGAGCTCCATTCACTCCGTATGCTTTCAAAACATCCCACAACATACCTCTGTCCACTGAGTCAAAAGCCTTTTCCAGATCCACAAAGGCCGTGAACAGTTTCCCCCTCACCGACAATTGTTTTTCAACAATTTGTCGTAGAGTGAAAATCTGATCAACACAGCCTCTACCGGCCATAAAGCCGGACTGTATATCGGAAACCCTTTTGCTAGTAGTCAGAATCACATTTTTTATAATCACCTTACAGAAGACTTTTCCTGGTATACTGAGTAGACTGATTGGTCTGAAGTTCTGACAGTCTTTTTTGTCCCCTTTACCTTTGTAAATGGGAACAATGACTGCCTTCCTCCAATCCATCGGTACCACTCCTGCATTCACACAAAGCTTACATAATTCAAACATCCAATCTATCACACATTCACCTCCTGCTTTCAACATTTCACCATTTATACCATCAAACCCAGCAGACTTCCCATTCTTCAGACGTGAAATAGACACTTTTATTTCTTCTTTCAAAATCTTCAATTCATTCTCTTCATCTGTCTGTTCATAAATTCTTCTTTCACCCTGGCCAAAAATTTCTTGAAAATAGTTCTTCCATCTCTTGCATACTTCTTCATTCTCCCATACCATCTCACCGGCAGCACTTTTGACTCCCGGAGTGGTCAATGCAGAAGATTTATTTCTATCCGCATTGATCCACCTCCAAAATTCCTTCTTACTGTCGGTGAAACTTTTGTTAATCCTTTCATCAATCTTTCTTTGTTCATTCATCTTGCTTTCATAAATTATAGTCTTTGCCATTCTCTTAGCTATCTTATATTCGTCTTCTAGCTTTCTATCATTTCTATCATTCAGCCAATTTTCATAACACTTTTTCTTAACTTTCACAGCTTCTTTCACTCTATCATTCCACCAGGCATCTCCTTTCAATTTTCCACCTTTCGTTACCCCACATACTTTTTTAGCACATTCAATCATTCCTTCCTTCAGATCTTTCCACATGCTTTCAATATCTTTTCCACACACATTCTTCTCAAGTTCATTTACACTTAAAATTTTGTGGAGCTCTGATACATACTTCTCTTTCACATTTTCTTCATTCAGCCTTTCTACTTTTATTCTAGTCATTCTTACTTGCTTCTTGCGTTTCTTCTTTCTTACTTCACCAAGCATTATTTTAGCACATAAGAGATAGTGATCACTGCCTATTTCAGGCCCGCGGTAGACACGGCTATCTCTTACGGCTCCTCTCAGTCTTTCATCCACACAGATGTAGTCAATGATTGTGCGACTTCCCACAATCTGCCTCGTGTACAGATGCACATCCTTATGCCGAAACCAAGTATTCGATGCAAAAAGACTGTGCTCCGCACACAAAGCAATCAGATGTCGCCCATTATCATTGACTACACCTCTCCCACCAGGACCAATAATTTTCAAACATTCATCCCTCTGCGCACCTATCCATCCATTCATATCACCTAAAATTACAATGTTTTCATTCTTCTTCCTTTCATGCACAACCGCATTCAGCTCATTCCAAAAACTCATTCTCACCTCCATACACTCTGAATCAACAGGAGCATAACAGGTCACCAAGAAAAGTTTCAAACTGTTAATTTTGAATTTAACAACCAAAATCCTGGGAGAAATTCTTTGGTAACCCGCTATGCATCCCTTCACACACTCACTCACAATCACACCTACACCCTGCCTTTCATTCCCATCTTCCACACCTGACCAAATATACAATTCACCATTCGCTAATACTTTCTCACCATTCCCTTTCATTTTTGTTTCTGTCACACCCATTACTTTTATTCGTTTCTCTTTCATTACATTCATAATTTCTTTCTCCTTGCAATCATTCATCTTCCTTATGGGGCGTCCACACGCTTGCCAACCATTCACAAGTCAAGCGCACAGTGTGTCGTCTAGAACATGCTAGCTGGACAAAATTAGTCCATTAGACAAATTTTTGTCCAGCTAGCATGTTCTAGACGACACACTGTGCGCTTGACTTGTGAATGGTTGGCAAGCGTGTGGACGCCCCATTACATTCCATGTCCCAAAAACCCATTCATTCTTTCTATGAAAATTAGTGGTGGCATTTCCACAATGTACAGATTTAAAATTATTGTTGGTGGCCATTGCCAAAACAAAATGTTAAGAACTAAAGTGAGTTTAAAAATACAAATAAAAAATACAGCTATAAAACATAAAAATTAAAACAGAAAAAATATTGTCCATATAAAAGTGTAAATTGTCCATTTCACGTCTTCTGCCATGTTGTTCATTAGGTAGGTATTACAGGTAGGTAGGTAGGTAGGTAGGTATCCAATTTTGATTTTTTAATTCTTCTTTCCAATAATTTTGTTCTTGTTCCAAATTTTTCAAAAAAAGTTGTAGGTTATGTTTCAAAAATGTTTCTTTAAAAAAATTATCGTAATTATTGTCTTATTAAAAACCTCCCATCCATCCACAAATGTCAATTTCAGTTGTCGAATTTGGACGAAGGCTGCGTGTACAATGTAATTCCCGAAATAATAAATCTTGATAAACTGTGTAGCACTCACGGCCAATTTTACATTTCAATTTTTTCCACAAATAAGAGATTTTTTTGTTATAATTTATGGCCAATAATCACAAACACCTTATGTTCCTCAATTTAGAGTGATAACTTTAAATGCATAACTTACTATATGAGCCATGCGGTCGTAAATACTCAACAATAGCGTTTAAACACAAGTTTATAAAAACTAAAACGCTCGCTAAGAGTGTCAAGATAATTTACATTATTTTTTTATGAAACGTAATGCTTGAGTAAGAACATTAAGTTATATACTTCAGCAACGACATCTGGCCATGATCAGTCAAAGTTATTTGACATAAAATTACGATTTTAGTTTCATAAAACTTATTAAAGAGGTTCTTTAGTCCCGATATTAATAATCTTCTTAAGCTCTCGTATAACCTTAAGTAAAGAATTGGCAGCTTAGTTAGCGAATGTGTTTGAATAACACTGAGGGTGTGAAGTCCGGAAATTTAGTGGAAAGATAAAAGCGCCCAACACATCGTTAGGTGTAGATGGCTAGTGTCGCGTCAGATGGGGAAAGTTTACATTAAAAACTTGTCACTAAACGCAACTAAGCTACACATGTAGTGTAACTTCTTGCCGTGTTTTCCCCGAAATGTTCGCATATGGGAAGTGGATCCTGTATTTTTACAGGTAAGGGGGCTGGCCTTACGCCAACCTGTAAAAATAAATAGGTCCGAATCGCCACATGCGAACCCTTCGGGGATAACGCAGGCAATAAGTTACAGTATATGTGTAGCTTAGTTGCGAGTTTGCGATATCTACCTAGATTCTGGACTTTCACTGGAAACCCAAATATCAAAAACAGTAAGTGCTGGAATGTTCCAGATCAGATTGATCAGGAGCATCAGGAGATGCTTGCCAGTCGAGGAAACCAAGGCTCTTGTTGCTGCATTTGTGCTCTCCCGGCTTGATTACTGTAATGGGATATACAGTGGCTTGCCACTTGTACAGCTGGGCAGACTTCAATCTGTGCTTAATGCTGCGGCACGTTTGATCTGTAATTTAAAAATTACTGAGCACATCACACCCTCACTCAGGGATCAGCTTCATTGGCTGAAAATAAAGGAGAGGGTGGAGTACAAGGTCTGCTTAACTGTATTTAAGTCCTCGCAGAACATTGCGCCACTGTATATCTCAGAGCTATGTGTGGGGGACACAGTAGAGGGTAGGCGGGGTACTCTGAGGTCTGCATGCAGTACTGCTGTGAATAGATTCAGGGTTCCCTGCAGAAGCAACATGGCCAATTATTTAGATCGTGCTTTTTGCATTGCTGGCCCTCTGCTGTGGAATGCCTTACCACACGAGCTGAGAGCTGAGGAGAGTACAAGTGCATTTAAGTCAGGATTGAAGACATGCTTGTTCGGGAGGGGCTATGGCTCTGCAGTGCCCTTGCAGTGAATTCACAAAACGGCACTAAAAATATTGTCAATTTATTATTATTATTATTACATATATGGTAGACACTGTAAAAAATGGTTCACTTTGCCAATGTCACCCCTGCTTCAGGGAAGGTCGGCAAGAGTTGCAGGGCTTGTGTTCATTTGAGATTGGGTTTTTTATATTGTAGGTCCACATGCGGCATGTGTAAGCGCGAAATTATGCATGTCTGCTTGTGGGAATGCATTTAATATGAATCTCAAATGATACATACCTTTGCAGCTTAGATTTAGATTTTAGATTAGACGTCAAGACTGCTTGGTAAGAAATGGGTTTTGAATTTAAAAAAGCATTTCAGCTGCAGACCTAGCTAGGCTTCTCCATGTTTAGCGCGCTTATTACATGCTGTTGTTTAGTGATTACGTTAATATCAGTTGTTTATGTTGTGGAGAGGTCAATGCCCCGCTTACGGGCGCGCGTGCATACATCACACTTTTACTGAGCAGCGTCTAATACCTGCCAACACGAAGCGCCGTAGTCATTGAGTATAACATAGAGGAGCGGAAACTTACTTCCTGCATTGATATATACTATCTACCACTTTCGCCTCTGTCCTGTCAATCGTTGCAGTTGTGTAGTCATACAAAACATCTTTTACGTGTCAAATTTTATATTTTCTTGCTTTCTCCATTTTGTGTTTTGACCCCCCAATTACAACACATGCCATAATGTCTTCAAAATAATGCATTTTTCCTTTAAAATTTGTCAATTTTATCCATCACAGCACCTTGCAGCGCCTCACGACACAAGCAAGAACTCAAACAACACCTCTGCGGCACGCTTCTAAGGTGACATAGACCCGCAAGACTGTCAAGAATTGGGGAGCCTACCACACAGGAGTCCTTAAATAAAATCACAAGATTTATGCCACATGCGTCTATGTTCAGACTGCTTCTACAATACTGCCACACGCGGCAATGCTGCCACCTTTCAAGAATCATTTTTACATTTGTCTGAGTTTTTTCGTACTCATGGAAATGCAACTGTGAAGTTCTTTCTTCTCTTTCTTACTTACTTCGTAAGTAGTTTAAAACAGATATGTAATGTCTATTTTCGTTAAAATAATTTCTAGTCTACAGATATCATAAGTCAATGCCCGTAGTGAAACAGTATAACATATACAGGTATTCCTTGTGTGGCCAGAACAGTGTTTCTCTTTCATTTATCGGCGCACTTATTCTTGCTGACAAATCACGATTTACTTTAAAAAATAATAAGAAGCACCTTTGTGGGAGAACTTTCATTATCTACGACGTTTCGTGAGCGTCGTAACCAACGTCTTCATGGGGCATGCTTTCTGCACGACGATTGAATATGAACTGATTATTTTTTGAGAAGATACATTTAAAAAATTACAAAATACCTAATAATGCATGGATGATTTATGTTGCTTTCATATGAATCACACCTCAAGAGCACTCTGCGAGCTTGATTGTCACTACAAAGTTCCAATTCTCAAGCAAGGCTTTTATGAACCTTTGATGACCGGTCTATTTTTTTTTTAAGATAAATGAATTTTTCAACCAAGCGCAGAACATATTTGAAAATACAAATACTTTTTTGTACTCTGCGGGGAATCGAACTCGCGACCTTCGGAATACGAGTCCGTAGCCTTGACCACTAGACTACAGCCCGGTCATATATTTTCAGTTGGTGTTTTGTGTAAATCTCTGTCGTATTGGCGTAGCATAACCGGCCTCTGCTGGCTAGTTAGCAGCAGCTCCGCGTATATCCTATAGCCTATAGGAGCCGCGGCCCGGAGAGATCGATCGCGGAGTGAATGACCTCGCAGTGAGCTTATCCCTACACTCCCAGCGCACTCCTGCCTAGGTCTGCTCTCCTGGCACCTCAAATCCTCTGCAATCCAATAATCAACCCTTGAACTCTGGGCTTCTCTTATTTGGATCCTAAAATGTGTCGGTATATCGCCGTATGCTAAAAAAAATCGAGGGCTGGGCTGGAAGTCTCATCACCACGGTAAATCCTACCTACCGAATATTGGTAATATTTGTATAAAGACTACAATAATCAGCTGCTCACTTGCGGCCATCTTGGATTGGTAGGTCTTCATACAAATATTACCAACATTCGGTAGATAAGAATTACCGTGGTGATGAGACTTCTAGCCCTGGAAGTCTCATCACCACATGCAACATGGTGGTGCCTGAACAGCTGATCATTGTTCCGTATAAAAAGTATCAGCTGTTGATACGCCGCCATGTTTTATTCCGCCACATCTTTGAATAGATACGGGGAGATCTATCGACGGTCGTCGAGACTCAAGACGAGACGTCAAGTCCCAAATGCTCGTATTGCCAGCCTACTCCTGACAGGCGCTGCTATCCTGGTGGCTCAAATCTTCAACAATCCAATCATCAACCCTTGCACTCTGGATTTTATTTTACAGGGAAAAATGAAACTTACAAGTTTCAGTTACTATGGATGATCTCTTTGCGGGAAACCAAAGAGCTGTAGACATTGCTCGTTACTGGACCAATACGGTGTGAAGCTGACACGAGAAGAAGAAGTTACTGTTCATTCCTGTGAAATGTTAATTACATTAAACAATTCAGCAACTTATCTTTATTGTTTATGCTTTTGGCAAGTACAATTGTAGTCTGCGTGTAGTCTGGTCGATAGCTCAGTTGGTAGAGTGCTTGCATTCCATGCCGAGAGCGCGGGCTATAATCCCACCGAGAATGTCAATGTATTTCAAACCCAGAATAAAAATACCGGCCAAACTTACTCAGACTTCACAAGAAATGAATACCAGCCCCCTCGGAAGCTGGGAAACTCCCACTTCAGCTGAAGTGGTTGGCGTAGGGCGGACCACCTTGCCTATAAAAATAAATAGGTTCCACTGCCACATGCGCCACTTCGGGAAAACCCGGCAAGAAGTTGCTTAACTATATGTCTAGCTTAGTCACGTAGTCAAATGTATTTTCAATTTCTAGTAATCGCATTTAGTATGTTATTTCTAGTTCAATAGACAATTGGTTTTACAAGAAGCAAGCTGTGTCTATACTCGCTAATACTCGCAGTTATTTGAATGATCAACTTTTCAGTAAGCGAGAAGCAACTAGGAAGGTTTTCTTCTCGGAAATTGCTTTTCCATAACATTGCTTCAAATAGTTTTTGAATGCCTTGCCATCTCTATAATCTGAGTTTCAAAGATATACTAACATTCAATAGTCACAGTTTTATTTTCACAAATTGAGTATTTATTTCTTCTCGAGTACTTTAGACTTGATTGCGTCATTTTCAAGAGACTGTTACAAAATTGACAAGACAATAACCATAGATAAATTAAAAGGATGATTTACGACAAAGGGGTACAAGGGTTTATAATTTTTTTATAATTCCTCATCATTCAATATCTCTCACTCCTGTCAAGGATGAAGACAATGGCGAAGACTTATATAATAAGGAAATATTTTCGTTGTACACAAAATTCAAGTAAGATTAAATGTATCACCGTGCTCGTTGTTAATATACACGGCTACAAGAATTTTACTTTTATTAGCTTTACCGGGAATCGAACCGCGTATTTTCTGATAGCAATTCCAAGAGTTGTTAATCCCTAGAAACCCTGACTCGTAATCATGAGAAATAATATGGTTCTAACGTAAGGATATTTCATAATTTAAAAATAAAATACTGCAGGCATTTCTCGTAGCTTTAAAATAAAATCTTATTAGGTCGGGGAAAAAGTCTTTTCGCATACTTGAAACCGATCGCAAACGCAAGGCAACTAAGCTACACATAAAGTGCAATTTCTTGCCGCGTTATTCCCGAAGGGTTTCTCATGTGGCGTGTGGAACCTATTTATTTTTACAGGTAAGGGGGTCGGCCTTACAAAATATCTTTGGCTGTACTATTTGTATCTGGCTGGTTTTCATCACATTGAAAGGGGGACATTTCAAAGAAAAAATCAAATTAGGAAAAATTTGTTTCCCGATATTTTTCATTTGTTTTTCTTTCTGTCGAAATAAGCGAATCGAATGAAGATATTAGAACCATTTAAAAAAAAATATTGCAAAAAAAGGAAAAATGCAACGCAAGACGCAAAAAAAAATTGTGACGTTTATGGACCTAATGCAGTGTCAGTAAGAGTAGCACAAAGTTGGTTTAAGCGTTTTCAATTTGGGAGTTTTGATGTCAACGATGCACCTCGCTCTGGTCGCCTAAACTAATTTTTATATATAAAATGCGAAGAAACTTTTTCCCCGACCTATTATTCAATAGAAAAAATCTGCAAAAATTACTCAATTTTTTTGTCCCCGACCCTCATCAATACTTCAAACAAGTTATTTCATAAGAGTCGCAGAGGAGATGCGAGATGAAATTTTATAAATAACTTTGTAAGAACTTGCCCCGCATGTCTGGCAGAAGATACATCCTTTCGGTGAGTTTTTTCGCTTCTTTTCTTTCCCTCTACGACCCGGCGTAGGCTGTAGAAGAGAAAGAGCTACGCCCGTCTCTTCATAGATGCCACGAGCTCGCCTGTCGTTGACGATAGGAAAAGTGCAGTTGTATACAACTTTTTTCTTTCTTTTTAGTGACAGTTCTTTGAACATCTACTTCTAATCTAATCTAAGTTGCAAAGATATTTAACATTGGGGATTCACATTACATGCATTCTTACAAGCAGACACGTATACGTTTGCGCTTGCACATGCCGCATGTGAACCTACAACATAAAAACCAAATCTCAAATAGACATACACCTTGCAACTCCTGCCGACCTTTCCTGAAACAGGGGTGACATTGGCAAAGTGTATAATATTCTACAGCATAGGTGGTCAGCCGCATACCATTCATGTTTCGTTTTTTTATTTAGATTTTGCTGCTGCAAAAAGAGATTTGGTGATTTTGTTTGTACCAAGCTACCAGCGTTGGGTTTTCTCACAATCTTGCGATGTAGAGAAGCTTACTCTTTTAATTTTGTCATGAGAGCTCTATAGTACCCCGAGTATAGAACATCATTTATATTAACTCCCTTCGATTGCGTAAATATACGACGGCACTCCTAGTGAATAATTAGTTTTCATGGATTTTTTCGATTTACGTAATAAAAAGGAATTTAAGCAATGTTGTATGCTCGGTGTACTGATAATAATATAATAGGATAATTTATTTGTTGAGCGCTGTTTTTGTGTAAATCACACCTCAAGAGCCCTCTGATGTACATGCTTCTTCGTTGACGAACCGATCTCGCCACCATTTTAACTTAATAATTGTCTATTAAAATAGGTAACCATTTCAGGCAGATAACAAAGTCAAACAACCAATCAATAGTTTGAAATTTGAATCATTATTGTTTTCCTGTAATATTATAAACATGTCTTAGCGATAGATTTTAACTGAAAATTAACATACAGAACATTTATTTGGTACAATTTTAAATTTTAAGTGGCACATTTACACTGAAGAATGTTTATAATGTATTCTGTGTGTCACTGTTAGTAATTTTATATTCGCAACGTAAACTTCTCAGTCAGGACGCAACACACCGCTTTTATGAAAACGTTACATTTTTTAAAAAGAGTTTTGAGAAAGGTTTCACTCAGCTGATGCGAAAGCTAGACGTATATGCCATCCGGGGACACACTGGAGGCTCTCCCTGGAAAATGAACCACCTGGTTCTAGCGCTTGTGGCATTAAAGATGGAAGGAGGAGATAGAAGAAAGGAGGAGTAGAAAGGAGAAGCAACCTAGAAACTCCACAGCGCATATTTCTGTTTGTTTCTATCCTTACCATTATCCTCACGTCCTCAATCTGAAGGTAGATACGCCTCCGTCTTCATTAGAAGCTACTTGGCTTTGCTTTTTGGTTTTTAATGTACTTATCCAACCTTGAGTCTCTTATCTATAATCTTAGTTGCTAAAATAGGTTCCACTCGCCACATGCGACCCTTTCGGGGGAAAACGCGGCTAGAAGTTACACTGTACGTGTAGCTTAGTAGAAAAAAATGGGTTACAGATCAGTCGCCACTACTATGGTGTAAGGCAATAATCCATTATAGCCGATTAGACATCATATATTGCATATTTTTTACTTCTCAATCTAATCACATTAAAAATTTCCTTAAAAAATATTCATTCGTATTCTCCAAAACTTACACACAAAAAAACCGAATAAATAATTTTAATTAAATTTATCAACATAACTAATGAACGGTTTCCTTTGAGCGGACTGGAGCGCGGTCTGCTACAAGCCCCATACAAAGTATTCCACCCTGACCGCAAGCTGCGCTCCTGGTGAGAGCCTGGCTGCACAGGCGTTCCGGTCCGGTCCTATCAGGCGTATTATTATCATGTCCGCCATCTCTGCATCAGACTATCGTTTTCCTAACAAATTATGAAAACTTCAACGCCAACTAGACGCGCTGTTTCAGTTTTCATACAGTTTTGGTAAAACGCAATGAATACATTTAAACGTAGAGTTTCGACCTCTTCTCAACTCCTGTGCCCCTAATGAGAATGCCCTCCCCAATGGGAAGACCCCAAACTCGCTAATCTTCGCCATCCTAAATAATAAACATACTAAATCATCCAACATGTTGTTAGTTGATTTAGCCTATTATCTCAAATCTTATCTAATCTAACCTAAGTTGCAAAGATATGTTACACTGGGGATTCACATTATATGCACTCTCACAAGCAGACACGGACAAGTTCGTGTTTGCACAGGCCGCATGTGAACCTACAACAGAAAAACCTAAATCTCAAATGGGCATACACCCTGCAACTCTTGCCGTCCTTCCCTGAAACAGGGGTGATTTTGGCAATGTGAACAATTTTTTACAGCAAGGGTGGACAGCCGCATACCAACCTATAGAGCAACACGCTTTATGTTCTTTTAAATTTCTTTAGTACGGATCGACACAGCTTTAACTGGTCGAGGTGAATAGCGTAGGTACACAGGACAAATAGAATATGTAGATAAATAATCCATTTTTAATCTTGGTCAATATTTTTAATGCTCATTTTAGATTTCTCCTTACAAAGCAAATTGCAAGATTCAATCGTGTTCGTCTTTTTGTTTCATCCTAAATCTCCTCTATTTGGGCGTAGATCCCTCGGTCTTGGGCAGCTCGGAACAGCTCCTTCACAGTCTTTAGTTCCGAATGTTCAGCCAGGAAATTCTTTGCCTCCCAACACTTGGTCGACCCTCTACTGTTCCTTGAAGGATCATGCGCAGAAATCCGTACTTCTCTCCTCTTAGCGCACGTCCAAGTAAGACACCTTCCGGGGTTTGCTATTGGTCAATAACTCTCCATCAATTCGATCTCTGCTAATAACAATTTGTGTTGCCTGGCTTGTTCATCCAAGGAATGTGTAGCCTCCTCCAGTGCGCCCACATTTAGAAAACTTCCAACCGGTTCATTCTGTAACTTAAAGAGTCCATGCTTCCACGCCGTAAAGAACTACCGACACACGTGGCACCTCACCTGACCATTCTTTGTCTAAGTTTCAAAAAAGGTTTAAAATTCAATCGTTTTCAAAGAAGATTTCTTCGTTTACTTTGTTTTTGTAAACATACCTGCGTCCCTCAATACCGCCGGTAAGGTTTACGTAGCTTTTATTTAGCAACTCGGCCAAAAAAATAGTGCACTTAATGATTCCTTTTTTCTATGAATCACAACTCAAAGCCCTGTACGATCTCAGTCGTCGCTTGTCGACACCTAAACATAACCTAGTTGCTATTAAACTTAATTCACCTTTGTTCCGGTCTGTAGTGGTTAACGCTACATACTCATAAATGGAAGGTGGTGTGTTAGATTCCCGGCAGTGCAAAAAGGTTCAAAGTATGATCTTGGTTAGGTTGAAAAATTATATCTCTTTACCAAAGGCCGGTCACCAAAAGTCCGACCAAGCTCGCAGAAAGCATTTGAGGTGTGATTCACACAAAAACAGTCTTCACCAAATAAATCACCTAGTACCTATATATTTCTTTAATTTCTGTATTTTTTTTGAGTATTTTTGAAATAGAAAAAAAAAAGTTTCATATCGAAACTATCGCCTTCTGATTAGCATTCCTAGTTTACCACTAAACTATGACACCAGTTGGCATGAGTGCGTTCTTAAAAAAAGTGTGCACTTACGAAATGAAAAATTGCGAGTTCATTATTTTTCGCTCATCGCATCGCTGTGAAATTACCCCCGTGTGCCGTTTACAGGCGAGCGGATCTCGCAAGCCCCTCCCCCTGCCCCTCGCCCCGCCCCCTGCCTCGCAGGAGCGCTCCCTGCTTCACCTCCTCGCTACTCTGCCGCCCTGATACCTGACGCGCAGCCCCGGCAGCCTCCCTAGCGACCGCCGCGATAACACCCGGTCTGCTAATGAACCACAGTGCCGCGTCGCTCTCCTAGACTAGCGTGATTGCCTGATAGCGTGCCGTTTGTTTTTTTGTGAAATGCTGAAAAAAAAAAAATCTCGTATCGAGTGTACCCACCAAATCGTGTCATTTTTTTGGCAATGAAGTCAGCACAAATTTGAATAAAGAACTTTTTCTCGGCGGGCAAAACATCACACTTGTATGGCACTACGGTCCTTAGCCACTAACATAAAATACCTGTGTAATAAAGTTTCAAACTTTCACTTTCATGGCCGGTGTTACATGAAAATTGGTTTTAATGTTTTCTGGGTTAGACCATGGTCTCTTTGCAGCTTTTTCATCCACTGACGTTTCAATTTCACGAGCAGGAAGCATTCTCAAGGCGTTATTTATCAAGGAGTTATCACAAAAATAATAACTTTGTTAAATTTGTCGTGTAAAATTTATCAATAGCCTTTGTGTTTGTGTCTTTCCTAGTAACCCGGCCGTGTAACGTCACTATTTTGTCTATTCCAATTCATATGCGGACCTCGTATTGCTAAATGGAGTCGCCTAAAAACAGGGGGGGGGGAATGTGCTGTCACCCTTTCTTGCAGGGCACCCCTGCAAGAAAGTTCGGGGCTTTCTTGCAGGGATGTCCAGGCAGCTGCTTATTGATGCAGCTGACCTCAGTGTTTGTCCGCGCGAGGTTGTAGTTGCTGGAGACACCAGCTCCATCAGGTACCTACCCGAGCATGCCGACTTTGAAGGTGATCCTCTCAGGGATTTTCAGCCAATGGAGAACTTCTTATAGGGCTTGCAACGCCCCGTTAGATTTTCTTTTGTTCCATGATGCCTTGTTAAAAATATACAGAAAATGTAGGGATCGTCAATCATTGTCAAATTTGCAAAAATAAATAAAAACAAAGCATGAATCTCAAAAATAAATAATGAGAAAAACAAAATCTGAGTTGGTATTATTTACCTAACACCCACTTCTCTGTGGTGAGTAGATAATATACAGTATAGCTTATAGGTACATTTACATTCATGAATTTCAGATCAAAAAGAATCACTTGCCAAAATTCTAATCCTCTTTTCACGCCGCCCGGGTAGTGTTTTCATTAGTGTTGTTATTTTTTCACAATTCCGCCCGCGGCGTCCTAATGCATTATTTAAAAGCTTCAATACAAAATTCTCATCATTGCGCTGATTTTGCAACTTACGTGGGTTTTATGTTAGAATTTCATAAGAAAGCTGTTACATAACTACAGAGAGAGGGAATTGCACATTGTAACATTTATACTGCAATATAATCATGATAAAACAGTTGACTTTTTTTTACTATTGTAGCCCCAGAAGATTCCTTGAACAGATCGGTCTTGAGACGTCTCTTGTGACTGCTGTCGGCAATCTGTCGAAACATAGGTGGCAGTAGGTTCCATGCCTTTGGAGATGCCATTGCAAAAGCAAGTTCACCAAACACTGATGCAGACTTACTCAAAGGCTCGTTGAACTTTTGTGTTGATCTGGATCCACTTTCCTCACAGCTCAAAGTCAATTGTCTGCTTAGAAATATTTTGAATTTGACAATGACATCTGTACCTCAGGCTCAAAGATTTCATCAAGGGATTTGAACAGGACTCGAACCCATGTTCTTTTATGTCAAACTCGCTAGTCAAAGTCACTCAATTACAACACCGACTAAACAACTTTCAACACATTCAAACAGATAAAACCAATTTGATTTGCTTACTTAAAATAAAAGACATAGATGGTGTACCTCTGTTCTCTGTCCAATGTAACAAACGTACCATGAAACGAAATAATAGATAAGCAACGTAAAAATGTGCCAAAAAGAGACATAAACATGACGGTTGCCTAAAAACTGATAATGACAAGACCTCGTTTGTACGAAGAGTGCGCTCTAGAGCACTTTCTTTTTTGGTACACAAATCGGCTCAGATGCTCCATCTATACATTTTTTATGTTGATCGATGTTTAAAGCCAACATTGTGTATCTGTTTACATACAAAGTATATAGATTAGAATATAGAAGCGGGTTTCAGACGTCTGTACTGAACTCGGTCTAGACGAGATCATCTCACATGAAAGATTCAATACCCATTCACATCGCACGGCAGTCATATTGCCATCGTCTAGCTTTGCCGATGTATCTCGGCTTGATTGGCATAACAGACATGAGTATAGTCACTGCCAATAGGAACACGCAATTAAAATGTACGTAGGGCTGCGCAGGTGTACAGGCACGCATTAAGGGCTGTGCTAATGGTGCGACCACAGATCACGGAACATAAAGAGATATGATATGTTTCTATTGCAGTATCAAAACCAGCTGTCACCGTTTTTTCGGTAGGCGGGAACTAACATTACAATTACAATGGTAGCTAGCGCTTGATTTGTTATAAAAATTCCAAATGCGATGGATAGAAAGAGCCTAAGCGCCATGAAATCAGGATCGCTTACGACGTTTTGATCGCGAGTTTTTGAGCTCGCACTCATACACTCACACTCGCATAAAGAATAAAACGCATGTGTAGAGTTGTACAAAGTTGATAATCTCTGCTAGCTATCGATCGATACTTGTTAATATCGATAATTCAATCTCTGAAGAAATACGTGTTAACATTGTATTATTCCTGTATGTACAAGAATTGAACATATCAAAACACATAATAATTTACTTTCAATATAATAAATACTTAGCTCATGTATAGAGTAATTATATTAGGAGGATTTATTTGATGGGCGCTGTTTTCGTATGAAACACACCCCAAGAGCCTTCTGTGAACTTGAACGTTGCTATAGAAAGCGCGAATTCTTTAGTTTTGCATTTGCTTAACATCCACAAAAAAAAACAATATTTATTCTTCATATAATTATTATTAATGTATTGGTCAAAAAGTAAATAGCACTTAATTGATTGTTTTGGAAGTCATAACGTAATAATGGCTTCTATTCTCCTTGACTGATAGGTTGGTATGAGGCTGACCACCCGTGCTGTAAAAATCGGTTCACTTTTACCAATGCAACCCCGGTTCAGGGAACGGCGGCAGGAGTTGCAAGGTTTATGTTCATGTGAGGTTTTGCTTATTTATATGCACACATGCAGAATGTGTAGGCGCGAACCTACATGTGCCTGTCTGTGGGCATGCATTTAATATTGAGCCTTAAATGTTAGCATATCTTTGCAGCTTAGATTATAGATAGATTCAAATTATATTGTTACAATAAAAATATAAAATAATTATCAAGTAGTTTTTGTCTTTTCTTGAAACAAATTTCAGAGGTATCGACATTCGACGAACACTACGCGCAGCACATCTCTAGCGATGGCGTAAACAAAACTGACGCAATAAACGACAAACGTCAAATATTTAAGTGCTTCAAGATGATGGAAGGTATTCCGAAAACGTTTGTAACATACTCAAAAACAATAAAAGTGGAATAAAACAAAGTTTTTAATTTCTTTTATTTTTTAATTTTTATTGAAAAATAATCAATTTTTTGCTTCAAATATTTAAAACGATTTAAAATGTGCAATGCGGGTGCAATTCATTACTTTAACGGAAAAGAAATAATACCATGATCCTTATACTCCTTATTTTGACTGTTATTTTTACACGGTAAAACATAAAAATAAGGCATTTTGATAAAAACATGCTCAAAAATACGGATTTTTGACCATGATTGTTTTAATCATATCGGATTTACCAAGGGAACGCCCACATGCCATCCCTATGGGTGCGACTGTACAAGAGCCCCCGCGTATACTCGTAAGGGCTCCCAAAAGACTTCTCGTGGAACCTCAGTATCGGATGTTCAAAATGATATTTAAATTAATAAGCAATAAACAAAAAGAATCACCGTTTTTTAAGCCTTGACTAATAGGTTGGTATGAGGATGACCCCCCCATGCTGTAGAAAATGGTTACCTTTGCCAATGTCACCAATCACAAGATGCAGGATTTATGTTCATTTGAGGCTAGGATTTTAATTTGTAAGTACACATGCAGCATTTGTCAGCGCGAACTCACACGAGTCTGTTTCACTTCACTTTTGCCTATGCCACACCGGTTTCAGGGAAAGGCGGCTGTAGTTGCAAAGTTTATGTTCATGTGAAGTTTGGTTTATTTTTTATGAACTCATGCAGCATGTGTAAGAGAGAACTTACATGTGCCTGCTTGTGGGAATGCATCGAATATGAGCCTTCTATAATCTAAGTTGCAAAGATATATTAACATTTAAAGCTCATATCAAATGCATGCTCACAAACAAACACGTGTAGTTCGCGCTTACAAATGCTGAATGTGTACTTACAAATAAAATCCAAACCTCAAATGAACATAAGCCCTACTACTTTTGCCGACCTTCCCCGACACAGGGGGGACATTGGCAAATTCCTGGCAATATATCATTGCAACTTAAATTATAGATATAGAAAGCCCCTTTGGTCACAAATGTCCCTAAATCTATTGATACACTAACAAAAAAACACTGCAACATAGGTTTCTGTAAGTAGGTAGGTACTTCTTTGGTCGTAGTAATCTTTCTGTGAAATTCATATTTTGTATTGTGAAGAAAAACGGGGGAGTTCGATCCCCCCCGAGGGTGTCAGAATTAGTTTCCCGTTTCAGTGTTTATTTTAAACCCAAAATAAAATACCTATGTATAAAAAAATAAAATACAGCTTATGTTGTGCTCACACAAGAAACAAGAACCAGCCCACTCGGGAGCTGAGAAACTCCCAGTTTAACTGAAGTGGTTAGCGCAAAGACGGGCCTGTATAAAGAAATAATTCCCCTTGCGGTAAAAAAATATTTTATACGTCAACTTTTAAGCTTATGTTGATGCTACAAATTTGTATCCGCACCAGGGCCCTCAGAGGCTTAAATCCGGTCCTGTATGTACCTAGATATAAATTAATCTTCCGACCCATCAGTTGATGAAAAATGTTGTAGCTATGGGCTGGATAAACCGGGAATCCAATGCCCGAATCAATTTATTTATTTGTAGACCGGACATTCGGTAAATCGGACTGTCAAGTCCGGAAACAAACACCTGGTCACGCTATCTGACCCTTCGAAGAAAGGGTAAAACCTCACATAGTTAAAAAAAAAATAGTATAAAATCTATAGGTACGCTTCTAGCTGGAAGCAATGGCCCTATCTACCGCCCCCGTCTAATATTTGATAAAACTTAATCCAACACCCTGATCGGACGGTCCACCACCAAATTGCTGAGAGAACTGCACTGGCGGAGGGTCCGTGAGAGGGTAGAATTTAAGTTGTGTCTCACTGTACATAGGGCCCTGAACGGCACGGCACCCCCATGTCTCGCTGAGCTATGCTCTGTCGATAAGACTTCAAAAAGACCACTACGCTCTGCCCTTACTGCTGTCAACAAGGATATAGTGCCAAATAGAGCGAACACATCAAATTTTGCAGACAGAAGCTTTGCGGTGGCCGGGCCGGTTGCCTGGAACAATTTGCCCATCGGTGTTCGCGCGAACCAGCCTACCACCACATTCAGAAAGGAACTGAAGACGCTACTTTTCTCCAGAAGCCATGGCGCCCTTGAGATGGTCCTGGACCATTAAATGGCGCCACAGGAAAGAAATCATCCATCATCATCATCATCATCAAACACCGCGGTGTTTGGCGACGCACGGGCCGGCCTAATCATGTGTTTTTTTATATTTGAATTGTATTATTTTATTGCAAATGGTCTTGCGAATGTCTCGAAATAGAAAACGATTAAAAAATGAAGTCGTATCACTACAATCAAAGTTGCAAAGATAAATGAAATTTATTAATTGAAATGAATGTATGGCCGTAAGCAAACACTTGTTTGCGCTTAAACGTGCTGCATGCGAACTTACACAAGAAATCTCAAACTTCTAATGAAGATAAACTCTGCGACTCTTGTCACTTAAGTTATTAAATCTAAATCTAAGTTGCAAAGATATGTATCGTTCATATAAAATGCATTCCCACAAGCAGACACGCATAATTTCGCACTCACACACTCCGCATGTGGACCTACAATATAAAAACCCAATCTCAAATGAACATAAGCCCTGCAACTCTTGCCGACCTTCCCTGAAACAGGGGTGACATTGGAAAAATTGAACCATTTTTTACAGTATGGGTGGTCAGCCTCATACCGTGGATAAATAAACGTTAGCCAGAAGGTCACTGATCAAAAAGTAATGGTGAAAAATCGTGTTATTTAAAGAATACTCTGTCCTGTATATTAGTGTCCACCTTTCGCGACGATTCACTAAGCCGTCCTGGCAAGGATTTTGATTACACACGGCCCTTGAGGTGTGATTCACTAACAAACAACTCTAAATTAAAGCAGCCTGAAGTAAACAGTAACAGGTTGTCATGAGAAAGAAAGGGTTTTATCGAATTCTTATTTCAGGCATTTGATTGGTTACCTAATCTATGAAAAACTCGCCACCTTTTGATTATTGTACAAAGCAATGACGGATCCATCAGTGTACGACAGTTTTCCACCCCTTATTGGTGTCAGGAGAGAAAGAAGAAGTTCGCGTAGTACGCATTGTATCACAGAAGAAAGTTACTATGTCTACGGGTTGTATGAAATATATCTCTTCTAGTATTCTGCCCGCCTGGTAGCCGTGACCGCGCGGCGGGAGCGAAAGGTCCCTCGGCGGCGCTCGCCCTTGCATCGGCCCTCTCCCTCCCTTTCCGTCTCCTTCCCTCTCCACGAACACTACCTATCTCCCTCCCGCTCTACCTCTTGCACATTCTCCGTCTCCCTTCCTCTCACATGGCACGTGAGACGTCTGCTGCGCTGTACACACCCACCTCGACTGGTAGAGCGCGGCGCTGTCTGGTGACCCGCTCACCTCCTGCCGCGTCCTGCGCGCCTGCTACCAGGAGATGGCTGAAGGCGTAAAGAAGGGGTTTTCCAATGAGTGACTTGGGATCTTCTGCTTTCCCACGAATTGAATTGAAGCCAATAGAGTCGGCACAAAACAATACGACGTCACGTGGCCGGGCTGCTAAGTGCTAACGGCTAACCTATATCGACGATTAAAAGGCAGGCGACATAAACTCAGTTTAAAGTTTAAGATTGCAGGAAAATGGCATAACTTTTTTATTTTTTTTATCATATCGCTAAAATCAAAACATCCCTAAAATTAAAAAAGGCATTTATTGGTTGGTTGTACGATTACTTTGAAAACGCAGTTCTTTGCTTGGGCATAAACAACACAAGAATCATCGTAGAGCTATGGGAGTTAGAAAAACGGAAAATTTCAAGTAGGACAGCATTCAGAACTCATTTTTAACCAAAATTAGCTTATGCCCACTGCCTTTTAACCGGCGATATTTTGTTTTTGGTTCATAAGGAGAAATCCCCATACCTCCTTCCTATCTAACAAACATCACTCTACCGAAAGAAGTACTTATGTATTTCCATGTCTTAGGGCAAAAATTGCACATGAACTGGTCTGCATGGTCTGCACATGAACTGACATAGACCAAATGGTGACGTCACACGGCGAGCTGCCAGGGAAAAACCAAATAAGTATTTTGTTATGGTTTGCTAAATAACGTGGTCCTTTACAAGTTTGACGTTTTCTCGCCGAGAAAAAAGTTCTAAATTCAAATTTGTCAATTGTGGCTGAAATGACAGAGGCAAGATTAATTTTCAAAAGCAGTTTTTCCCGCGAATTGTCAAAATATAGCGATGCTATGAAACTTGAATGAGTTATAATAGATAATCATACTTAAAAAAATATCGCGTGCTCGGTTGGTAGAGTGCTTGCACTCCATGCTGAGAGCTCGGGTTCAAATCTCACCGAGGGTGTCAGAAATGATTTCCTGTTCCAGTGTTAATTCCAAATCCAAAAATGAAAATACTGGCAAGGTTTACTCAGCCTTCACAAGAAATAAGTACCAGCCCCCCTCGTGAGTAGAAAACCCCCACTTCAACTGAAGTGGTTAGCGTAAGGCCGGTCCCCTTGCCTCGAAAAATAAATAGGTTTCACTAGCCACATGCGGCAAGAAATGACGTAAATACTTTGATTGGATGTAATCTTTTAAATAATCTTTTCAGTGAAAGGTTTTTGTCCTCATAAAAGATTAAAAATATTTCTGAGGAAAAAATAATCCGCATTGATTTTTATCTTTCTGTTCAAATAAAACCTCCCGATAACATCAAGCTCCAGTGTACACAAGAAGGAAAAAAACTGGGAAAATCTTTCTCCATTTTTTCATCAAATTGGATTGAAAATCGAATTGTGTGCAGAGGCGAAGATAGAGGGTAATGATAAAAAAGAAATATGAAGATTGTGAGAATAAAATGAGAAAAATGTGTGGCAACACAGAAAATTATTCCTCGACTAATAGGTTGGTATGAGGCTGACCACCCACATTGTAAAAGACGACTAACTTTGCCAATGTCACCACTATTCCAAGGAAGGTCGGCGAAAGATGCAGGGTGTATGTTAATTTGACGTATTGGTTTTAATTAGTAAATGAAGCATTTGTAAGGGGTGAACTTACACGTGTCTGGTTGTGGGCATGCATTTAATATGAATTTTAAATGTTTATATATCTTTGTAACTTAGATTATAGATTAGATTATACGAAAATCCACATGCGGCATGTGTGGCATGCGCGAACTTATACATGTCTGCTTGTGGGAATGCGTTTAATATGAATCTTAAATAATATAAATCTTTGCAGCTTAGATTTAGATTTAGAGATTTTAGACCGCCTTTGGTTTTAAACGACCCATATTATGATTGGACGGAGCTCTCATGCTTCTGTATACTCACATTTAATTTACTTTGTGTTGTAAAAATATCTTTCATTATTTTCCGAGTTGATTGGAAAAAGCCTATAAAAGTCAGTCAGACTTTATAGACGTTTCCCTATAAAATAATATTTGAATACAAAGTACACCAAAGTATCGTAAAATTTTCATTGCGTGTTCTTAACCAAATTGGAAAGCCTCGTGCAAATTACCCTGAAGTAGTGAAGTAGTAAGGCCAGCCCCTTAACCTGTGAAAATAAACAGGTCCCACTCGCCACATACAGCACCTTCGGGGAAAACAAAAACAAAGAAAAAAGTTACACTATATGTGTAGCTTAATAGCGTAGGTAAAACTAAAAGCCAACCATTTCATACATTAGTTATTTTTTTACACGTAAGTATGTTAAAAACCTTTAAAATTGTATCTGAAATTGAGTAAGATCATAAAAGTTCCATAGCTTTCAGGTATTAGGTTCCTTAGGTGCTATTCAGTTATGTACCCCGCGGTATGATGTCATAACTTTTTCCATTACATTTCTTTTAGTTTCCTCGAATATCTTTTATTTGTTGGCGCCAATTTTCCCATCGGATGATTCTCCATACATATCCATACATTTGACCGGTCCGTAGTCTAGTGGTTAACACTTCTGACTCGTGAATGGAAGGTTGTGGGTTCAAATCCCGGCGGAGCACAAAAAATATACCATTTATATTTTTAAACATGCTCTTCTCTGGGTGAAAAATTCATTTACCTTTACCAAAGACCGGTCACTAAAGATCCATCCAGAATATCAGCAGCTTGCTTGAGAATTAGCGCTTTCTATAGCGACGACCAATCTCGCAGAGGGCTCTTGAGGTGTGATACACACAAAAACAGCGCTCACCAAATAAATCATCCTAGTATTATTATTATTATGTTTTTCCTTGACTTACCACCCCTTCTATAAAAAATGGTTCACTTTGCCAATGTCACCCCTGTTTCAGGGAAGGTCGGTAAGAGTGGCAGGGCTTATGTTCATTTGAGATTCGGTTTTTATATTGTGGTCCACATGCGGCATGTGGACCTACAATACAAAAACCCAATCTCAAATGAACATAAGCCCTGCGAAATTATGCGTGTCTGCTTGTGGGAATGCATTTAATATGAACCTAAAATGATACATATATTTGCAACTTAGATTTAGATTATATCCACTTCCTTGAGAACCCAAGCCCCGTTTCTTTATACTAAAAGTACATATCTGTGAGCCGATTCTCAGATGAGAACACCGAGTTACCATATAACTCTGCTCTCCTGATACCCCCTAGGGAGCAGTCAAACGCAACTTCTCACCCTAAGGGGTATTTTGGGCCCCTGAGTCTACGTGACAGTTTCTTTGCAATGTTGGCAGCTAACAGTGCTTTTCACAAAGCATTTGATCCATAGCTGATCTCCGTATCATCGATGTTTTGTATGTAAAATTCACTGTTAGCTGCGAAAGAGCCATGACTTTGATATTTGGAATAATACTATAAGATTTTTGATTCAATGTAATTTTAAATAATATAAAAGGAGAGCCTTTATGAAGAAGGTTATGACTCTGGAGGAAATGAAAGAAGTGTGTAAGGACAGAAAGAAATGGCGGTTAATCTGTGATGTTGGCGGCTAGGGTTTTTTAAATTAAAATTTGTTTTCTGTTAGTTTTTGATGTCCATACATATTATAATTTAGTGATTTTAAAATTGTAATTTGTCATGTTTGTTCCTTGACTTATAGGTTGGTACGCGGCTGACCACCCATACTGTGAAAAATGGATCACTTTGCCAATGTCACCCCTGTCTCAGGGAAGGACGGCAAGAGTTGCAGGGCTTATGTTCATTTGGGATGGGTTTTTATAATGTAGGTCCACATGCGGCATGTGTTAGCGCTAAATTATACATGTCTGCTTGTGGGAATGCATTTAATATAAATCTTAAATGATATATATCCTTGCAGCTTAGATTAGATTAGATTAGATAAACAAAAAATACTGCTTTAATTTTACTATTTTATTTATTGAAAATAACTTTAAATTAGAAAAGCTACCAGTTTCACTCCTTGGACATCTTCAGATAAAATGCAATGAATTTAGTTTATATGCTATGAAAAATACTAAGTATAGGAAATAGCTACTGCTTAATTTATATTGTACCTGCTGTGCAGTTTTTTTTGTTGTTGTATTTTATGTTCCTTGACTTATAGGTCGGTATGAGGCTCACCACCCATACTGTAAAAAATGGTTCACTTTGCCAATGTCACCCCTGTTTCAGGGAAGGTCGGAAAGAGTTGCAGGGCTTATGTTCATTTGACATTGGGTTTTTATATTGTAGGTCCACATGCGCGAACTTATACATGTCTGCTTGTGGTCTAATCTAATCTAATCTAAGCTGCAAAGATATATATCATTTAAGATTTAAATTAAATGCATTCCCACAAGCAGATATGTATAATTTCGCGCTAACACATGCCGCATGTGGACCTACAATATAAAAACCCAATCTCAAATGAACATAAGCCTTGCAACTCTTGCCGTCCTTCCCTGAAACAGGGGTGACTTTTTCAAAGTGAACCAATTTTTTATATTATGGGTGGTCAGCCGCATAACAACCTATAAGTCAAGGAACATACATGACAAATTACATTTTTTAAATCAATAAATAACAATATATACATGGACATAAAAAAAAACTAAATCATAAATCCAATTTCACCTTAACAAACCCTAGCCGCCAACATCACAGATCAACCGCCATTTCTTTCTATCCTTGCATACTTCTTTGGTAATGGTAATGCGTTTTAATATGAATCTTAAATGACATATATCGTTGCAACTTAGATTTAGATTTTTATTGTTATGTTTTTCATTACATGTGACGTGAAAAGCTATGTACATACGTTCTGACATATTATGTACCATTGTGAGAAGAAAATAATCTAATCTATTCAAATCTATGTACATTTAAAATGTTTCGACCATTAAAAAAAATCTAATTTAAACTTCTTTAAAAGAACTATCTGGAAATGTTGTCATCAACTGCTCTATTTTATTTTACGTCCCTATAAAAACAAATGCCTTGGAAGGGGACAGGTTACGTGAGAGCTTTCAGGCATCGCTGTAAAAGTCAAAAATACTGTCTTTCAGTGCGCCTTTATGGACCCTACACTCCCGCCTTTATCCTTGTACCCCACTTATTGTTATTTGTTTATTTTATTTGCCCCTTTTTACGAAAACTGCCCCAGGAAAGTTTCAATTTCAAAACTTTTTATGATCGTTGTATTATATAACCTTGGCTCTCAGCTCTTGCTACACTTTGTAAGGAATACGCAGTTGCCGACAATGATTGGAGAGTCAAGCGGAATAAATTCTTATTTTATTATGTTGACCGGTCTGTTGTTAGTTTACCATTTATATTTTCAAATTTGCTCTTCGCTGGGTTGAAAAATTGTAGAGCATAAGCGACATTTTGGTCAAAAATGAGTTATGAATGCTATCCTACTTGAAATATTCCGCTCTTTCTAATGCGCTAACTCCCATGGCTCTACGATGATTTTTGTTTTGTTAATGCCCAAGCAAACAACTGCGTTTTCGAAGTATGGTTTGTTTTGGTGTAGCCGACAAGATTTTGGCCTTTTTTGTCCTAAATGCGCTTGTGGCATAAAAAAATCATAAAACCACATAAATAGGAAATCCAATAAATGGCTTTATTTTTTTATTTTTTTCAGAGCTGTTATGATTTTTACAATATGATAAAAAAATAAAAAAGTTATGCCATTTTTATGCCATGTCAAACTTTAAACTGCTCTCCTAAACAATTTAGTTCATGTCGCCCTACTGCCTTTTAGCCGTCGATATACATTTACCAAAAACCAGTCACCAGCCTTTCAGCAGATGGGTCTTGTTTGAGAATTGGCGCTTTCTATAGCTACGGCCAAGCTCGCGGAGGGCTCTTGAGGTGTGATTGACACAAAAAAAAGCGCTAAACAATTAAATCATCCTAGAAATCAAGAAACCGCGGTCAAGACCCGGCAAAGCTACTTCCTGCATCTGCCTGTAACACATGATTATATTTGTAAGTAAGGGAACTCCTCTCCTCGACCGTAAATGGAGGGAATATTTCATTGATCATTTTGTTTGTTATCTGCAGGCAGAATAATGAGTCGATCCCGCAAAGCCAGTAATTCTACACCTTTTTTTTGACCGAGAAACACTTTTATTTGTTTGGCTTTCTACCAGGGATCACTTTGACTGCTTTGTTTCGGCCGTAAATGTAATAATAAATAATAATATTAGGATGATTTATTTGGTGAGCGCTGTTTTTGTGTGTATCACACCTCAAGAGCCCTCTGCGAGCTTGGTCGTCGCTGTAGAAAGCGCCAATTCTCAAGCAAGACCCAGTTGTTGTAAGGTTGGATGGACCTTTCAGTGACCGGTCTTTGGTAAAGGTTTATGAATTTTTCAACTCAGCGAAGAGCACATTCGAAATATAAATGGTATATTTTTGTGCTCCGCTGGGATCCGAAATCCACAACCTTCCATTTACGAGTCCGAAGTGTTGCCACTACGGACTACGGACCGGTCCACAATACGAGTATCTTCATTTTAAAATGTTATTTTTTGTGTCCTTGACTTATAGGTTGGTATGCGACTGACCCCCCATGCTTTAAAAAAAATGGTTCACTTTGCCAATGTCATCCCTGTTTCAGGGAAGGTCGGCAGGAGTTTCAGGGTGTATGTTCATTTGAGATTTGGTTGTTATGTTGTAGGTTCACATGCGGCATGTGCAAGCGCGGACTTGTACGTGTCTGCTTGTGAGAATGCATGTAATGTAAATCCCCAATGTTAAAAATCTTTGTAACTTAGATTAGATTAGTTTGACCATGGAGAACTTTTGATATATCCCCGATGTTATGATAGGGCATATCCGTAGTCTAGTGACTTACGCTTCGGATATGTAATTGTAAGGTAGTGGGTTCGATTGTCAGGGAATCACAAAAAAATATATATTTGTTTACAACAGTTAATAATTATTAATTAGTAGTTTTCAGTATATGTCAACTAGTAATAACTAATAAGGTGTCTATATAAAAACATGTATTTTATATGTAACCCGAGTTGCGAACATATATGAACATTTCATGTTATATTTACTGTATGCCCACGAGCTACAAGTTCAAGTTCGCGCTTACACATGCTGGAACATAAACTCTTCAACTCTCTTCACTTTTTCTTGAAATATGGGTCACACTGTCAAAAGTGAACTATTTGTACAGCGTCGCTTTCAAAGTTGATACTTCTCATCAACTATGGCCAAGCGATTCAAAACGGTTATTTCAACTAAGCAAGTTTGAAATAAAATAACGCTGGTTCGATTTCCGTCGGGTCCCTTGAAGTTTACCTTTACCATGGTTCAACAGATGTATTTGGGTGATCGTGAATTAATAATTCATAAATATAGTTTATACCTGTTTTTGGCTAATCATTATAGATTGATGAATTGCATTATGCTTCACAAATTTATTTTACAGAATACATTTGCCCGGTCGATAGCTCAGTTGGTAGAGTGCTAGTTTAGTAGCTAGTAATTCCATGCCGTGAGCCCGGGTTTGAATCCCACCGAGGGTGCCAGAAATGATTTCCCGTTTCGGTCCCCAAAATAAAATACCGCTAAGGTCCACTCACAAGAAATGAGTACCAGCCCCCTCGGGAGCTGGGAAATCCACACTTCAACTGAAGTGATTGGCATAAGGCCGCCCCCCTTACCTGGAAAAATAAATAGATTTCACTCGCCACATGCGAAATCCTTCGGGGATAACGCGGCAAGAAGTTTCACTATATTATATAGCTTAGTTGCATTTAATGTAGGTATGCTGCACGACCCCGCGAGCCACCTCCGATGCTCTCGTAGACCTCCGGTTTAGAACCACTGCTCCAAGTGAAATGGAGTGCCGTAGCCCGCAGGAAAGTACGATTAGTGGATTCAGCGCTGTGCTGCTGTAAAGGCTAGTTCGCACGAGGCCACTGATTTAGTCAAGTACCGAGTAATTTAGTAGTGGGCGGGGCGCTACTCGCCCGTGAAGCGTTCGCATTACGGTCCAGTACAGTACACAAGTGCGAAGTTGGCTGCAGAAAGCCCTTTCTATAATGGCGGAAAATTTGAATTGGCTGCAGTTTGAAAATATTAATTGAGTATTAAAATCATGTTATTATAAAGCCCTTTAAATTGGCTATGGTTTGGTAATATTAACTGATTTATGCCCGGCCACCTAGCTAGGAGCCTGTTTAGCAAACAACTTCGAAACTCGACTTTTGTAAATTCGAAATGTATTTTATGGTTTATAAAATAATATACACATTTTAAATAAAAACAACACATGACTATTTGATGTTTATAATAATATCTACCATTTACGCTGCAAACATTATTTTTTAATTGAATTTTTATCTTTTCAATGATGTGTACAAAGTATATTTTGTATGCACACACTATAATACGGCTCGTAGTCTGCAGCTGCATTCAGATGCATTTCTCTGTTGCGTTTTTCGTTGTTGACAATTAACATCAATATTCGACATGTAAAATCGGCATTTTCAAATACACGGCGGTCACCAATCAATTATCAAGTTAAAAAAGAAACATGGTTCAACTTTTCAGAGGCTGACCGCGAGAAACTTGTTCAATCCTGCTACATACGCCTCTCACGTCTGTCACAGATACCAGCTGATGGCTTACAGTGGCATAAAATTGTAATGCCTCTAATTAGTTATCCCCGTGTGTCACTGAATTGTTTCTGTACAAAACAACAAGTAACAATCCATCTGAAGGATATCATAAGGCCTGTGATATGACAAATTTATGGTAGGTACCTATAAACATCGATCAATGTAAAAGATCGATGTTTTTAAATACGTAATAAATTCATGGATGATAATAGTTATTTCCACAACATCTTTACCAAAACTATATTTGTACAGCTCTATTGTCCGAAAACTTAAAAATTACTACAATTTCATCCAGCAAGGAGCTACATGATTGTATTTTTGACAGCTGATATCCGCACCAAAAATCGATGTCATACTATTCTTATCGAAAAAAAATTACCTTTCTCAAAACTTTTTGGACGTAGATAAGTCCTAGCAACTTCTATATTCTCAAGAGTTTCTAAAAAAACAAGGATATCGGTGTGCATATCCACTTATTTACAGTTTAAACATGACATAACCTGACTGACAGGTCGCTAAGTTTAGGGAGCGGAACATCGGGCTCGCAAATATAAGAAGTTCTTAAGTACTTGAATATTTTTAAACAGCACTTTATCTTTAAATATTCTTGCTGAAAACGGGCATTATCTTTTCAAACTGCAGCCAATTTAAATTGCCGCCATTCTTGCATTTCCGTTTCCCCGCCAAGAGTGAGCGGCCAATGGCGCGGCCGTTAATAAACTCGACTCGGACTCGGGCTTTTCCGTGGCTCTTCGGACTCGGACTTTTCCGTGGCTTCTCGGCAACACTCGCCCACGGACGGTGGGCGGGGCCGCTACTTGCCCGAAAAAATAGAATGAAATGGATCGGCTTGACTAAACCATTGACTTAACTACTGGACTAAATTGTTGTGGTTCGCACACGTTTAGCCACTAAATTACTCGTTACTTGACTAAATTACTCGCCTTGTCCGAACCAGCCTTAAGTGCGCGCTAACCTACACGTGCTATGTGTGTTGCCTTGCTCGTTATCCTCTGCTATAGATGAGAGCACAGCGGTTTCCCTTCGACAGCTGAATGAACAGAAATCAACATTACAGCAAATTCTGCCACATCGCATTTTCAAAATACCTTTTTGTTACTTCCCTGTTTAAAGGCAAAAATAAAATAAATATATTTAAAAATAACCTTGTTGATTCCATAACTTATAGTTTGGTATGAGGCTGACCACCCATACTGTAAAAAAATGTTCACTTTGTCAATGTCGCCCCTATTCCAGGGAAGGTCGGCAAAATTTGCCGTTTGGATTTTAATTTGTAAGTACACATTCGGCATTTGTAAGCGCGAACTTATACGTGTTTGTTTGTGGGCATGCATTCGATATTTATTTATTTATTTATTTATTTATTAACGGCACTTAGTGCCTTTTACATGAAATGGTTACATAGTTTCAAAAATAACACAAATACATAAAAATACCAAAAAGATGTAAAGTATATGAAAGTAAAATGAAACAAATAAACACAATAACAAAAACTATATAAAAATAAGAATAAAAATCAAAGTTACTATCTAGAGAAAAAATATAAATCAAAAAATATAAATCAAAAATCAAACGAAATATACAAGCAACAGAAATAAAAACACTATTCATCCAAAAAGTACCTCAACAGACCAGCTCTATACCTATCAAAGTTATTGTTGGGTGGGTCAAAGTCCAGTGTACAGGTATTACCACTACGTTGAAGGCGATTTATGCAACTGTTATATTGTGCATTTGTATTGGAAGCTACAGGGCGATAAGGAACTATCTGACGAGATCCCTGTCGCGGAACAAAAAAATTAATAGTTTCAAGCAACATCGGGCAATCTATTAGACCATTCTTAATTTTATAGAGTGTGAGTAAATCAATAATTTTTCTCCTATTAGACAAACTAGTTAAATTAAGTAAGGAGTTAAGGAAGATGGGGTCAAAATTAGCAATAGGAATATTTAGTTTAAAATTAACGATTTTTAAAAATTTAGTATGAACTTTTTCAATATTGTCAATATGGACCGAGAAGTGAGGAGACCAGATGGTAGAACAGTATTCTAAAACGCTACGGACCAGTGAAGTATAAAGAATTTTTATTGTTTGTAAATCACGGAAATCTTTGGTAATTCGGAAAACAAAGCCAAGCATTTTCATACTTTTAGCGCGGATATCGTTAATGTGGGCGACAAATGAGAGTTTATGATCAAACAGAACCCCCAAGTCAGAGATGACTAAAACATTATTTAATAAGTTATGATTAATAACATAATCTTTAATCAATGGGTTTTTTATTCTATAAAAACGCATCACTTGACATTTGGATATATTAAGATTAAGATGATTAAGTGAACACCAGTTATTTAATCTATCAAGTGTCGATTGTAGTTTAATACAATCGTTGATTGAGTCGATCTCACGAAAAATTTTAATGTCATCCGCAAACAAAAGTACATTACAGTCCTGGACAACATTAACAATATCGTCAATGAATAATAAAAATAGCAGCGGACCAAGATGAGATCCCTGTGGGACACCACTAGTTTGTGTAAAAGGATCAGACTTAGAGTTATTTATTTTCACGATCAGGGAACGATTCATAATATAACTCCTAATCCACAACAAAAAGCTACCAGATACTCCCATTGCAAAAGGATCAGACTTAGAGTTATTTATTTTCACGATCAGGGAACGATTCATAATATAACTCCTAATCCACAACAAAAAGCTACCAGATACTCCCATTGCTTCCAGCTTCGTAAGCAAGATATTGTGAGAAACTCTATCAAAAGCTTTAGCGAAATCTGTGTAAATAACATCGATCTGTTTACGTCTACCAAGAGCCCCCGACAAAAAATTCTCATAAGACATGAGATTAGTGGTCGTAGATCTATTGGGTAAAAAGCCATGTTGACAATTAGCTAAAGATCTAGTGACCACAAATCCAATTTTCGATAAAATCAGTTTTTCAAGCAGTTTGGGAATAGCCGAGAGCAAGTTAATAGGTCTGTAGTTTGTGACATCCTTCCTATCCTTACCTTTGAATATTGGAGTGATGTAGGATGTCTTCCAGATAAGTGGAAAGCATCCAGAAGATATAGATAAATTAAAAATAGTGCACAAAGGTTGTGTCAAACTAGAAGCACAATTCTTTAAAAAAAATGCCGGAACCCCATCAGGGCCAGGACAAGTTAAAGGTTTCATTAATTTTATACCTGATGTAACATCAGACACTTCAAATGACAAGCTCGAGAGCTGAAAATCAATGTGAGATGAGAAATCAAAGGACTGACCAGTATTATCAGTAGTAAAAACACTTTTAAAAAACGTAGCAAATAGGTTTGGTACTTCTCCCACATTATTATTAGATATAGTTTTCTGACTCTCATTTTTGAGAGATCGTGAATAATTGAAAATCTTTTTTACATCAGACCTAACAGACATTTCAATGCCATTAATATATTCATTATAACACGCTACCAAGATTTTCTTACACTGCTTTCTGTGAAAATTGAAATTCTCATAATCTGGCGCTAATCTGGTCTCCTTGTACTTTTTATGAGCAAGTTTCTTCTCACAGATACAATAAATTAGATCACGGCTATACCATTTAGGGAATGATGATTTTCTAACTTTTGTAACTGGTATACACAAATCAATGGCTCCATTCAGAATGCTGTAAAACTCCTCAACCATCTCGCCTAAATGATTATTTTTCGCATTGATGAATGACCAATTGGCCTCAGACAAAAACTTGTTTACACCTTCATAATTAGCCCTGACAAAATTCCGATAGGATTCTGGAGAGTCAACATTACAGACCTGCGGTTTAGTAATATCAATGACAATATCCAAAATCGGATGGTGACTGTCCGGAGGAACAACAGCTTCCACTGATTCGTTAACAATTGCAGACATATTACTACAAAAAACTAGATCTAGTATTCTATCACCTGCATTTCTAACTCTATTAACTTGATTAAGGTTTAGAAGAAGAGACATATCAAATACAGTATTTTCACGCTCAGTTAAATTACATCTATTAGGATTCGGTGATGAGTCCGATCCCAGTTCCATCCAATTAATATTTGGAAGATTATAATCTCCCACAATAAGAAATTTAGCGTCAGGATAGGCAATCTTTAATCGCTCCACCTCATCGCAATGACTTCGATAGACCGCTATATCAGCAGAGGGCGGAATATACACTGTACCCAACACCATTTTAAAACCACTAAAAGACACCAAGATAAAAACTTGTTCAACATCAGAGTTGATCGTTTTGAGTTTGCGGGAATTGAGATTTCTATTCACTGAGATCAGCACTCCACCACCTCTCACTTTAGTGCTATTGAGTTCATTTCGGTCCAGGCGGTATGTAGTGTAAGAGAAGAGCCCCAGTTCAGCAGTGTGGATATTTGGGTGAAGCCAAGTCTCCGTAAAAATGAGAATGTCGTATGCTAGGGTTGGTACTATTGAGGAAAACTCACTCACTTTAGTACAAACACCTCTCAGATTTTGATACAAGCAGTTTAATTTATGTCTCTGTAGTTTTTTGGTGTGCTTGAAACAATTTTTGGTGACGAGTTTATATACTTTATGGTTAAATTGACCTCTCCCTTCTTTTTCCTCTCCTCCAACTCAGTCCTTAACTCCATCAATTGTTTCCTCTGTTGATATGTTTGATCTGGTTTCAATTTTATTCCATTGGGTATAATACGTTTGAAGTTTAATAGTTTTTTCACTGTTATCGGGGTCTCTAAATTCAACCTTAACTGGACGACATGAATCAGTTTTTCTAATTCCCAGTCTATAAATTTTCACAATATCCGATGTTGCTGAAGAATCGATAAGATTTATAGTGTTTTTAGTTGAATCATCATCCTCTTTAATACCTTCAATTGTGTTAGAAGTACCTTCATGTAAGTTGTAAATTATAACGTTTTTAGACCTCTCCTTTCGATCTTCCAGCTCAGCAATGGCCTCATACATGTCGGAAGGATTCGATTTGGGTATTGATTTGGGAGGATTATTAACAATTTGTTTGTACGCCTGTACTTCTCCTTCCAGGCTACCCATCTTCACAGCCATTTGGCTGATGGTACCCGAAAGGTCGGTAAGCCTTGGTGTGAGCTTTGCTATGTGGTCTTTGCTAAATTTATTGTTGGTATCATTAATAATCGAGTTCAAATTCATTAGTATGTTTTTTGCTTCAGTAATAAATTCCATAGCAGTCATTTTATGTCTTCTCACCGATTATTTAGACAAAAAATACACAGTAATCTTTGTGACCACCCTATACTCAGATTTATAGGTGCTTGGACGATGACTATTCAATAGGACTATGTAAATATGTTAATAATAAAGACTTTATCCAGTTCCACAGTACCGTTATCAAAATAATAGCATAAGTCCCATTTGTTAACACTTCGATTATACTTTCACACACTTTTGTCACCAAAATAATTACGATTACAGCATATAAATATTAAAAATAGCCGGAGCAGCTTTCGTACGTATTGATTTAATGTATTGTATTGTTGCAAGGAGCTTTGAATGTTTATATTTATCCTTGCAACTTAGATTATGCATTATAGATGTATAGAGCGCTTATTCATAGAGCGATTTGTAAATATTTAAGTAGGCAAGTAATCAGCTTAGATTAATATTTTGCGCTTCCAGGAATAGGCGGCAAAAGTTGTGAATATTTCCGCGAGTCCAGATTTATCTCCCACATATTTCGCGCGCTCTGCCTGCTGGAAATAGCCGCCGGACATCTCCATCCGAACCCAGCAGGGGAACAGCGCGAACACGCTTCATTATGTGGGGATCTGAACCCAGCAGGGGAACAGCGCGAACACGCTTCATTATGTGGGGATCCGAACCCAGCAGGGGAACAGCGCGAACACGCTTCATTATGTGGGGATCTGAACCCAGCAGGGGAACAGCGCGAACACGCTTCATTATGTGGGGATCTGAACCCAGCAGGGGAACAGCGCGAACACGCTTCATTATGTGGGGATCCGAACCCAGCAGGGGAACAGCGCGAACACGCTTCATTATGTGGGGATCCGAACCCAGCAGGGGAACAGCGCGAACACGCTTCATTATGTGGGGATCTGAACCCAGCAGGGGAACAGCGCGAACACGCTTCATTATGTGCGGATCCGAACCCAGCAGGGGAACAGCGCGAACACGCTTCATTATGTGGGGATCCGAACCCAGCAGGGGAACAGCGCGAACACGCTTCATTATGTGGGGATCCGAACCCAGCAGGGGAACAGCGCGAACACGCTTCATTATGTGGGGATCTGAATCCAGCAGGGGAACAGCGCAAACACGCTTCATTATGTGGGGATCCGAACCCAGCAGGGGAACAGCGCGAACACGCTTCATTATGTGGGGATCCGAACCCAGCAGGGGAACAGCGCGAACACGCTTCATTATGTGGGGATCCGAACCCAGCAGGGGAACAGTGCGAACACGCTTCATTATGTGGGGATCCGAACCCAGCAGGGGAACAGCGCGAACACGCTTCATTATGTGGGGATCCGAACCCAGCAGGGGAACAGCGCGAACACGCTTCATTATGTGGGGATCTGAATCCAGCAGGGGAACAGCGCAAACACGCTTCATTATGTGGGGATCCGAACCCAGCAGGGGAACAGCGCGAACACGCTTCATTATGTGGGGATCCGAACCCAGCAGGGGAACAGCGCGAACACGCTTCATTATGTGGGGATCCGAACCCAGCAGGGGAACAGCGCGAACACGCTTCATTATGTGGGGATCCGAACCCAGCAGGGGAACAGCGCGAACACGCTTCATTATGTGGGGATCCGAACCCAGCAGGGGAACAGCGCGAACACGCTTCATTATGTGGGGATCCGAACCCAGCAGGGGAACAGCGCGAACACGCTTCATTATGTGGGGATCTGAACCCAGCAGGGGAACAGCGCGAACTCGCTTCATTATGTGGGGATCCGAACTCGTCTTGTCCTGTATCCTGCCGCCATTCCTCTAGGGGTGGCCGGTATCTCCACACAAGTGCCTCTACTTGACTCTGGCCTTGCATACTTCTTTCATCTCATCTAGTTTCATCACTCTTTTCATGCACGCTTTTGTCTTGTTAACACTCTGTAAATTCCATTCATTCGCAATCTCACTTATCTGATCAATTCATTCTTTCCTAGGTCTTCCCCTTCCACGCTTACCTATTACATTCCCTTCATACCTACCCTTTTTTGGTCAATTGGTCTTCATTCATCCTTTCAATATATCCAAACCATCGCATCACACTTCTTTGAACTTTCACTTTCACTTTCACGCTTTCTTTTACTCCGCATTCATTCTGAACCCATTAGTTTGTCACTTTATCTTTCAGTGTTTTTCCTGTCATACTTCTAAAATGAGCGATTTCTACAGTGCATACCTTATTTGCTTCTCTTTCTTTCACCGTCCACGAATCGCTTCCGTACATCAGGGTCGGCAACAATATACAATTGTGTACCGGCATTTTCATTTTCTTAGGGATTATTTTATTCTTCGCTATTCTACCGAACGCTCCCATCACGCATCTTCCTTTGACTTCAATAAAAAATTAGATAAGCCAATAAGCAACTAACTACTCAGTATTAAGGTGGCGACTCGTACTACCCAAAAAAAAAAATATTCATAGATGGTACGCATCAAAAATGTATGGGGCACTCCGTCGGGCAAATATGAAAAACTACTGTAGTTTTATTTCCTTCGAAATTTTTAATGCATTGAAAATAATATGTTGATTGCGCTATTCTAATATGAAATCAATCTGAAATCGCTAAGGTATTCATTTCGGTCATTAAATTATGTGTAAATTTCAATATGAATTGCTTGCGCCGACCGACGATATAATGTATTTTATCTTGGACACAAACCACCCATACTCTGGTTTCCCTTCAATACGAATAAATCTTTCGCCTTTTACAAACCACCCATAATATTATTTTAATAGTTATTTGTTACGCTTTATAAACAATATTTTCTCCCGTCGGAATGTCGGAGCTCTGGCGTAATAGCGTGCGTGACCGGCTGTAGATGCGAAGATGATAGGTTCGAATCCGGTTGATCCCTATATTTTTAATTTTTTACATTTGTTGTTTTCTTTTTTTACATATTATACTTTTTTTATAAAAATACAACATATTTGAAAACTTAACTATTAAAGTTAGTCCAAGCGATTAAAAATACGATCATTTCACTTTCATTTCATTTAGTCGGTGTTATGGCCGAGTGGGCCAGAGGCTGATCTTTCTAGCGTATTTGGAATAGAATAACGTTGGTTCGATCCCCGCTTGGGTCACATGACTTTAACTTTGACCCTGGTTCAACAGATGTTATTGGGTAATTATTAATTAATATAAACAGTAATGAATTATTAATTGATAATATTAATACCTATCAATGACCTATTATTAATTGATGAGGAATTCACTTTGTAACCTTTCAGTTTTAAAAAAAAAAAAAAAATAAAAAACAAATTGTATTAGGTTACGGGGCGAGTAAAATTCAATACATTATTGAATTTTACTCGCCCCGTAACCTAATACAATTTGTTTTTTATGTGTAATTTTAATTTTTTTTATTAATACCTGTTTCTGGCCAGATAAAATAGGTTAGTGAATGTGTTAGTGGCATTCCTCTTCACAAATCTATTTTTTAAATTAAAAAATATATATATGTGGTAACAAAATTGGTATGCGGCTGACCACCCATGCTGTAAAAATGGTTCCTTTGCCAATGTCACCCCTGTCTCAGGGAAGGACGGCAAGAGTTGCAGGGTGTATGTCCATTTGAGATTTGGTTTTTATGTTGTAGGTTCACATGAGGCATGTGCAAGCGCAAACTTGTTCGTGTCTGGTTGTGAGAATGCATGTAATGCATGATGTAATGTGAATCTCTAATGTAACATATATTTGCAAGTTAGATTACATTAGATTAGATATAAAAATTTCACACTTCGTCCCCACGACTTTTTGGCCAACGACATTTCGGTCAAAGACAAATCGGTCAACGACAACCCGTCCAAAGACAACTCGGCCATAGATAAATCGGTCACACGACACTTCGTCCACACGACTTTTCGGCCAACGACATTTCGGCCAAAGACAAATCGGTAGACAAATTGTAAAAAATTTCATAAGCCTTAAAAATTGACAACTATATTTTATTCTTGTATTGAAAATATAAAAAAAAAATCAGTGAACTGCACTCGACTTTCTTTCTTCGATGAAGTCCCTAAATGTGTGTAAAACTAGAACCATGGACTAGCTTGTACAACTAAGCTGCACGTATAGTGCAACTTCCTGCAGCTTTTTTCCCGAAAGGGTTGCTTATGGTGGGTAAAACCTATGTATTTTCACAGGTAAGGGAGCCGGCCTTACGCCAACCACTTCGTTGAAGTGGGGATTTCCCTACTAGGGGAGCAGGTTTCTTATTTCTTGTGAAGGCTGAGTAAACCTTGCTGGTTTTTTTTTATGGTAGGTGGGTTTGCAATACACACCGAAAAGAGAAATAATTTTGACACCCTTGGTGGTGGGGATGCGTGTTCCCATTCCACGACCTAAAAGGAATGTTTACTCAGACAAGCACACGGAAAAAATTTAATTCATCAAGTAGTTTCAGTTTTTCCATATTTACTCAAAAACTATTGACATTATAAAAAAACGGTTTCGATACTACACTAGACAATGTATAGTTCTATAAATAGAATGAAAAAAAATATTTCCAAAACATAGTACACACGAGAAAGTAGCTACAGAAGTGAAAAAAACGTATTTTTTTAAATATTTTTTTGTGGTCGCAATTTTTAAGTTATATATTTTGTTTAAACTTTATAATTAAGATAAAAAATTAATAAACATGCTTGATTTTTTTCATTACTGTCACTTTTTTGCTAAGACCATAAAGTGTAAGAAACAATAACGGCAGATTTAGGGTATGATACTTCCGTGTGCATTTCTGAGTGAACATTCCTTTTAGGTCGTGGAATGGGAACACGCGGTGGGGATCGAATCCGAGCTTTCGGCATCGAACGCAAGCTTTCTACCTCTGAGCTACTGACCGGACTTATTGTATTAACAATATATAAAATATTATGTATATATATGTATAGTCATTCTTATATCAATAATAAATTAATTTTATTCCAACATGGTCACGCGGTGTGTGTAATATGTGACCAGCGTACGTAAAAGAGAAATTAGTAAATATCAAGTCAATACATTAAAAACATGATTAAATCATTTAAATAGCCTTATTCAGATTTATTAAGCAAAGTTGTATGAGGGGCTTAGAACAAATTACTTTTTTATCGACGAATGATGAACCGAGATATTTGTGATGGATTGTTTTTTTTACATGGCATCTCACAATAAATGACAAATTTGTGCAACGGCTAGATTCCTATTTCCATCCTCAATGATTTTCATTCATATTACTGTGTATAGCATTGAGGTATATATTATATATACCTCAATGGTGTATAGCCTCTGCACTTTTTGCGTCCTACTGACCAGTGACCGTTCACAAGTGAATAAGAAAAAACACTGCAGCACATGATAATAATATTATTATCAAGACACCCTTCCTCATCAGCTGTATACAATGGCTGTATAGCTACTTCTTGATCTAGTAATCCCTACGCTTCGGATTCGTTCGGATAAAGTCGTGCCACCTCGTTTATGCAAATTAGGCTTACGCGTCAACCCATGGTGGCAGACAGAGTGAATGAATCATAATATCATTGCATAATATACAATTATAATATTGGGATGATTTCTGCGGTACATATATACATGTGACTGAAATGTTGACCGACTTGTCGTGTGGACGAAGTGTGAAATGAAAGTGAAATGAAAGTATTGTTAATCGTTTGGACTAACTTTAATACTTTTGTTTTCAAATATGTTGTATTTTAATAAAAAAAAGTATATGTAAAAAAAGAAAACACAATGTAAAAAATTAAAAATATACATTGTCAAACGGATTCGAACCTCTCACCCTTGCGTGGCAGTCCGTTGCGCAAGCTGTTCGGCCAGAGCTTCTCACGGCCAGACTGAAGAAAATAAAGATGCATAAAGCGTAACAAATAATAAAAAAGGTTTGTATCCAAGAGAAGTACTCGTAGCTCATCGCATCGGTCGCGTTGGCGCAAACAATGGCGAAAAAAATGAAATTTACGCATAATTTAATGACCGAAATGAATACCTTAGCGATTTCAGATTGATTTCATATTAGAATAGCGCAATCAACATATTATTTTCAATGCATTAAAAGTTTCAAAGGAAGTAAAACTACAGTAGTTTTTCATATTTGCCCGACGGAGTGCCCCATACATTTTTGATGCGTACCATCTATGAATATTTTTTGTTACCATCGATGTGTCGTACCACCTTAAGGTTATACGAGAGCTTAAGAAGATTATTAATATCGGGACTAAAGAACCTCTTTAATTGTTTTATGAAACTAAAATCGTAATTTTATGTCAAATAACTTTGACTCATCGTAATCAGATGGCGTTACTCACCAGCGTTTTGGTTTTTATAAACTGTTGGATAAACGCTATGGTTGGTAAACGCTTTTAGAATTCACCGGTAGGGCTTAGAAACTTTTCTTAGCCATTTTGTGTTTCTTTTTTATAATACATCAAAAAAATCCTGACTTTTATTAAAAGCAATAAGTTGTACATTTATTAAATAAAAGCATTTACTTTATTTCGAAATAAATTAATTTATTATTTGTTACACATTTCATTTTTCACAAAAATGTATAGAAAGTAACACAACGCTCCTTGAGAGCGTTTTACTTTTTATATAATTATGGACAATTCTATGGTTGTGTATCTTCAGATAAAAGATTCAGCACACATATGATAGAGTGTTAAACACTCTTTAACAATTTATTGCATCTTGAATACAAACATGGATTTGTGTGCAGAGCACGCAATATTTTTATTTACCCTAAGTGCGACGTTCCGCTGCTCTGCCCTGCTTACGAAAAAGGCAGTATCTGCAAAATATTTGTTTTGAGATAATCTACTTCAAACTTTGAAGTTGGGCTAACTTATTTAAATTTAAAGATTTCAGTTTCAATTTTTTACCATGGTTTTTGTGAGTGACCCTTTACGTATAACTATTAAAAAATATGAAAATAAATGAAAAATTCATAAAATTATAACACTTACTGCTTTTTGGTTATGACTGTTATGAGAAAAACTAAGCATAAAAGCAGTAAGTGACAGATACTGCTTTTTTTCTCAGTAAATGTACAATTAAAGAGGCAGTAAGTTCTTTATTTCTGCTTAGTGATTTTTATAGCAATGAAACAAAGCAGGTTAACCTTAATAATTTACTTATCTAATCTAAGCTGCAGAGATATATATCAATTCTAATCTAATCTAATCTAATATAAGTTGCAAAGATATGTTACATTGGAGATTCACATTACATGCATTCTCACAACCAGACACGTACAAGTTTGCGCTTGCACATGACTCATGTGAACCTATAACATAAAAAGCAAATCTCAAATGGACATACACCCTGCAACTCTTGCCGTCCTTCCCTGAGACAGGGGTGACATTGGCAAAGTGAACCATTTTTACAGCATGGGTGGTCAGCCGCATACCAACTTATAAGTCAAGGAACGTACACGACAATTTAAATCAATAAATAATCATTTCTATGGACATCAAAACTAAAACAGAAAACAAATTCCAATTTTATAAACCCAAGCCGCCAACATTACAGATCAACCGCCATTTCTATCTGTCCTTACATACTTTTTTCATTTCCTCCAGTCTTTGGTAAAGGTTTATGAATTTTTCATCCCAGCGAAGAGCAAATTTGAAAATATAAATGGTATATTTTTTGTGCTCCGCCGGGATTCGAGCCCACGCCCTTCCATTCTTGCAACGTATACTTTCTTCGTCAGTATTTCCTCATTCATTCTCTCCATATGCTCAAACCATCGAGTATGTAGTAGTTATGTAATATATAGAAAGAAGCACTTAAGCAAAATAAAAATATTTTTTGAGATACGAGGTTTTGAAAGTAAGGCGACGATATTCTGAATCAGCAAATAACTTTTGTTTTGCCAAAATATTTGCCAATGAATCTTTCTAGTGGAATACCTGTATATACTATTATACTAAGCCACAGCGCTTATGTATACGTAAGTTCTCACTCGTGCATTTCCGTCGATATACGAAGATATACGAGTATACCCGAAGTGTAAAATTCTCGTAACTATAGGAAATAGACCGCATGCGAAAAATGTATCGAATCTCAAACAGCATCTCGAGCTGGCGTTTTGGTTTTCATGCATTTTTGTACCTGTTTGGTCCAGTTTTAACGTAAACGCTTGAACTCCGTTACACTTAAATTTCATTTTTTGGTCAAAAACGAAGGAGATATTATATTTAAAGCCAGTTCACGAATCCGCCACAGTTTATCCGTGGCGCCAAAGACTGGATCATTTTTTGTATGAAAATCTTTCTTTTTCCATTATTAATTATAAATTAGAGGAGAAAAAATAAAACAAGTAATGCATTGAAAACATAAAAAATATCACTTCAAATCCTAAAAGGAAAATAAACCATTAAAAGACGAATTTAGCTACAATATCGTATGCAAAATTTGGGTACTTTTTAAATAATCATAAAAAATCAATGAAAAGTAAAAAAAAACAACTAACAAGTAGAAAAAATAAAACTAATCAAAAGGAATGTTTTGAAATAAAAAAAAGTTAGGATTTATTCATAAGAACAGTGGAAATCTCCATTTAAGGTATCTCCGTAAATAAAATTATTTTGAATTGGTATTTTATGGAAAAAAATACCTAATTTTATGTGTTAATTTAAACTGGAGAAAAAATACTACCTTACCATTCAAAATATGGGTTATTTCGGTCATCAAAGATGGGCGCGCTGACCTCTCAATCACCCTTAAGGGTGATTGAGAGGTCAGCGCGCCCAACTTTGATGACCAAAATAGCCCATATTTTTAATTGTAAGGTAGCATTTTTTTTCCAGATTAAATTAACACATAAAATTAGGTATTTTTTCCCATAAAATGCCAATTCAAAATAATTTTATTTACGGAGATACCTTAAATGGAGATTTCCACTGTTGTTATGAATAATTCCTAACTTTTTTTTATTTCAAAACATTTATTTTGATTAGTTTTATTTTTTCTAGATGAAAATTATTTTTTTATACTTTTCATTGATTTTTTACAGCTATTTAAAAAGTACTCAAATTTTGCATACGATCGTGTAGGTAAATTTGCAATTGAAAGGTATATTTTCTTTTTAGGATTTGAAGTGATATTTTTTATGTTTGTAATGCAATACTTGTTTTATTTTTTCTCCCCCGATTTCTATTTATCCTGGAAAAATAAAGATTTCCATACAAAAACTGACCCGGTCGCTAGCGTCACCTGCGGTCGGTAGATGAACTGCTGATAGAGTTGCTGTTCAAGATTCCATACATTTTTTGGTTGCGCTGTATTTGCTACATTTCATACTTCGGGTACACTCGTGTATCATCGTATATTGCCGAAGATGCTCGAGTCAGCCCTCTCTTATATTGTGTGTGTAAGAGTATATACATAAACGCTATGGTGGTATAATACGTACGTACATAAAAACAGTTTGCAAAGTTTAACGAAATGGCGAAAGCTCATTCAATCAGATGAAATGAATTGTACGGAGAGCTGCACACGACTTTATAGTATTCTGATAAGTTTTTTCCATTACATGAATAATATGAAAGTTTATTTGAATTTCAAAGTGAAATTCATTTAGCTCAATGATTTAGCTGGAAAGAATTCTGCTGGCTGGCCTTTTTTGTTGAATTGAAATCATTTTTTGAACCTAGCGTAGAGCAATTTGAAATTTTCAGGCCGGTAATTTAGTCTAGTGGTTAATGCTGAACTGAACAGATTTCAGTCTGTTTTGAATGCGGCCGCAAGACTGATCTTCGGGATGTCCAAATTCTCTCACATCACTTCGCTGTTGAAAGAACTACATTGGCTTCGTTTCCCTGAGAGGGTTCCGTGTGTGTTTGATGGTATTTAAAGCCCTAAATGGTTTGGCTCCATCATATCTGGCAGACATATTTTCCCCCGTTGAAGTGAGTGTAAGGGGGCGGACACTTAGGTCAGCGGGGTGTCAAGCTGTCAGATTGATGCAGCCTCGCCGTCAAATACGCACTAATTTTGAGGATCGCGCTTTCCGGTTTTCGGGGCCGATGGAGTAGAACAGACTGCCACCCGGAGTGAGGGTTTCGGAATCTGTTGGCATTTTTAAGGGAGCACTGAAACGGCACCTTTTTAAAATATCTAATTCATGATTAGGAGGGCCCTTGAGGTGTGAAACACACAAAAACGGCGCTCTTTGGTCATGTAAAAAATTAAATAAATAAATTATCCTCATATGTATATATATATATGGGTATATATGTTTAATTTTAGGTTTTCACGGATTTTCACGGACTCGTAATCCAAAAGTCAAGATTTCGATTGGTGCAAGACAACTAAGTTCCGTCGAAATCTAACAAAAATGTCATGAGTATGTGTGGCTAAGTAAATAATAATTTCTTGCCGCGTTATCCCCGAAGGGCTTCGCATGTGGCGAGGGAACCTATTTATTTTATAGGTAAGAGGGCCGGCCTTACGCCAACCACTTCGTTGATGCGAAGGCATACCAGCTCCCGTGGGGACTGGTACTTATTTCTTGTGAAGGCTGAGTACACCTTCCTGGTATTTTATTTTGGGTTAGAAATAAACACCGAACCGGAAATCATTTCTGACACCCTTATATTATATCAGTGGGTAATTATATAAAAACGCAACTAAGCTACACATGTAGTGTAACTTCTTGCCTGCGTTATCCCCGAAGGAGTCGCATGTGGCGCTTCGGGACCTATTTTTTTTTACAGGTAAGTGGGCCGTCCTCACACCAACCACTTTTAGTTGAAGTGGGGGTTTCCCAGCTCCCGTGAAGGGCTGGTTCTCATTTCTTGTGAAGGCTGAGTCAAACTTTGAGATCGAACCCTTGCTCTCGGCATGGAATGCAAGCATTCTACAAATTGAGCTATCGACCTTTTTACGAGCTTGATCGTCGTCGCTATAAAGCGCCAATTCTCAAGCAAGACCCAGTTGCTGTAAGGCCGGATGGACATTTCGTGACCGGTCATTGGTAAAGGTTTTATGAATTTTTCAACCCAGCGAAGAGCAAATTTGAAAATATAAATGGTATATCTTTTGTGCTGCTTTTATGCTTAGAATATATTCCATCACTTAGTTGAATTATTAGAAAAAAAACTTCATGTTGCTATTTCAATGTACACATCCAATGGTATAAAAAAGTATACTATACAGGCATATATAGCACTTGGATGCGTTGTCTTCCTTCGCACAGGGTGAAGTCCATGAGCACACACACATTGGCATATTTACTGAACACATACGCAGTCACGGCCTCAACAAACATTCCCTGGCTACGCAGTAATATGAAACCTTTTTTTAACTTTAAAAATTAATAACATTTAGGAGACGAAGATGAAAATAAAAATGAAAGTTGTATTTTTATAGGTAAGGAAGCCGGCCTTACGCCAACCATTTCAGTTGAAGCGGGGGTGTCCCAGCTCCCGAGGGGGCTGGTTCTCATTTATTGTTAAGGTTGAGAAACCTTGCCGGTATTTTATTATTGAGTTGAAATAAACACCGACACGGGAAATCATTTCTGACATCCTCCGTGGGATACGAACCTCAGCTCTCGGCATGGAATGCAAGCACTCTATCAACTGAGTCATTGGGACATAATCACAATGTATAATCTATCATCTAAGTGGCAAAACTATGTTAACATTTAAGGTTCATATTAAGTGCATGCTCACAAAAATACCCTTGTAAGTTCGCATTTACAAATCGTGCATGCGCATTTACATATTAAAATCAAATCCACAAATAAACAAAAGCCCTGCAACTTTTACTGATCTTCCCTGAAACAGGGGTGACATTGGTAAAGTAAACCATTTTTTAAAGTTTGGGTGGTGAGCCTCATACCAACCTATAAGTCAAGATAAACAATGAAAATGAAATATATATATTTTTTTTTCATATTTTATTTTAATACACTTGTATAGGTCTGCAACCACTGGAGTCTACACTTTGATAAAATATGCAATGTAAAAAATACAGGGCACACACGTGTGTGCTTCTGTGTGACTATAGTGTAAACTGAACTGTAGCGTTTTATTCCAATTCTGTGAAATGTAAAACGCTCTCTAGAGACCGTATGCCAGTTTCTATGCATTTTTGAGTAATCGGTACAGGGTGAATAATTATTTACTTATATACTTGGATATATCTGTTAACACGAACGAAAGTGAATTGTTGTAAATTTGTTTACAAATAAAATGAATGCCTTTTTTTGTATTTGTATGTAAATAAAATAAAATAAATGCTTGTTTGTAATTAATGTATAACTTCGCTTCGCTTTCGCTTTCATGTTATTTTATTGCTAAAAAAAACACAAAATGGTTCAGATACAATACGATCTCCTACCGACGAACTCTCAAAGCTAAACGCGGGATTTGATGCATTTTCGCGGCTACTGGATAATAGGTGGTCGTGACGGGCAAATAAATTCATATTAAAATGAAATCATACACCCTTAGGCAGCCGCGGTTAAAGGTTCATGATGTTTTTACAGAGTCGACGCGTTTTTATTTCCAAGAAGTATTTTTATTTGAAATCAGAAAAACTGGCATTTCCTCATATTCATTAAATACACTTATCCATATGTAGATTTTTTCTTCATAAATTTAGTCACCGGTAAAATACGGCTAATCCAATTCAGTTATATAGTATATCAATAATCTAAGTTGCAAAGATAAGATTTATATTAAATGCGTTCAACTAATTAGACACGTTCGCGCTTACACATGCCACATGTGGACCACAATATAAAACCCCAAATCTCAAATGAACATAAGCACTGCAACTCTTGCCGACCGACGGTGGCATTGACAAAGTGAACAATTTTTATTTTTACAGTATGGTTTCAAAATCACGAGAAATTTCTATTGAGGATGTAGGTGTGTACATACTTTGTGCGATAGTTAGACATTTCGTTTTCACCAAAAAAGAAATCATTTTTCATGATATTTTTAAAGCGGCAAGTCACCATACATAATTTGGCATAAAATTCCAACATAGAACTTTGTTATATTTTTAATTAAAGTCGTGGCACAGAGATTGGGCGGAGGCTGATATTGAAAGTCAGGGACCGAAAATAAACTGCGCCTCGCGGAAAGTTCACACCGACACAGCATTCCAGGGATTTGCCTAAATTTGTAATCTTATAAGTAACATTATATTATGACTAGGGTTTGGTGGTTCACACTGTGAAAGTCCATTGTATTTATTTAAAAAAAAAAACACACAGTTTCAATTCACTATTATTTATTATTTATGCTCGAACGTTTTCGCCTTAAAAGGCATCATCAGGACTCAGGAGCAGTGACTTGCAAAATATATATGAGTAACACTTTGTTATAATTCACTTTCGTTTAGCACTGCTGGTTTCGGGAATCTCAGGATCTCCCATCGACAGGTTTTTAAACATAAATTCAGTTGATTTAGCACAAATTCCACATACAATAAGATTATGACCTCAAACAGACGGGTTACTAGGGAAAAGGCAAACAAATATTTTGTTATTCGTGGCTAAAGACCCTAGTCACATGGACGTGCTACGTTTGCTGGTCGCAAAACTATTATATTTTAGGTTCAATCCATTTACCTAACCTAAATTATCATGTCATTTGCACGATCACTTTTATTCCAACACTTTACTTGCCTCAATTGTTTTTCGTGTACGTGTGTGAGAAAGTGCTCTCTATACTCTAGGACACAAACATTCCAGCATTTAATTATTTATTTCATTTCACCGCCTGCCTCTGAGCATCCCGCTATGTTTATATTACACTCAGCGTGTTGAAAATTTTCATCCTGTATTTTTTTACTTTGGCAATATTTTCCGCCCGCGAGGGCGATGAATCATACCTTTCAGCATACCAAGTGTGGCTCTTACCCACTGAAAGCCATAAATATAATATATTTTTACATCACCCCTCCCTTATGGCGCCCTGGAATCTCTATATTACCCCCAAAAGCGTTTCACCAAAAATATATGAAAGCTTGAGTAACTCTTTACGCTAACGCTTCTAGTGAGCATTTTGGTTTCCGTACATTTTTTAGAAAAACTCTACGGTTGAGTTGAAACGTATTTTTTTTAATATTTCGGTTAACAGGAAAGCAGGAAGCTGCTGTAATGTGCTAAGCGGGGAAAATGTTACTTAATACCTGTGATTGCCAAAGTTGCCTGCATAGACTTTATGGGGTCTCTGAAAACATTAAACATGTAAGAAATGTGAGAATTGAGGATCAATTAAATGCGGGTGGTAATCTGGAGAATAGAGTAGATGTCATGATTGCAGACACCTGCGCACAGCTCGGAGAGAAGGATGAACAGCGCAGACCCGATTAATAACAAAAGCATCATCAAGGATCACAATGAAAAGGGTTCAAGGCTTCCTCGAAAAATTGGGGTCAACCAAATAGAATTCCCACCGACTAAGAGCGCTGCAACTACCTGTAGCGGAAAGGTCTTCTCCGTAGTGCGACTCTGGAGCAAGAAACCAGGGGTGATCTCGACGACCGCCGCTAGATCTTCCCGGATACATGCGGCATGTGCATGAAGATTTAAAGTGTGCAAGAATTATTTAATAAAGTTTTAATCTTTCACTGTCATGGTCGGTGTTGTATCGACATGGCTATGACCATTGACCATAGACCATTGTGCAAGCCAGAGGGAAGTATTATTATGCAGATTTTGAGAAGTAAAGAAATATACAAACAATACAAAATATAAAGAAATATCTTTATATTTATTTTAAATATGGCGTGTTATGAAAAACTAAAGTAAGTAAGGAGTCTGCAAGGCATCAGAATTTGAGAACCTCTGGCGTCCTCGCTTCACCTGCTCGTTATTTATGTTCTCCCGGTAGTTTGCGCTGAGAATGAGAGGCAAGAGTATCAGCGCGCAGATAAACAAAACTTTACTCCAATGAGAGGCAAGAGTATCAGCGCGCAGATAAACAAAACTTTACTCCAATGAGAGGCAAGAGTATCAGCGCGCAGATAAACAAGACTTTACTCCAATGAGAGGCAAGAGTATCAGCGCGCAGATAAACAAAACTTTATTCCAATGAGAGGCAAGAGTATCAGCGCGCAGATAAACAAGACTTTACTCCAATGAGAGGCAAGAGTATCAGCGCGCAGATAAACAAGACTTTACTCCAAATGTGCTTTTCCATGTGTGAATAAATGTTCGCGCTACTAGCACAATTAGTACAACTTGCAAGAACAGCGATAAATTCCATTTTAAGAGACTAGAAATCCTGTCTTACTTCAAGCAATTTTCTCACGATAAAATGCATACTACGAGTATAATTTGACTTAATCTATTTCTTTTTCTTAATTTTTTATCATTACACTAAATTTTTAACATATTTGTGGGATGTTTTTAGGAATAAGGCACTTTACGGTAAATGTATCCATTTCTCTTGTTTTCATAATTGTGTGTTTGTATCTGTTTTTTCTCCTCATTAAAATAGATTAAAAATAATCTTAGTAGCAAAGATATTAAAGATTCATATTAAATGCATGCTTACAAGCAGGTACGTGTTCGTTTATGTTTACACCAATGGTTTACACATGCTGCATGTCTACTTATAAGATAAAAACAAATCTCAAATTATGACCCTGCAACTCTTGCTGACCTAAAATAATCTTAGTAGCAAATATATTAAAGATTCATATTAAATGCATGCTGACAAGAAGATGCGTATTCGTTTGTGTTAACACATGCTGCATGTGTACTTATAAGATAAAAACAAATCTCAAATGATGTACCCTGCAACTCTTGCTGACCTTCCTTGAAACAGGAGTGATATTGGCAAAGTATACCATTTTATGTCACTTTAGAAAGTGTCTGAATTGCCGCCTTTGGTTCTCCACGACTCGATACATTTATTTTAGTGTTGTATGAAGTGTAGTGTGCGCGTAGCTTGTATAGAGGCGCTGGGGGCGGCGCGGCGGGTAGTTGAGTTATTTATTCCCTGCGTGGACGAAAAAAGATTCGCAAATCATTACGCCATTTATTTTGGCGTATGCTTGTGATAATGCAGCGGTCAACAACCTTCACACTTTACAATCTGTATAAAAAAATCTAAATTTGGTTTTATACGGGGCTATTCTTAGACATTTTAGTCGTCCGTTGAGCCCACGCTTTGACAAACTAATGATGCATTTGTATGAAGATCTACCAATCCAAGATGGTCGCAAGTGAACAGCTGATAAGTCTGCATACAAATATTATTAAAATTCGGTAGGTAAAAATGACTATGCTCCTTAGCAACCAATCGCAAAATATTTGTTGGCCTTTTCTCCAGCAACCTGGCCGTGTGGCGCCATAATTTTGTTTGTTGTCTATGGAATTTATATTAAACCTATCTTGTTCTGTTATTTTTGCTACCGAATCCAGTACTTCAGTACAAAGCATTACATGAATTCCTCTTGATCGCGTAAATAAAAAAATATATTATGGAATACAAATAGAGCGTATAAATACTCATCACCACACGTGTCTGCCTGTGGGCATGCATTAATTATGAATCTCAACTATTTATCTATCCTTGCGCATTGCGACTTAGATTATAGAATCCTTCCCCTTTATACGATTGACTTAGGGCCTGTTGCACCAACCTCCAATCAGTATTTGATTGACACATCAAATTTGATTGCATTATTCTGGTAAGGACCTCTGTTAAGTGGGTAAAAAATATGATGGAATATGAACAGAAAAGATGATGTACATCAACTGATTTACGTATATGCGAACAAATTTTTATTTGTAGAGAGAAATCACACGTAATTTTTATTTTTGTCTGATTGGAGCTTGGTACAACAAGCCCTTTTAATAAATCAGGATCGAACAGTCCGGTCGATAGCTCAGTTGGTAGAGTGCTTGCATTCCGCCCCGTGAGCTCGGGTTCGAATCCCACCGAGGGTGTCTGAAATGATTTCCCATTTCGGTGTTTATTAATTCAAAACCACAAGATAGTGAATCATTTTTTACAGTATGGGTGGTCAGCCTCATACCAACCTATAAGTCAAGGAATACAAGGAATTAATTACATCCAGTTATGCAAACAAACACTAAAAAATCTACAAACCATCTATAAAAATGAAAATTGATTCTTGGCCTTAGCCGACTACATTACAGATCAGCCGCCATTTTTTTCGGTCCTTACATACCTCTTTCATTTCATCCAGAGTCATACCCTTTTTCATACAAGCTCTCCTTTTATTATGACTAGATATCCCATTCATTCGCTTCAAGCGATGACTCAAATAAAACTAATTCAGTCCACTTCCCTACGTTTTTTTGTGTCACAAGTGTACCGTTAAGTCTCCCAGTTGCTATTCGCCATTTCCCCGATGACGTCAGAGGGCCGAGCATTAATTTTGAATTTGATTCGATTTAAAAATAATGTCGCCACGTCGTGGGTGAATCTATATGTGAAGATGAACTATGGGCCTTAAATACTTCGGAGAATTGTCATTTTAAATATGTTGAGAGAGATTTAAATAATTATGATAATTGGACAATTTTATTGAATTTTATTAAACTTTATAGAACTTTTTATTTATTTACACAATTATATTAATTTATTAACTCAAATAAAATTTATATAATTATGAAAATAAAACAGTTTGTATTAGAATTGTTAAAGTTCTATAAATTTTCATAGAATTCAATCAAAATGAATTTTCACAGTGTAAATACACAAACCATACAAAATATGGACAATTTTATATGGTGCCCATAGAGTAAATCTATCGGTGCTATTCTTAGGCATTTTAGTCGTCCGTTGAGCCCACGCTTTGACACATAATGAAACTAATGATGGATTTGTATGAAGACTTAAAGGGGCGCAGGACTTTCTTTGATTTAAAAATGTAATTTGTCATGTATGTTCCTTGACTTATAGGTTGTTATGCGGCTGACCACCCATAATATAAAAATTGGTTCACTTTGCCAATGTCACCCCTGTTTCAGGGAAGGACGGCAAGAGTTGCAAGGCTTATGTTCATTTGAGATTGGGTTTTTATATTGTAGGCCCACATGCGGCATGTGTTAGCGCGAAATTATACATATCTGCTTGTGGGAATGCATTTAGTATAAATCTTAAATGATATATATCTTTGCAGCTTAGATTAGATTAGATTAGGACAGTGGGAAGACCATGGCTGAAAGTCTCATCACCACGGTAATTCTTACCCACTGAATATCTGTAATATTTGTATGAAGACCTGTCAATCCAAGATGGCCGAAAGTGAACAGCTGATAAGTCTACATACAAATATTACCAAAATTCTATATGTAAGAATGACTGTAGGGATGAGACTTTCAGCCCAGGCATCATTTGTTTGTCAAAGCGTAGGCTCAACGGGCGACCAGAATGTCAAAGAATACAACTGTATGACAGCGCCGTTTAGTGGCACTAGCCACCCCAAAGGCTTCGGTTATGCTTTTTCAGTTTCTAGGTTTCGGAGGTTAATCCACAATGCTAGTAAATCATAAATGCATAAACATAGAGCAGGAATAAATATTATAAAAGTGTCACATTTTTGGACTTGAGTGACATACCGTCGTTTGTCATATCCTCGAGCTGTCACCAATTAGTCATTTCTCAGGCAGGCGCGTTAAATGTTAGCTCTTATTATTGAGTATGCTATCTGGATCTGTGGGTCGTTAAAATACCTCTGCCAAGAGCCCCGAGTAGAAAACACTGCAGGATCACTCAACCATCGCGTAAACAGAAAAAATGTATGGAGATACAGCAGCGCCTCTATTTTTTCTGACAACGCTCTGGTTGAGTATTTACGTAATGTTGTATACTCGAGACAAATATATAGCGACGTCATAGTATAAAAAGTATAAAACATTAGGTTTAAACTCAATCGTATCTTCTTTATAAACTGAAACACTCACTAGTTGCGCTGCTTTCGTTTCCGCCAACGCTAACGCAAAACGCTACGGTAAGTTTAAACTTATTTTTGTATACGAACAGAAGAAGTCTTCGTCCTCAGCGGAGAGGAGCAGAATGGCGGGAATGTGTTTGATGTTAAAATATTCAAATCAATTATTTTTTCCAGAACTTTTGACAAGTGAGACGTTTGAATGTTGGAGCGCTCAGTAATTGACGGCTAATGTCAATTGGAGATTTTTTATTTTTCGAAAAAATAACGTATTCTGTCCGGTTGTTCTATGGACTACCGCACTAACTGCGTGAAGGCTTTCATTCAACCCCTTTCACTACTGAACTTCGACCCGGCGAGCTCGGGTTCGAATCCCGCCGAGGATGTCAGAAATGATTTCCGGTTTCCGTGTTTATTTCAAACCTTAGATAAAAAAAAAACCGGCAAAGCTTGCTCAGCCTTCACAAGAAATGAGTACCAGCTCCCACAGGAACTGGGAAACTCCCCACTGCTCTGAAGTGATTGGCGTAAGGCCGGCCCCCTTACCTGTAAAAATAAATAGGTAAAACGCCATATAAGACCCTTCTGGGATAACGCGGCATGTTGTTACACTATATGTGTAGCTAGCTTAGTTGGATTTTGCTGAATAGAAAAAAAACCAGTCTGTACCCTGAGTACGAGTTGCAAAACTTGAGTAAAGTAAAGCTTACGGAAAGTATTAAAGAGTGGTTTCCCCAAAATCTGCCGTTTTTGTTTGTTTGAACTTGATTTTCTTCATCACTGTAACTCTTTTGCTAACACCATAAAGTGTAAAAAACAAAAACGGCAGATTTTGGGGGAAATCACTCTTTAATACTTTCCGTAAACTGTACTTTACTCAAGTTTTGCAACTCGTACTAAGGGTACATAATGCGTTATGCGTAAAGTGGGCCTGAGAATCATTCTTTCGATTATTACAATCGAGGTCTCAGTTATTCTTTTGTCGATACCCAAGTTTCGCAGGCGCGTAAATCCGGACTGAATTGAAAATATTTTATCCCCTCGTTCGACGTTAAGACGCGCGCACTCTGTGGACACGTCAGCTGATAGCAACACCCAACACCGTGTGTTATTGTTGACCGCCGTAATCTGGCGTGTGCGTCATCGCCGTGCAGATAGCGCGTCTTCAGGAAATTTACAGCCATTGTAAAAACGCTGATAATTGCCGTGCAAATAATAAAACACGGAGCAATAACTTCGCTACGGTTAAACAGACATTTTTCAAAAAAAAATTTTTTTAGAATCTTGTAGAAAGTAATCTAAATCCCAAATTCAACCTTATAAGTATAATATATAATCAGAGTTACAAAGAAATTGGTATTAACATTTAAAATTCATATTAAAAGCATGCTCACAAACAGACGCGTGTACCTAATGCTGGAGAGATGTTTTCCGGGATCTGTTGCCGTGGTCTATGGGAGCTGGAGCTTTCGGACGTTTCGCTCATGTCTACGATGGGCTTCATCATCACACTTCTCGCTGAAGAAGCCCATCGTAGACATGGGCGGAACGTCCGGAAGCTCAAGCTCCCATAGACCACGGCAACAGACACCCGAAAACATCTCTCTAGCATGATCAGCCGGCTGTGTAAGCCTAAAACTCTTAGACACATGTAAGTTCGCGCTTACAAATTCTGCATGTGTACTACCAAATTAAAATTCAAACCTCAAATGAACATAAACCCTGAACTTATTTGCCGACCTTCCCTGAAACAGGGGTGGCATTGGCAAGGTGGTCAGCCGCATATCAACCTATAAGTCAAGGAACGTACACAACAATTTACATTACACAAATACAAAGTTATATTTTTATCTTTTTTAATATTTGAGAAATCTTAGCCCTTGTTGCCAACATTACAGATCAACATCAGGTATTCCATACCAAATCTTTCCATAGCAAGTGTAGGCTCCCAGTCACAACCATCGACAGCTCCGACCGCGTTACCGTTATGACGCACGTATGATCTATTTTAGGTAATTATCGTGCGTTATATGTTTAAAATATTTAATACGAAAGAAATACGACTGTGGCGGGTTTCCGAGACATTCCGCTGAAGTCTTCCGTGCGTAAATATGACATGAAGTGGTATAATTTATATCCCCGACCGCGCCGTGACGCAACTAGCATCTTTTGATTCGACCTCCCTCCTCGCGCGGCTGCTGCCCTGGTGTATGGCGCTAAATGCATCAAGGTTTGTTTAACTGAATTTCACGCTATTTACTCCCATTATACCAAAGATATCACGAATGAAGGAGATACCTATTAAAGCCCTAGTCTGCTAAACACAGTAATTCTTACCTACCAAATTATCGTAATATTTGTATGAAGACTATAATCATCTGTTCACTTGCAGCCATCTTGGATTGACAGGTCATCATACAAATATTACCGATATTCGGTAGGTAAGAATTACCGTGGTGATGAGACTTCCAGCCCTGGTCACGAGCTGGCGATTCGTGTCCAAATTTTTTTTTTAAATTAAATTATGCTGATTTATTTGGTGAGCGCTGTTTTTGTGTGTATCACACCTCAAGAGCCCTCTGCGAGCTTGGTCGTCGCTGTAGAAAGCGCCAATTCTCAAGCAAGACCCAGTTGATGTAAGGCTGGATAGACCTTTTGATGACCGGTCTTTGCTAAAGGTTTATGAATTTCTCAACCCAGCGAAGAGCAAATTTGAAAATATAAATGGAATTGAAAATAAAAAATACGGTGTACCTACCTACTGTGATTTTTTTCAACTATGGAGTTCTTTCGCAAGCGCTAGCAATCTCCGATTTGTATTGATATCCAAAGTGTAAGGAATTTAGCACAATAGCGCTTTTTTATTATTAATATTATATTTCTTCAAAAAAAAAGATAAAAATATAAATTTTCAAAAAAACTTAAAAGAGAAACTCACATAGGCATAGCCTGTGCGTGGGTATACAAGTATGATAACATTAGTAAAAGTTGAAAATTTTAATTACGATCTCTACAAAAAAAGGAAAAACAAAACTTATATACAAAAGAGATAAAATTTAGTTCATTAATAGTAAAAGTTGAAAATTGTGGTGAAAGAAAGAAAAATAAAAACAAAAACAAAATGAAACAAAAAGATAGAAATCAGTAAAACGATAAACATATTTAGTAAAAAATTCAATAAAATGAAAAATTTAGTTTGTAAGTAAAAAATAATTAATATACAGGTATATTATTCCGAGACATAATTAAAGGAGAGTGTATGTGAAAAGTATAATGACTGGATGAAATAGTAGACGGATGCGAGGGGCGAAAAATATAGAAGATTCATGTTCAATACACGCCCACAAGCAAACACGTGTAACTTTGCGTTTACATATATGCTTGCAAAAGAAGACCCAAAACTTAAATGAACATAAACCCTGCGACTGTGATAATAAAACTAAACATTTAAAACTTTAAAGCCTTTAGTCGCCAGCATCACAGATCAACCACCATTTTTTCGGTTCTGGCAATAATTATTTCATTTAATCCATTTGAATAATCTTGTGCGGAATGAATGCGGTGTGATGTCACAATTTTGTCGTTTTTGGAATTCGTACCGAGTCCATATTTATTACAAAACCCATAGAAATCCCATACAGCCGCGATCTCCTAAATTTCCATTATTCTCATTCGAATGCTTGCGTAAGCGTGCTTACACATTAAACTCGCGATATCTACAAATATGAATAAACAAAGTCTGGTAGATCGCTCTGGTTCTGATGGGCGGAACAAGATGTGACATTCTGCGATACGACAGTTTATTCATTGACCCATCACAAAAATAACGCCCGAATTTATTGAAGAAATCTACATAATTTAGGGACATTTACAAATATATATTCTATGTTTTTATTGTTGTAGCATATAGCATTAGTAGTGGCAATCTTGGAAAAAAACTATTTTAGAAAATCATATTCTCACTGAAAATATGCTAGACTAATTCAGAAGGTAATAAAGTACCTAACTACCAGCATTCTTCGTGCTCTTCTTTACTTTATACTAACGAAATGTCAAAAGCATGAGAGGAAGGAAAAGACTCAGAACGGAATCTAATCTATCTTAGCAAAAAATTTAGTTGCTAAGATATGTAACATAGGGGATTCACATTATATGCATTTCCACAAGCAGACACGTATAAGTTTGCACTTAAACATTCCGCATGTGCACTTACAATATAAAAACCAAATCTCAAATGAACATAACCCTGCAACTCTTGCCGACCTTCCCTGAAACAGGGGTGACATTGGCAAAGTGAACTATTTTTACAGCATGGGTGGTCAGCCGCATACCAACCTGTAAGTCAAGGAACATACACAACAAATTACATTATTTAAATCAATAAATAATAATATGTATGGACATCAACACTAAAACCGAAAACAAAATTATAGTTTAAAAAAACCCTAGTCCTAGCTGCCAACATTACAGATCAACCGCCATTTCTTTCTGTCCTTACATACTTCTTTAATTTTATCCAGAGTCATAACCTTCTTCATACAATATCTCCTTTTATTATGACTCTGGATATTCCATTCATTCGCTATTTTAGAAATTTGGTTCATCCATACCTATCGCTTGATGAAATGAATGAAAATGTGAACGTGTGGGATATACTGAGGGAGGATGCTATGCGGTTACTGCAGGTGCCGAGCTGGAGGACCGCGGCTGAGGATAACGGAGGCCAAGGGGAGATATTGGCTGTAGGGACATTAAAGAAGAAGTGGGGTATACAGAGTGATTGTTTAAGAAGAAAATGTATGAAATAAGTTATGGATATGAATGAACTGAGAGAATTATGTTCGGATAGGAACAAGTGGAGGAGAATCTGTAGAGATTCTATAGCGCAGTGTTTTTCAACCTGTGGGTCGCGACCCCCTGGGGGGTCGCGGAGCCTCTGTAGGGGGGTCGCGAGAGGTCGAGAAAACTTTAGTTTTTTTATACAACATATAATTTGTGAGACTTAAATAAAAAGTCGATAAGAGTTAAAATTATTATATTAAATTAAAAATATTAAAAAAGGGTTGGGGGGTCGCGAAATATTTTTTGATACTAGGGGGGGCGTGTCATGAAAAAGGTTGAAAAACACTGCTATAGCGCATTCGCCATAGCTAGTGGAACAGCGACTGCGCTACAATTACAGTTATTCCCCGGAGCTGGAAGGACAAAAAGTGAGGATTGTCTGTTCGTGATTTTTTTTCAATGGACCTACAGGTAGATATAACATTTTTATACCTAGACCTTTCAGTCCTTCCTATTTACAATCAATTGATCTATAGATTATAGTTAGATTAGGGATAAATTGCACGTCACCAACTTGAAAATTCAAGATGGCCGCCGTACAAAAATAACCAAATAAGTCGATGTTGTATTAATATGTAATTCATACATTTCTTTAGCATTTTAGTTATTAGAACCCCCGGCGTGTTGCCGCGCACGAACGCTATTAAATATGGGTGAACTATTAATAAACTAATCGGTCTTTTGCGTCAATCGTGCTCCGTTTGACCGTCACTTCAATATCAAGATCACAGAAATAAGCCGCGGTGTGGGTAGCGGGCCGGCCCGTAGTATATACTCTATCCACTCACACACACTCACGCACACTAGCAAAACACACCTCGGCTTTCTTTGATATTAGCCGGTGGTGCCTATTCCAAACGTCTACAAATTTAGTACACACGATTAGCTTTACCCCGTTTTCATCTTTCTTCTTCATCTTGTTATGGTCCAGCCCTACAGTCTCTTGAGGATAGAACTGGAAAGGTATCTACTTGAGGATAGAACTCTAAAACCGCTCCATCATCTATTTCTTTTACACAAAATACCTACAGAAACATCCCTTACGTCGTTCATCCTATTCATATTTCTTTATTTGTTACCACTTTCTTACCTAAACACGGATTTATTTCGAAAAATTAAATAATGAACTAACTGAAAGCTTGATCATAAGCCAGAGGGAGGTACAGAACACGTCGCTGGTTTTCAGGCACGCAAGCGAATGTCGGAGGCGGGTAAATAACGCGAACACCGATCGAACTTTTAAATTACACATCACGTAGCGTACATAGGTAGCAAGTCGTGAAAACACTCTCCGCCTCTTGCTGGGACGTGCGCTCCTGGTGATCGTGTTCTGATGGGAAATCTGGCTCTCTCTTCGTCGCGACCATATCTTCTATCGTACAAGAAATGATCTACTTCTTAAATAGGAGTGTTGGGCTTAGACGGCCGACTGATGACGCTTTATGGGGTCTGATGCCGTGATCTGTGGGAGCTGGAGCTTCTGGAAGTTTCGCTCAATGTCTGCGATGGGCTTCTGCAGCGTAAAAGTGAAGTAAAGAAGATGATGTTGATAAAACTTCGATGGTCTTCTATAAATCCATAAAAGAAAAAGATGTGATGATATGATAAATGTTATTCTTGATAACTTGATTACTTTTCACTTGATCACTTAGGTACTGAACTTGAAAGAGCTCAATTACCTTTTTATCACCAAAATTTACCAAATTACTTCTTAAAGCATTCAATTAAAATATATAAAGTATGGAGAAAAAATTATGTCGAAGCTAGACTGAAAACTGCCCGAAGGGCCTAGCAGCCAACCATGCGACAGCACGGTCGGTCTGCTACTTGTTTTAATATTATATTGTTGAGAGAGAAAAATCTCCGAGAATGAATCGCAACTAAGCTGCACATGTAGTGCAACTTTTTGCTGCGTTGTCTCCGAAGGGTTTTCAAAGATAACTCGGTAAGAGCTCTTTTTGTTTCTTTGAGGTTCGGTTTTGTTTGAGTGAGTTAATATTTTTCTAGCACAAACATCCACGTTTCTGGATGCCGAGAGGCATACACATTTATAACAACCTTTCTAACTAAATATGTAATTTTTTCAATTTATTTTTTAATATGTCCGGTCGCTAGCTCAGTTGGTATTTGCTTGCATTCCATGCCGTGAGCCCAGGTTTGAATCCCGCCGAGGGTGTCAGAAATGAATTCCCGTTTCGGTGTTTATTTCAAACTCCAAAATAAAATACCGGCAAGGTTTACTCAGCTTTCACAAAAAATGAGTAACAGCCTTGTCGGGAGCTGGGAAACCCCCACTTCAACTGAAGTGGTTGGCGTAAGGCCGGCCCGCTTACCTGTAAAAATAAATGGATTCAACTCGCCACATGCGACCACTTCGGGGATAACGCGGCAAGAAGTTACACTATACGTGTAGCTTAGTTGCGTTGCGTATAAAACGTATTTTATTATATGCGGAGGATCAGGGCGGCATGGTTGTGACACTTATTGTGGCTTCTCCTTGTCCTACTACGTAATGCGGGAGGAGATTAAAAGTGGCGCTTTTCAAGTATAGAACTTCGCGCTGTAGTCAGGCACAGCCTTCACTCACAATATGTATGGGAACTAAAACCGCGCCTCAAGGCTGCGTATTAGTTTTCATAGATTATTGTGCAACGCTGTGGTTGGCTTTGAGCGCAGGGAGAGCACGGGGGAGGCGTGCGTCACTAGGCGCTGCTACTACGTCATACCTCCTGACGTCACGTGCTACCCTGACGCTGAAATCCTCGCAACACTGACATTTAAAAGGTTGTTTGGCTCAAAAGCGGAAAATCCCAAAATAAAATGTAGTCCCACATCATCATGCAGGGAAGACTCCAGAAGAATCCAGGGCGGAGGAGAACATCTTGGCTGGAGTAGCCGAGGTAGGTATCGAAAGAGCGGACTGCTATGATGATCGCCTTGATTAATAGGTTGGGATGAGGCTGACCCCCCGTGCTGTAAAAATTGGTTCACTTCTGCCAATGTCACCCCGGTTTCAGGGAAAGGCGGCAGGAGTTGCAAGGCTTATGTTCATTTGAGATTTTGTTTATTTTTATGCACACATGCATAATGTGTAGGCGCGAACCTACATGTGCCTGTCTGTGGGCATGCATTTAATATGAGACTTAAATGTTAACATATCTTTGCAGCTTAGAATATAGATTATAGATCGCCTTGATTAATAGGTTGGCATGAGGCTGACCCCCCATGCTCTCACAACTTCTTCCCTGAAACAAGGGTGACATTGGCAAAGTGAACCATTTTTACAGCATGGGTGGTCAGCCGCATACCAACCTATAAGTCAAGGAACATACATGACAAATTACATTTTTAAATCAATAAATAATAATATCAATGGACATCAAAACTAAAATAGAAAACAAATTCCAATTACAGATCAACCGCCATTTCTTTCTGTCCTTACATACTTCTTTCATTTCCTCCAGAGCAGTAGCGGCTCTAACTAAAATCCGAGAGAGGGGATGACTTTGGATGATAGTTTGATGACCACCCTATAGCACCCCACGCAGCACACATTAACCAATTTTTATGTAAAAATGTAAGCCAAGCCCTTGTTTCATAAATTTTATTTAATTGTGGAAGTTTTTATAATTTGAATTTGAATGTATTTACTTCTTATTTTGTATTTTTAAAAAATACGTAAAAGTTGAAAATCTGTAGGCGAGTTTGCAATTGGTAGATTTTTTGATGTTGTTGAATTGTTGTAAGTAAGACGATAATTAGGTCGAAAAAAGCAACTACAAAAAGCAAGTACTTACTTACTTGAAATCCGAATATCCATGGCCACACTTGGTCATCACCAAAAAGAGCATAGTCAACCAAAAGATGGTATATTTAATTTATCAACAAACAATGCGAATCCACCCACTTTTTAAGGCCACAACTTTATTGTACAAAACAAGCAAGAACATTTTAGTGTAAACTTTCCACGATATATTTTCAATTTCGGGAAGCACTGCTGTTATTTACATCTCCCCACAGCAAAAAACGCGCTAGCACTAACTTTTAACCAATAAAATAATATTGTATTAGTGTGATATTATGATGGCAGCTCCTTGTCAAATACTGGGCCGAGGAATTTACGAAAATAATAAGTTCATTCATTCAGTTATAATATCATCATGTTCATATTTTGTTGTAAACGCGTCATATTATAGTTGATGTACCATAGGTGTCCGCCCGAAAAGTCCCTACAGACGTACAATGGGAAACCAATACACGAAGGCGCCAAAAGCTTCTGTATTGAACATGCGTCGTACTTATAGAGACTCATGTACACACACACACGTAACTATCGCGGGGATCCGAATAAAAGTCCTGCCTCACCCGAACCAGCCCGACAGATTATGACTTCGCTTGCGTCCGGGCAGGGAACGAGGTACGAGGAACGATGGAGAGTGGCTCATATTTCAATCTTAGCGAATGTAAACAATACACATGTATTGTTTACATTCGCTAATGACGCCATATTTTATTTGACGCCATATTTTATTTACAAAGTAAATAAAATATGGCGTCCAGCTCTGGAAAGTTTAAAATTTCAAACACTGCCTTTCCCGCCAAATTTACAAGCCCCGCCCACTCCACATAGACACATAAATACCGCATGCTCAAATCAAAGCGATCAGTCGAAGAAGAAGCCCTGAAGAAGTCAGTCGCACGTCACTGACGAAACGTTGCAAAAAGAGAAAAAAGAATAAGCAGCCTACAATATTGAACATGGCCTACAAGGTCGGAAGGATGGAGACATCATCATCATCAACATCATCTGAAGCCGGCCATGAAAGCCTTAAAACACTTATAATACGCCTCTACGGGGAGGAATTATTCAAAAACTTTCGAATTTTCGCTGAGCACCGAAAGAAAAAAGCACGATTAATGACATCATTGGCCTTTCTCAAACGCTGCAGGGACAAGTTAATTATACCAAAATTTCTAAAATCAAAAAGAAATTTATACACTGCACAAGCTCATCGGATATACAACCGCCTTGAATCAGCTTTACTAAGAGAACGGATCCAATGGACGAGAAAAGAAATATCTATTATTGACTCAAAACTGTTTCACATTCATCTACTTATCAGCAATACTGTGAGGCACGAGGATTGGAACAAGATGGACTCAATCAGTTACAACACTATGGAATTTATTTTCGATGTTTGCACCAATACTAAAAAGAGGAAGTTTACACGATTACAACACACACACACAACAAAATCATCCAGTATTGACATGAAGAAAACAGTTATCAACTTATCCAACCGTGTTTTGTCAACGCATGAACTCTCTCTACTGTCGAAAGGTGGAAATTTCGCAATTACTCCAACAAGAATTCCGGTGGAAGAAATAATATCTAACATCGAAGCTGGAATTAGAAATTTGCCCTCTATAACTGCAGATGAAATTCGATCTGAATCATCGAGAATCCTAAAGAAAGCAAAAGTGCCTAAAAGCAACATAACGTCTCAAGAACGAAAAGCACTTAAAGATTTAAACTCAGATCAAGACATATTAATTTTACCAGCAGACAAAGGCAACTCGACAGTGATTCTCAACACATCAGATTATCAATCCAAAGTTCAAACACTGCTTGATCCCACCACATATCGCATGCTAAAAAAGGACCCCACCACCAGTACACTTAAAAAGACAAACAGCTTAATAAAAAGTTCAGCTAATATCCCTACTGAAATCAAGAAGGAGATTATTTCATCTGAAGCCGTACCAGCTCGACTGTACTGTCTACCAAAAGTACACAAAGATAACATCCCACTACGTCCGATTGTGAGTGCCATAGGATCACCAACATATAATCTTTCAAAATACCTCACATCATTATTACAACCACATATTGGAAAAACCAGTAGCTACATAAAAGACTCAACCCACTTTGTTCAAAAACTAAAAAACATAAGATGTGACCCATCAGATATATTAGTCAGTTTTGACATAGTGTCCCTTTTCACAATGATTCCTGTTGATGAAGCACTAAAATGCATACAACTAGTTCTTGGAAATGACAACTTGGACCTATTCAAACACTGCTTGACCACCACACATTTCCTTTGGAACACACAATATTACGAACAAACATCAGGAGTAGCAATGGGAAACTGCCTGAGTCCAGCCGTAGCCAATTTATACATGGAATCATTTGAAAAGTCGGCCTTGGAAACGGCACCTAAAAAACCGCGATATTGGTTTCGATATGTGGATGACACCTTTGTCGTTTGGAGCCACGGAGAAAATGAATTAATAAATTTCTTGACACATTTGAATAGCATAAACCAAAATATAAAGTTTACAATTGAAAAAGAAAATAGTGACCATTCTATACCATTTTTAGACGTATTAATAACCCGGACACAAGGAGGTACACTGAATCATAAGGTTTATAGAAAGCCTACTCACACAGACCGGTACCTTCATAAATTATCCAATCATCATCCAAGCCAGAAAAGAGGCGTGATTAAATCATTAATGGATCGTGCTTCGAGAATATGTCAACCCAGTGCCCAAAAAACTGAAATTGAACATTTAAAAACAGCTCTCGTAAGCAATGGTTACACAAAAAGAGAAATTAATCGCGCTACACATAGTAAACACTCAACCAACACAAAGACACAACAGGACACACACACACACAAGGTTTTTATTCCATACATCAAACATGTATCTGAGAAAATTGGTAAAATCCTAAAAAGATACCAAATAAAAACCGTATACACACCCACAAGGAAAATACAACACAGCCTACGTTCCGCCAAGGACAGTCTGGACAGATTGGACTGCCCTGGGGTTTATAAAATTCCTTGCAGCTGTGGCTTGTCATACATTGGAACCACAAAAAGGTTTATTAATACAAGGCTCAAGGAACATAACCGTTACTGCAGACTAGGCCAAACTGATAAGTCAGCGGTGGCTGAACATGCGTTGCTCGATAACCACGACATTAATTTCAAGGATACAAAAGTACTTGCAAAAACCGGTGGTTATTATGCTCGTCTAAATAGAGAGGCCATAGAAATTTACAAAAATAAAAATTTTAACCGAAAAGAGGAGGGAGTGAAAGTAAATAAAATATGGCGTCCAGCTCTGGAAAGTTTAAAATTTCAAACACTGCCTTTCCCGCCAAATTTACAAGCCCCGCCCACTCCACATAGACACATAAATACCACATGCTCAAATCAAAGCGATCAGTCGAAGAAGAAGCCCTGAAGAAGTCAGTCGCACGTCACTGACGAAACGTTGCAAAAAGAGAAAAAAGAATAAGCAGCCTACAATATTGAACATGGCCTACAAGCCCGGAAGGATGGAGACATCATCATCATCAACATCATCTGAAGCCGGCCATGAAAGCCTTAAAACACTTATAATACACATGTACCTAACGTTTTAACAAATATTATTATTTTTTTATCAACAAAAACCTTCATGTGACTCACTGCGTCCGTTCTATGATGAAATATTTAAACATCTTCGGTCAGTACAATAGTTTGAAAAATATACTTCGTTTACACTATTATTTACAGATTTCTCAGTTTTTACTTCTCATACAATTTTATGTTTCCAATTTCATTCATAGGGATGTTCCCCACTGTCCCCAAATGAAGAGCCGCCACTGCTCCAGAGTCACAAGAAGAGGAAAAAGAAGAGGTTTTGAAAGCGAGATAAATATTATTTGTAAACCTCTCACTTACGTGAGCTCACGTGACCACTTCGTAATATAATTATAATTTAAGTCGCAAATGTCAATTTAAGATTCATGTTTAATGCATGTTCTTGCCCACAGACTCGTTTAAATTGACACTTACGCATGCATGCTTACTTCCTAATAAAACCAAAACTCAAATGATGATGATTTCTTTATAGCGCCGTTTCGTGATGTAGTCACTCCAAGGGCGCTTGTGCATGTGATGCCAGAAATTTGCTTGTCTTCAGTGCATTCCGGAACTTTCCATGGTCCTCTAGCTCGCTCACATGATGTGGCAGGTGGTTCCAGGCCAGAGGACCAGCAACTGCAAATGCACGCTCTCCAAACATTGTGTGAACTCTTCTTATCGGCTCTTCAATCTTTGATTTGGCTCCAGTTTCAGCCGAGTGCAGTGTTAGGCTTTTTTTGCCGAGGGTGACCGGTTTGATTAGATCAGCGAGATATTTGGGGTTTTTGCAACTCTTACCGACCTTCTCGGAAACAGGGGTGAAATCGGCAGTCTACCATATTTTACAGGATGGGTGGTCAGCCTCATACTAATTACTTACCTAATGACACTCCTAAAGATCATAATCATTTTTAAACAATTGCAGGTTGTCAGCTTTCTATACGACTTATATTTCATCATTTAAAATAACCATTATTTTATTTTATTTTATTTTACTTTATTAGGAGAAAAAACAGATACAGACACAGTTGCAATAAACAAAAAAGTGGATACATATAATTTAAAATGCCTACATCCTTAAAAATTTCCCACATATATATTATAAATTTAATGTAGCTGACATAAAAATATAAAAGAAGTAGAGGAAGTCAAAATTCAAAAGTAATAAAATTAGTAAAAGAAACAAAAATAACAAGGAGAAACAAGAAGAGTAAACAAAGAAAAACATAAGAATGTAAAAGTTAAAGAAGAAAAAAGAGAAGAATAAAAAAGAAGAACAAAAAGCCCAATCAGCACCTATAAACTGGGTGTAAAAGACATTTTATATATAGTTTTCATCAAGTCCCCCCTAAAGGAGTATTTCCCCTTATTAAACAAATCTAAATCATTAAAATATTTATTAAAATCACTGCACATTCTATGAATAGGAGCTCTTTGACCTGCATTTGTTCGACATTTTGACAGAAAAAATAATTGTGAAGAACGAGAAGCGCATCTTGGTATACGAAACTTAATTTGACATAGAAGACCAGGGCAATCCGTTTCCGATAGACAGATACTCCTCAGAGTCAACGCACTCAATATTAAACATCGATTATCAATACTTACCAGATTTAGATGAAGTAGGCGTTTGTCGTAAGAGCGGTTTTCGTAGCTTAACCGATGGAACAATATTTTCGTAAATTTTCTTTGAACCGACTCTAGTAGAGTTTTATACACATCATAAAATGGGTTCCATACAGTCACAGCAAATTCTAGTTGTGATCGGTCAGCATTATGATTAAAAAAGTAATGTGGCATGTTTCCCTACTTCAAATAATAAATAACCATGTAGCCAATGTGGCATGTTTCCCTACTTCACATATAATAAGAAATAACAACAAAGAAATCGGTCAACAATACGATTTGTACGCCTTCACTCGCACCGGCCGGCTTTACAATCCCGGCTCAGAGGCAGGGCTGCCAATAGTACGCTCCCAAGCTATGACGCAAGACAACGTAGCTATGACGTCAAACGGCCGCCCTACCCCTCCCTCATCCCCCAGCTACATAACGGGGGAGCTCATACCAAGCTATACAACTCACCCCCTTCCTTGCATCCTTATTCAAAATTTACAACGATGGAGCTAGAATTTAAAATTTGCGGCAGTACTTACTTGTTTTACTTATGAACATTCTTAAAATGCAACATTGCAATCATCACGTCCCGCTCGTATAAAACATCGCGGGAATTCCCCATCATCGGATCTATGATAATATCAGAATGACTTATCTGGTGGGCACTGTTTTTGTGTGAATCACACCTCAAGAGCCCTCTGCGAGCTTGATCGTCACTGTAGAAAGCGTCAATACTTAAGTAAGATCTAATCTAAATCTAAGTTGCAAAGATATATCTCATTTGAGATTCATATTAAATGCATGCCCACAAGCAGACTGAAATAATCATAAGCCCTGCAACTCTGGCTGACCGTCCCTGAAACAATGTGTACAGTGTAAGTCAAGGGATATCCAACTCAATGATATCTAATCTTATCTAAGTTGCAATGATATGTTACATTTGGGATTCACATTATATGCATTCTCACAAGCAGACGCGTACAAGTTCGCGCTTGCACATGCCGCATGTAAGCCTACAACATAAAAACCCAGATCTCAAATGAACATACACCCTGCAAGTCTTGCCGTCCTTCCTTGAAACAGGGGTGACATCGGCAAAGTGAACTATTTTTTACAGGATGGGTGGTCAGCCTCACACCAACCTATAAGTCAAGGCACATGCACAATAAATTACATTTTAGAAAGAAATAATAATATGGATAAACATTAAAAACAAATATAAAATCCCAATTTTAAATTTGAGAAACCCTAGCCCTAGCCGCCAACATTACAGATCAACCGCCATTTCTTTCTGTCCTTACATACTTCTTTCATTTCATCCAGAGTCATAACCTTTTTCATACAAGTTCTCGTTTTATTTTATTTTTTTATTTTTCTTCCAGATTGTGAATCCCTCATCCGCAAGATGCTGGTGCTGGACCCCGTGAAGCGCTACACCATCGAGCAGATCCGCCGTCACCGCTGGATGTGCGGGGCGGGGGTGGGGGCCACGGTGGGCGGGGCAGGGGCGGGGGCAGCGCAGAGGAGTCCCCTCAGGGGGCAGGCGGCGCAGGACCCCAACGAGCAGGTGCTGCGCCTCATGCAGAACCTCGGGATCGACCCCGCCAAAACCAAGGAGGTAAACCACGTCGTCATGTAACGCAACTAAGCTACACATATAGTGTAACTTAACTTACACGTTATCCCCAAAGGGTTTCACATGTGGTGAGTGGAATTTATTTAGTTTTACAGGTAAGGGGTTAAGTGGGGGTTTCCCAACTCCCTAGAGGGCTGGTACTCATTTCTTGTAAAAGCTGAGTAAACCTTGCCGGTATTTCATTTTGGGGTTTGAAATAAACACCAAAACGGGAAATCATTTCTGACACCCTTGGCGAGATTTAAACCCGAGCTCGCTGGGTCGAAGTTCAGTAGTCCAACGATGGGTGCACCAATTAAAAAAAAAAAACGGAATTTGTATAGCGCCTTTTCATGATACTATATCAGACCTGTCCAACATACGGCCCGCGGGCCACAATGTTACAAAAGTACTAAATCTGGCCCGCCATGATATTGTGTTGGACACCCCTACTAGATCATCCCAAAGGTGCAATAGATGCTATGCATTCCTCGGATGGACATGCTCAGCAACACAAATGTTCCACAAATGCTCAAATTGATGGGGAGTTTCTGACAGAAGTACGCATTGGTCGACAAAGTGTTGGGAGGGAAGAATATCCTGGCTGAGGAACAACCAGGACTGGACAGAACTGAGGACTGTGGATGAGCTTTTCAGAGCTGCCCAGGACCATGAAGCCCACTCTAGTCTGTTAGTCAACGTCAGGACATGAGAAGGAGAAGAATAAGAATAGCCCGGATGCTCTCATTGGTCTAATTCTTACGCACCTTCCATGATTTTGCACATTTCTCATACATTAATAACCCACTGTTGGAATCCATCAATACCTTCAATTCCACTTCTGAACTTTTCAGAGTCTCCGCTCCAACAACTATGACCACCACGCTGCCATCTACCTGCTCCTCTTAGAGCGCCAGAAGCACCGCTCAGCCACGGAGGGTGCCCTGGGCAGTGCCGGAGGCAACTCTGGGGGACCAGCCAGGAGGCGACCTTCCTCTGTAGCGGAGCAGGCCATCGCTCGTAAAGGGGCATCAGCTCTGGGGGCACAACCTGGGGTAGGGGGGGCCACACAAACTGGGGGGGCACAGGACCCAGCAAGGAGGGCTAGCGAACACGCACACAGGTATACAAAACTGTTTTTCTCTCCGATCACTTGTCTTATTCATCATCACAAGCTCGACAGCCCTAGGTGGGCCTTGGCTGAAACCAGGATTCTCCTTCACTATTGCCTGTCCATCGCCTTTGCTCTCCAGACGTGTATATCCGCCTTTGCTGCATCTGCATTGACACTGTCCATCCATCGCATTTTCGGCCTTCCTGGTCCTCTTTGGCCTTATAGTGCTGAGAGTGATACGCGCACAATGGGGTTTGCATCGTCTATTCTAATTATGTGACCAGCCCACTGCAGGCGCCCTATTTTGATGGAACTGATTACATCGGGCTCTTTGTCGATGTTGTTGTCCTGACGACGCCTACCAGTGTAGACTGGCTTGATTTATTAGTTGCTTTATTACTGAGAATAATGACTGCCTTGCTGGTTCCTGTAGAACCTTCCACTACATCCCTCTATTGGTCCGTGCATCGTCCCGCCCTTAAAGCTCCTACAATGGAAAAGCCCGTGATCTTCTTCACCTGTTCCTGCAGTCTGCAGTACTTCTCATAGAACTCAGTTACACAATAGACTTGCATGCCACTTGTCACTGACTGTTGATCAATCTCTCAATCTGCCCCAGGCAAAACTCGCCTTCCATACAAGTGTTGTAGAACAGACTAGACTGCAACTTTGCTTCCCTAGATCTTGCATATACACTCTATTTGAATACTGTTGGAGAACGCTCTAGTCACCTGTAGAGTGTACTGGTTACAGAAGTGCAGCAGCTATAAGTATTACTTGCTAACCTCTACCTACTAATAAGTAGGGTGGGTCCTTTCAGACACAACACATTCTGCCCGGATTGTCAGTGGATTACTGGGCACTACTGCACTATTACATGCCCTACTGACTTCTGATCCGGGGCTAGATATAAAATACCGGGCAGAATGCTTCTAGTGTATAATGGCTGTTGAGCGTTAAAGTAACTGAATGGAGGAAATATTCATTTTGTTGATGTTTCATTTCAGATTATCCAGATCACCTGAGACCCACATCAACCGAGCTCCTCTCTCTCCCCCACGGACATCTCTGGACCAGTCCACGTCTGAAACACAGCGACTGCTTTCTCTCGCCAATGTCAATATGACAGAACAAAGACTCCTGCAGAGAAACCTGGAACTTGGGGACACGCACAGAAGCTTCCTCGTGGGAAACGTAGATCTCCTTGGTTCTACACGGTTACCAACCAATGATGAACCAAACAGGCTGCAGTCCATGAGGAACATCGACCTGATGGACAACGGAAGGCTCCTCTGCAAAGCCAACCTGGAAAACTTCACATCTTCCCACCGCCTGCTAACCAATACCCTGGAACAACATCAGAAAATCATGAAACAATCCAGCGAAGACTGCCGGAGACTCTTGCAACAATCCACAACAGTCGGGTCGGATCAAAGACATGCAAACTCAGATGGAAGCCGACTCTTAACGTCATCCAGTTTTGATTCAAAGTGTGCCATCGATACAGGAAAGCTCCCGGGGATTGATCCCTCATGTTTAAACTTATCAAATCCTCTTCAAAATTCCACCTCTGCTACGAGCTTTGCTTCTGAACCTTTGAAACTGTTGAATACTTCAACTGCGTTTACAATGTCTTCCGAAGCTGCGAAGTTGATGAGCACCTTGCAGCAATCTCCACTCCCTTTACCCAACAGTGATCAGCCGCCCGGAAAACTGAGCTATGATCCCATGAGGCTGGTGTCCCACAACCAACAGCCTGACATGTCCAGATTACAAAACAACACGCCGCCGTTCAAAGAATACATGAACCACATTCAATCGTACTCCTACATTCAGAATTCCGTTCTTCCACCTTTACAGAATAACGACGTCCTAAACGCTCTTCCAGGAAATGATTTCTACAATAACTCTAGCATTTATCGAAACGAAGGAAAATTTGCTGTGGGTCCTAATAGATACATCAACACACAGAATTATTCATCTCTCGGGACAAATTCAACAGGAAAAACTGTTGAATTTCAGCAGCAGTATTCTTCTTCCACGGATGAAGGATGTGAGACAGACATGGATGACTTGTCCAGCATTCCGAGTGCTCCCCACCGCATCGGGTCATACGCCAGTTCCAGCTCCAGCAGCGGAGTCGTCAACTTCTACAACACAAAGAGCTGCGACTCCTCTCACAGCAACTTCTCTGCATTTGAGAGCTTAGACTACCAGCTGTCCGACTGTTCCAGCGACCTCACTAGCAGTCTGCCCAGCTGCACTTCAACAGACGACAAGCTAGTCTACGAAAACAACTCAATGATCAACACTAGTCCAATGCATCCCTGTGTCTACGTCTCCACTAGTAACAACAAATCCCCTTGCAGCGGTTTTCTGAGCCGACACAATCCTCTCACCTACCAAAGCAGCGGAAACAAGGGATGCCCAAGAAGTGGGACCAGAAGTCCTGTAGACTTCAGAGAAGGAAGAAGAGCCAGTGATGGACTTGTAGCGCAGCAAGTCCTATCTCAGACAACTGAGGCCCAAAAGAACACCGTGGCATTCAACAGTCAGAGATTAAACGAAGGATGCAAAGCTAAAGGGGTGCTGGAGCTGCATTTAGTCCAAAAAGAAGCCCAGAAACTGAAAACACAATATCAAGCGAGCGTGCCAGCTGAAGAGATGACGCAGAGGCAGATCCAGCACAATCAGTTCTCTGCTGCTTACAGTCCTCATTATCTAGAGTCCAAATGTGGGATTTCTAAACGCATCAGTCTTCCAGAAAACTTCAACTATTCAAACTCATCTCCTCCCCTGCCAACTAGCCCCAAGATGTCAGCACATCAACCAGCAGAAATAGATCAACCGCACACCAACTCCGCCTTGCAAAACATCAAACCACCGTTACAGCAGCAACTGATGCAGCATAGGCTGCTGCAACAAAAGCGACAAATCCTACAAAAGCAAGTAGCCATGACTCAACCGAATGCAAATGGAAGCATCGAGAACTCAAATCTGCATTCTCTACAGTTGGGCTTGAGTCGACGACAAATGCTGCGGCAGCAAAGCTACAAGATAGCTCAGCAGCAACAGATCCTTCCTCCTTTGCCAGTTCCTTTATCAGAAAGTGAAAACGAAGACCTCCTAGCATTCCAAGCTATTGTGGAGGGTCCCAATCAATCTCCTAAACCTGCAAACGATACGCAGGACCCAAATTTCACCTATCAAGGTTCAATGGAGATTACCATCATGAATAAAGACAAAACCGGCAATGAGAATTGGTCAAATTTACCTTCGAGTCTTCAGAATGCTTGTCAAATCAGTGAACTAGCTGGGAAACCAGGTCTTCAAAATCCACACACCAATATATCAAACCACGTGACCTTGAATGAGCAGAGTTTGGGAACGGCGACCATCTGGAACACCACCGCCCCGTGGTCTAATAACCTATTCCAGACTCCTCAGTGCTTCCAGGTATACCACCAGATTAACTAAAACCTGCAACCGTTTGCTATTTTATTGATACTGCTTTCATTGAATATGTTTTGATTTTTGTTTTGTAACTTTAATTGGTATGATAATCTTGTCAAGCTGTCAAATAACCAAACACAGCTTTTGCCTGAGTACATGGGACCCTGGGACATTCTGAATCACTCTCGATGGGTGATGTCTCAGGTCTAAGTGGAACCACAAACAAAATGTATCAAGTAATTGGTTTGGCAATCCAGCTGGGTTGCTCTCAGCTGAGTGATGTCACATTTTGTCTCCATTGCATCACAAAGAGGAAAGCTATTATCAGTTTTCATGAGATTGTTTTCCTGTGTTATTTGTTCAAGTCCATGGTATTAGTTAGTTACTTGACAGATGAGAAGATGTTTATACGTGTAAGTTTATTAGTCATTGCCAATTCCAAAAATTATCTGAAAACCAAATATGCATGTTTAGTTGTAGCTGTACTTATTTTGTTTTAAAAGCTGTACGTTCTGAGTTCTCTACGGTGCTCTATTTTATCTGTTATTTATATTATTTGGCCAACTTTGACCCATTTGTCACCAGCTTGTCTCTCTCCAATGAAGTTGCCGACAGGGGATTCCATAGCACTTTCGGTTAGTTTCCACAATCTGTCGCCCTGCTCCATCAGAGCTGGAGCTTTGGGACGTTTGTGATTCTTGCATCGCCGCATCAGTTTTGTCCAATACCTTCAGATTAAAAACCCAACTCTGGAAAGCTTAATTAAATTAAACCATAACTCGCTCATGGTTATACACTTATGTTGGGAATATATAAAGAACAGTCTATACTGTTGCTGTACTGTACAGCGGCTGCATTTGTAAATAATTAAGAAATTCAGTAAGTGGAGTTTGCTACTGGAACTTGTAAGATAGACTAGTTACTGCTGTATTAGCTTGTGAGGTGTAATGTAAAGGACCACTTTACATAAATGCCGGGCATATTATGTATTTTGTGTTTATTTCCGTGCAATGTTTTGAACTGTAGTTACTAGAATATGATTTATAGTTAGTATTACTTGTATAATCACACGCTTTACCATTGATTAAATGATTTTCATAATAAAGTCAGTACCATATGATTTTGGCTTTTATTTTTGTTGTTGAACGTGTTTACTTTTCTTATTTTGAGCAGCTAGCTGCTCTTAAAGCTTCCATTGTTGCTTGTTTTTTCCTTTTATTTTGTATGTGGCTTTGGTTAAGATCATCTTTCATATACAATAGATAGACAGTGTGTTTGAGCTGTTGCCCACAGTACTGCATGTGCAAGAGAGCTAAAAGAGTTTACCTAGGATGCAGAAAAACAGACATAAGGTAACAGAAAGAGGTCAAATATTAATGCTTAAGGTACATTCACATTTGTAATATTTTAGTTTATGTAAATAAAATGTAAAGATATAAAAAATAAAACCTGTAGAATATTCTGTCATAGCAAACCAAAAAAACCAACAGTCATGGTATGAGGCTGACCACCCATACTGTAAAAAATGGTTCACTTTGCCAATGTCACGCCTGTTCCAGGGAAGGTCGGCAAAAGTTTCCGGGCTTATGTTTATTTGAGGTTTGGATTTGTATTTGTAAGTAGGTACATATTCAGCATTTGTAAGCGTGAACTTACCCTGGTATTTTTGTGGGCATGCATTTGATATGAGTTTTGAATGTTAATATATATATCTTTGCAACTTAGATTATAAATTATTACCTATAGATGACAACTCCTTGACCGTTGTCTGGGAACTGATAGGAACAACACCTGTGGTCCTAGGACATCAGTGATTTGCCTCTGATGCACCACTTATTTATTTTACATAGATCTATCTTTCTATCAGGGGCGTGCGTCCCATACAGGCACATGTGCCTAATAGGTAGGAAATATGGGGTTAAAAACCATTTAAGCTTGATATTCAAAATTTTGTTTTCATGAGAGCCATCGTTAGCACTTCAGTCAATTTCAAATGATTTCTTCTAAAGGAATCGGAGAAAATATTTATTCTGAAATGTATTTGCCTGTACCCTATGCACGCCCGGTCCGGTCGATAGCTCAGGTGGTAGAGTGCTTGCATTCCATGCCGAAAGCTCGGGTTCGAATCCCACCGAGGCGAGGGTGTCAGAAATGATTTCCCGTTTCGGTGTTTATTTCAAACCCCAAAATAAAATACCGGCAAGGTTTACTCAGCCTTCACAAGAAATGAGTACCAGCACTCTCGGGAGCTGGGAAACCTCCACTTCAACTGAAGTGGTTGGCGTAAGGCCGACCCCCTTACCTGTAAAAATAAATAGGTTCAACTCGCCACATGCGACCCCTTCGGGGATAACGCGGCAAGAAGTTACATATATGTGTAGCTTAGTTGCGTAGTTGCGTAGCTATGCACGCGCCTGCTATCTATAATCTAAGTTGCAAAGATATATTTACATTTAGGGCTTGTATTTACTTTTTCGTTTCTGCTTGTGAGAATGCATTAAATATTAATCTTAAATATTCATATATCTCTGCAACTTAGAGTAAGTACCTAAAGATAATGGATAGATAGGAAGAAAAGTTCTTTAGTGAAAGTCTGTTAAAAATATCTGCCTTTGAACTGAAAGCATTTAAAAAAAATACGCTTTTGAGTTACTTTGAGTTTTGGAGGCATTGAACCTCTTCCTAAGATCTATTTATGTTACCCAGTCCAGCTGGCAGGGGCACAGCCTGCCCCCTGCAGCGGGGATGCTGCCTCTCAGCGAGAGCCCCATCCTGGAGCTGACGGAGCAGATGGAGTCCATGTGAGGTCAGGGCAGCTTCGCGCAGGACAACAATGGACCCAGGACCACCAGCTGAGCACTCTTCTCCAAACAACGATCTCCACATCTGCTGTCCACCTCTACAAATCTGCCTCTGCTATTTTTACTTTAAGTTTACTAATGCTTCAATTTGACATTTCATGTTTTGTTGGAGGAGTTGGCAGGAAGGCACTATGTGTGCTCCTGCATCTTACTCTTGGCAGAATGTTTCAATAAGAGTACCGTTGAAGATTTTTATGTAATTTCTCTTGGTTTAAAATATAAGTACGCTAGCCCTTGCATTCACCAACACATCTCTAAGGCCTCACTAGCGCTTAGATAGGTTTTTACAAATGTTTATGGTGCACAAATAAAATCGATCTAGGAGCTAGAGAGGGCTTAAGTGTCAGGAAGATTGGAGAATACAGAGAAATTTTCAAGCACTCATCTACATATTGTAGGAATATAAGTGTTTGTTAAGCTTTGGTAAGGGAAGCAGATAAATTCCTTGTAACTTTGTAAGCGCAGCCTTGATTGTAAGTCTTCGTTAACTAAACTAGGAAATCTTTGTTATGTTAAAATTAATACTTAAATTAATGTGTGCGAAGAGTTTATACATCAAGCTGTGATATTCATGAATCGAAAAACTTTAAAAGCAGATAGTTGTTGTACAAAGATTACTGCATAGTTAGCGTGGATGGAAAGCACACAAGGCAGGACATTCTAAATCCATTTTAATAATAATCAAAAATCCATCTTGTGCAAAGACGCATATGAATTTTTCAACCTGGCAAAGATCATATTTTGAAGATTAAATGTCATTTTTTTTGTGAATCAAATCCACATCCTTCCAGTTACAAGCCGATAGTATTAACCACATTTTATTAAAAATAGCAATGAAAGGGAATGGGATTCTTTTTTGGTCAGTGCCCTGTCAGATCTTCCTGACGTTGGCAATCACCATCGCATAGACTTCTCGGTCCTGAGCTGTGTGGAACAACTCCTCCACACCTCTCATCGCGGTCCAGTCTCTCGCATTGCGCAGCCACGACGTCTGCCTTCCTCCAGCTCCCCTGTGTCCCTCTATCTTGCCTGACATCATCAGCTACATAAGGTGGTACTTTGTCCCGCGCAATACGTGTTCCAGATTTTAAGTAATGAAATAAATGGGAATAAAAGAATCAAATGTAAATTAGGTAGGAATAAATAATTAATTACTAAACTAACCAATCTAGTCAGGATCATTCCATCGACATAATGTTTACATTTTAGGCGCATACAAAATAATGCGCCATCTTTCTTTTATACTTAAATATGTACATCTCTAGTTGTTGGTGTTATTACAAATAGACAAATTAAATAAAGAGAATCAGTAGAGCTTAGAGTTTTTGACTTTTATATTAGAAATAATTACGATAAGAAATCACTAATTCATGAATACTACAGCGCAAAATACTCAAAACAGTTTGGCTTTAAGCTGGGTCTAATTCTTTAGTTTGAAATCTGTTTCTAAATGGTTAAACCTAGTTCAAATATTAACTACTCCCACGTAAACTATTGTATCTGCAAAAGCTTGTTTATTGAAAAAACATAAAAAAGAGTTTTTTTAAATCAAAATAAACATTTATTTCATCCTGGCCAGAAACAGATAGCAAATTAACATTAGTAATGTAATAAATAATATTTTTTTGAAATTAATTATTCATTCATAGTAGCAAAATTTCACAATTTTGTTTTCTTATCGATTTTAATTCCTTTTAATTTGCTTATCACAAAACTTCTTGAATTTCATTTTTATTTGTATTTTAAAAAAAGTTATTTATGTTCAAAAAAAGAACTTTGAATTTACACGCCAAAACGCTCTTGGGATTGATTTTTCGGATATGACATCATTTTTTTACTTAGTATTGCAAATACGCTATTACCCAATGACATCTGTTAACTCAAGGTTAAAGCAATTGTCAAGCAGACCTGACAGGGATCGAACCGTCGCTGTTTTTATTTCGAACATGCATCTGGACCGCTCAAGAGCTCTAACATCATGATAAAAATAAAAATAAATTAAATATGCATTCAACAAAAGACCTTTTATAAATAATACTTGCGATAGTTTACATAGAAGGGGTCAATATGTGTAAACCAGAATATGCGGCCATAACTTAATTGTTTTAAGCTATCAGGATAATTTATATAAAGTAGTATAACTAGAGTGACCAGCTCACTTTAATCTCTCAATTATACTAAATAATGGTGTAAACATCAGATATACATAATGATGGTTTAAGCTATAGTCAATATGGCATATTGTACATATGTGTAGGCAGACATACTTTAAGTAGGCACCTATAACAATTGTTAATGTTTAGGTTTTTTTAATGAAGTATCATATCTTTTTGTTTAATGTTAATGTGTAGAATGTTTCTAAAACGTAGGTATATTTTTAAGTGCAGTGAGAATCATATCAAATATTGTGTATCTTTTTACCTTAAAAATAACTCAATTTTACCTAAACCTGGGACGTCACCCAAGGGGTAACCCAGGATCAGAACTAGGGGGGGCAAGCCATGGCCGTAAAATTGTTATTTCAATAATTGGAATTAAATTTAAGATTTTGGTATTTTTTTACTTCCAGGGGGGCGGCTGCCTCCCCCCCCCCTGCCCCTTCCTGGGTACGCCCATGGCGTCACTTCGCTGAGGGAAATTTGCAATATTCCGGCTTCATTATGTGGTACCTCTACAGAGGTAGACTTTAGTTATCTTATTCGTTTATGGAGCATCTTACCTACGACCATCAGATGTAAAGATGTGGGGTGCATTGGGGTAATTACAAAAATTAACAAAATCTACCATGAGATATCTTTTTTACTAACAACACACAAAGGTGATGAGAAGTACAATAATCACGTCTAGGTTTCTAAATTTTATCAGATAGATTTTTTTCATTTTTGGAATCCCCCCGTTTAGGGATTTACTCCAATTCACCTTACATCTGAAGTTGTTGAACAAAACCAGCGTGGTCATATGAATAGTTACTTTGATACAGTAAGTAATTATTATTTTTAAGTAGGTACTACTTTATTGTTTTTGAAATGAAACTTGTCAGCTTTTCACATCATACAACTGAAAAAAAAGCCCAACGTTTCAATACAAATACATTAATTCTTCCGCATGACAATACAAACAACTGCAATGAAATTCTTATTACCTAATCATGTTCCCCTGATACGTAAGGCATTACGATGTAAGGAATTTTAGAGAACATTTTAACCTAAAAACAAGAGAGCTCCCTTTGTACATAATCTACCTCTGCCATTGCAAATAAAGACTGAATTCTGCGTCAATTCAGACCAAATCAATACAATAATAGTCTGTAAATAAGTTAGGAGGGAAATTTGAACATAGCACGCCAGGGCAATGTAGGTGCGGTGGCTTTTTTATATCTGCAAATGTAATGTTCTCAATTAATATGAGCAATTATTCACTAAATGCACTTTACCTGAATACTAGAACATCTAGAAATGGGAGAAACCCCATCAAACAGGCACCATTTGGTTCAGGTGAATTCTAACCTCAAATTCAACATAACAGACACAATTTTAAGATATTATACATCTTCTATGAATATACTTTTACAGAGAACTGCTATTTGTATTTCATTTATTCATTTTATGTGTTTGTTTTTACACATAATATGTTTGCCCCTGTGGACTCCTAAGCTGCTCAACTGATTTTAATCAAATTTTCAGGAAACGTGTAAAATATTCTCAATCTGTCTGTTGAATCTTAATTGAAAATGAACCAAGCTGAGTTGATGTGAGTACAATAGAATTCTACCTGAGATTGTTTGTTAGTAAGTGAGTGTCTGATGTAAGTAATATCACAATGAAATAGCTTTTTGTAAACTTCTCATATATACCTACTCTAATACATACATGTTTCTAATTCGCTTTACATTTTTAAGGGAAAATATCATTTAACTAAAGTAAAAATAAAATAAAACTATAATATTGTGGTCACAGATATAGAGGTACCTATTCAAGAATTATTTAAATCCCTTAATTTTCTTTTCTTTTTATGGTATTTTTTAGCCTATGGCAGCCCTGCACGGGCTATCTGACACTCCTCCAACAATCTGATGGCAGGAATTGTCAGCCCCTGTGCACTAAAAGAAAGATATGCACATTGTTTTTTTTTTACATAATCACTTGGCTATAATTACATAATAATAACTAGCAGACCGACCGTGCTGCGCACGGTTGTCTGCTAGTAATAATATAATAATACAACTTAGATTATAGATAGATTATAGACTTGGCAGTTGAGGCATTTATTAAACTGCGAACTAGCTTTCTAATCTCCTCTTTACAATATTTCTGAAATGAGCTGAGACAGTTTTTTTAATTGAGCACTATTTTACAGCATTTAGTTGCCTTCCAATACAATATTTCATCATTTACTTGATCAAACCCCTAATCTGTGAGCACATGATATTCCCTAATATTCTATCAACACTTAAGTAAGTACCTACCGTCTTTAAACATAAATAATCAAACGTTTGGAATAGTGGTCCATACGAAGCGTAATAATAGTGAATACCAGGTGCGAGACCTCCAAGAGGCAAAGGAAAACAACAAAATGTTAAAGAAAATTCACTCAACTCTTAACATTAAAAATAAGTCATCCTTTCCGTACTTATTCATTTTCAATTTGTTTTGTAGACCGAAGCATAAATATAGATTCTTACTGAACTAACAATCAAAAACTTTTCGATAGTGTCCAATCTTGGGCAGAATGTAATCATGCTCCTCTCACTGCTCCTCTTCATGCTACAGGAGCTACCCAGTGATATAGGTTTTGTCTTTTTTTGGCGGAGAAAAGACCGGTGTAAGAGAAATTCTGTGTGCAAAAGGAACAACAGAATGAGTCTGAACATGCAATTGAGAAGAGCCAAAACAAAATTGAAGAATTTGCCAAATATCATCCTTTTTCAAAGCTTCTCAAATTTTATTTTATTTTTTTACTGAAATCATTTTTCCTTACCAGATATACATATATCTAAAGAATCAATCTCCATACTTAACTCAAGACCAATTTTTCTGACTCATTCCGTTGTTCCTTTCGCCCGCAGAATTATTCTTTGCTGGCTTGCTGCTGACTATATTGCCTGCCTTTAAGGTACTTTTGGCTGTATGGGATGCTCGCACCTGACATGCAGTAGCCATAACACTGTAGGCAGGGTACGTACTACACTCGTAATGAAACTAAATCTTAGGATGTGTCACGAACAATAATCATGGTTGCATAAGTAGCTGTGTAGTGTATACACACATAGGTATAGGCCTAGACTTTTGTATTTATCCTGTGGAAATAAAGAATAACCTCGTAGACAAGTAGACAAAGCAATAAGTAGACAGTACTTTTAATGACTATGGTTACACATACAGACTAAGTGTATTAAATAATTAAAGCATACATAAATGTCCACAGAATGCTTCAAGTAATGAAAACATATTATACTACTCAAAAACTAAAATAATATTGCTGTTTTTATACCTACATGTTCCAGGAAAATAAATGAGCAAGCTCAGAAGTCTCCACATATCTACCCATCTGGAAGGTAGATAGAAAGCGATAAAACATGGCCACGCGTCAACAGCTGATCTAGCTGTCAAATGTTCTTTGAATAAATTTTACACACATTGAATGGAAACATTTTGAAAGCTTGATCAGTTGTTCATGTTGGGTAATTTTATATTGCTGTGTGATGAACTATGTGATTGGTAGATATATCACGACTTCTCAACCAGTTATCATATGAGTAAGTAGTGGAGAATCAAGGGCAACCTGGGCTTTTTCCAAAAATGACAAAAATGTATGGAAATGATTTGCTGTGTTTTTATATATATTTATCTCATTTTCAAAAAAAAAAAAAGATTGCTGCCTTTGGTTCCATGGGATTCATTATTGAATAAGAGGAGCTATTTGCAATGGTCCACAAACAACAAAAATCAAGCAGGTATTAAAAAAAAAAAATTAAACTGAGTTGTCACAAAAAAATGGGGAGAAAAATTGTGACAGGTTGCTAAAGAAATAATAATTTATTTCTTTTTTCAGGACCCTAGTCACATAGATCTGTGACGTCACCCCGCTTGGGCACATTTGGAATGCTCTGATGACTCCATTCTTTTGTCTACAGATCATTGTAAAAAGTCCTCCAAGTATTCTTTAATTAAAAAAAGCATACCATGACTAAATTTAACTGTAGCATAAAATAACATTTAAATTGTGCTTCTAATCGTAAGTGTTGCCACACTTGAGGCTGCATATAAAGGACTGTTCACACTTTGAAATTTCACTTCAGCCAACTGAAATTGTTTGGGTTGGCAGTACTGAAGAAAAATGTATCAGTGTATACTGTCCTTTACTTTTTTTTCAAATTTTTTTAGACATGTATTTTGGTTGTGAATACAATTAAAATGAAATCAATTAGAAATGAGAAACATTTGATGTATAGAACACCAAACTTGTTAGCCAGCAGGATCACTTCATAATTATGTAATTGGAAATATATCAAATTTTAAACACACAAGTCTTTTACTCCTCGTCCAGACCACTCCTCACTTGCAGGACGAGTAGTGTGAGTGCGGGCTGTACTTGCTTCAGAAATACTTAAGTGAATGGGAAAACTACTAAAATTCCAAGCAAGTAGAGATGTAATCCCTAAAAATCTTTTAGCACTAAAAAAGTGTGATTAGATAAATGGCGCACGCAGAATAAAATGAGTAAGAGTTTTAGGCCTACACAGCCGGCTGATGATGCTGGAGAGATGTTTTCCGGGATCTGTTGCCGTGGTCTGTGGGAGCTGGAGCTTCCGGACGTATTGCTCATGTCTATGATGGGCTTTTTTAGCGTGAAATGTGATAATGAAGATGATCTTAATGAAAACTGTGAAATGATTTCCCGTGTCAGTGTTTATTTTAAACCCTAAAATAAAAGACCGGCAAGGTTTACTCAGACTTTACAAAACTGAAGTCTTAGCTGTAAAAATAAATAGTTATCACTCCCACAAGCAAAACCCTACGGTGATAACGCGGCAAGAAGTTACACTATATGTGTAGCATAGTTGCGTTTATTTTCCGTTTTTAATATGAATTCAGGGTGAGGAATGATTTTGTAAGAGAAGAATGTGGTGTAAGGGAAAGTGTGAAAGTGAAGATTAAAAGAAGTATGTTAAGATGGTTCGGGCATTTGGAGAGAATGAGTGATGAAAGATTGACGAAAAAAGTATATGTTGCTAGAATAGATGGATGTCGTGGTAGAGGAAGACCGAGAAAAGTATGGAAGGATCAAATTTCAGAAATAGCGAATGAATGGGATATCCAGAGTCATAATAAAAGGAGGACTTGTATGAAAAAGGTTATGACTCTGGATGAAATGAAAGAAGTATGCAAGGACAGGAAGAAGTGGCGGCTAATCTGCAATGTTGATTTCTAATGTTGGTGTATTCATTTGCTACATTTTTTTTTTTTGCATAGGAAATTTTTGACTTTTTTTGTATAGATTTCTTTGTAAGGTTTTGTTCTTTTTTATATTTAAATGTAATTTATTATTCATATTCCTTGACTTATAGGTTGGTATGAGGCTGACCACCCATTCTGTAAAAAATGGTTCACTTTGCCAATGTCACCCCTGTTTCAGGGAAGGTCGGCAAAAGTTGTGGGGCTTATGTTCATTTGAGGTTTGGATTTTATTTGTAAGTACACATTCAGCATTTGTAAGCGCGAACTACACTTGTTGGTTTGTGGGCATACATCTGAGAGCTTTAAATGAATATATCCTTGCAACTTAGATTATAGATTATAGAATTCAACTTGGAAAAATTGTATGAATTTAAACACATAGTTCATTTTACTGTTTACAACTTTACAGTACTGGCGCCTTAGCAGATTCTATAAATTTCTTTTAAAAAAAGAAAAATATTAATTTTAATAATGATGGCAGCAATGGTTGTTGATTTCGCAGCTCCCATACAAGTTAAAATGGGCTGCTCAGAGTGCAGTATTTAAATGGGCGTAGGTATTCGAAAGACCTGAGTATTTGATCAATGTAACGATTTTCTTAAGATTTTTGGTCTTTGTGACATATGTTGGAAGGTGTTGTGTATTTTTTTCTAATTCTGATATATTTTGTCCCTTTACTGACGCTTTTTACGACCTTGTTAAATTTGTATGGGAGATGTGATACCTATCGAATTCAAACAATTTTTCAGTTGACACCGCCGCGCCGGTTTCTTTTATTTTTTATAAAATATAAGAAATTGTATTTGATTGCGGAACTTCCCGACACTAAACGTAAATACAACTACTTATTTCATTAGACATTACATGAAAAGAAAAACATTAGTAAAATAATAACAATACTTACTTCTATTTAGGAAAACGACATTATTGTTGCTCAATGTCAAAACTAAAGTGCACTCTCAGTTTCAAAACTTTTTTTTCATTTCATTTCTGTCTCAACACATTTAACATGTTTCTTCAAATAACTTTTATAAACATACCATATTTACCAAGAAATACTTTAAATAAATTAAAAAGCATAATAATATCTTGACTTATAGGTTAGTATGAGGCTGACCACCCATAGGTACTGTGAAATATAGTTCACTTTGCCAATGTCACTCCTGTTTCAGGGAAGGTCGGCAAGAGTTGCAGGGCTTATGTTCATTTGAGATTGGGTTTTATATTGTAGGTTCACATCTAATCTAATCTAAGCTGCAAAGATAGGTATATATCATTTAAGATTTATATTAAATGCATTTCCACAAGCAGATATGTATAATTTCGCGCTAATAGTCTAAGAGCTAGACGTATGAAACCTTACCTCATCGACTACCAGGCAGAGACATGGTCAGGCTGGTAGTTTGCATCGAGTACATGATTTTTTCACAGATCTGCCGTTTCCTATCCTGGAGCGTTTTGGATGCGGCCTCTTCAAAGAGGCCCAAAAAATGGTGCAAACTACCTCATCGACTACCAGGCAGAGACTAGTAAAAACTAATGCTCCATATTAATTACCTGCTTTTTGAATAAAAAAAAATATTCCAAACCTGGAGCGTTTTGAATGCGGTCATTTTTTTGTAAATTATAAAAAACGATCTTTTGAAGTTAGTTGTATGAGCCATGGAAATAAAGTAAAAAAATATGATATTACGTACATTACTTGTAATAAGAGCATAAACATACTACAAATTTGTATTTCCAACCCTTCTTGTTCAGGAGAAAAAAGGGTAAAATGTTATTTTTTACAATATATTTTATAACTCAAAAAAAAAATAAAAAATATGATATTTTTGTACGTCAAATATAAGAACTTAAATTTTTATACAATAATGACCTCTTACATATTCTTGCTATCTGCTGTAGTTTCAGAGCATTTTCTAAAAAACTTTACGGCAGTTCCCGTTTTTGGTTCAAAATTCGGTTTGAACGCCTTAGTATTTTATTTTAAAAATTTATAAAAAATACCATCACCTAGAAGATTAAATTTCCTTTAAAATTGTATGAATATTTACTCTTTTATTGTGAAAGGATTGTATGTTATAGCGGTTTAACTTTTGTAACGTATTTTGATGGTTGTATATAAGTACCTACCTATCTAGCTCGAGTATCTACGTAATATTATGATGATTTCATATTATCATCATAATATCACGCAAAATATGTTACCACAAGATTAACCGCTATTCTGTTCAAACCTTTCACGATAAAATAGTTTATATCCATACAGTTTTACAGGCAATTTAATCTTCTAGGGGATGGTATTTTTTATATATTTTTACAATCAAACACTAAGGCGTTCAAACCGGATTTTGACCAAAAAACGGGAAACGCTGTAACGGTTTTTGGGAAAATATTTCACTTCAAACTTTATTTTCTCTGAAACTTTAGCAGATAGCAAGAATATGTAAAAGGTCATTATTGTGTAAAAAATTATGTTTCTATATTTTACGTACAAAAATATCACAATTTCTATTTTGTTTTTGAGTTATAAAATATATTGTAAAAAATAACATTTTACCCTTTTTTCTCCTGAACAAGAAGGGTTGGAAATACAAATTTGTAGTATGTTTATCCTCTTATTACAAGTAATGTATGTAGTATAATATTTTTTTACTTTATCTCCATGGCTCATACAACTAACTTCAAAAGATCGTTTTTTATAATTTACAAAAAAATGGCCGCATTCAAAACGCTCCAGGTTTGGAACATTAATTTTTGTGCTAAAAGCAGGTAATTAATGTGGAGCATCACCTCTTACTAGTCTCTGCCTGGTAGAAATGAGGTAAGGTTTCGTGCGGCCGGCTCTTACACTATAACTAGGGACTGGAAAAAAGTGGTGTTATTTTTTGCGAAATTCGCGTTATTTTTTTGGGAAATTCGCGTTATTTTTGATCAAAAACAGGGAAATTCGCGTTATTTTTTATGATAAACGGGGAGATTCGGTGCAGTTTTTAGGGTTGATTTGATCGAAATAAAGGTTTCTGTAATTGTAAAACTATAGATTTTACTAATATTTACAATTTATTATATAAACAACAATATGTACCTTCAAAAGCAATGAATAAACAACATCTGAATCAATACGAGTTACAACTTACAAAAAAACCATTGATTGAAAAAATAAAAAAAACCACGATTCAAGTCTGTTTGGATGTCCAGGACAGTTCTGCTTATCATTTATTTTTTTAATAAAATAGATTTGTGAATAGGAATGCAATTCACCAACCTACTCTGCCTGGCCAGAAACAGGTATTAATATCATTCATGAAAAATTCATTACGAGTATTGTTCATTTTAATTAATTATTAATTTATAATTACCCAATTACATTTGCTGAACCAGGGTCAAATTTATGGTCGAATGACCCAGGCGGGGATTGAACCCCGCGTCTAGCGTTCTGGCGTGTTTCAACGTTGAAAGATCAGCCCACTTGGCCTCCTCGGCTATAACACCGACCATTTTTTCTGTGCTTTGCACCTTGCAAAGGGTTTTCACAGGAATCTTTTCTTTCCCACAAAATAGTTGCGTTGCAGAAGCGACACATAACAACTTTTTCGCACAATTTCTACCAAAAGTACGAAAATTCGCGATATTTGCTTAAAACCTCAAATTTCGCGTTATTCGCGTAAAAACATCAAAATTCGCGAATAAATTCGTTTTATCGCGATCGCGAAATTTTCCAGTCCCTAACTATAACACATGCCCAATGTTTAAGCGCAAACTTATATGTGTCTGTTGTGGGAATACATTTAATATAGATCTTAAATGTAATATATCTTTGCTACTTAGATTATCCTTCCCTGGCCGAAGCGGGGTATATGAGATACCCCAAAAAAACGTTTTATTTGATAACTCAATAATTAATCGAGTAATTTAATTGAAACTTTTTGTAATCTTCGTAAAACTACTAACAAACATTTCTGTATTTTTTGTTTTTAAGTATTCAAAGCATGTAGCCTTCAAATAATTGTTTTTGATAAGTATTCGCGTCCTTCAAGTAATCATAATTATGGTTACAACACGTCACAATGCCCTCGCGGGGTAGGCGCGGGAATGTGGGAGGGGGGGAATGTGCGGCAGGAATGTGCGGGAGCGCTATTGTGTGTGTATTCGGTCCAGAGATAAGCTACTTGTTTCACTTTTTTACGCGGGCTTAACGCGTCACAGCTGTGCGGAAGAGAGTCAACTATATTGTCCGCTGACGACTTTACTCCGTCTTTCTGGGTAAGCGAGTGGAACAGTCCTGTCATTCCTGTGGTTCCCAAAACGTTCTATAATATTTTACATTTATAAAATAAATATATTTTTGTGAAGAGAAAGGTAAGTTTGTTGTTTTTTTTTCTGAATAGGTATATTGTTTTTCCTTTGTGATATGTGCCAAACATTTGATTTTTTTCTCTCTCTAGAAAATGGCTAGAAAAAATACATATGAAGAAATAGAAAAATTGCAAGACTTTAGTGATGACGAAGTTATTGACAGTGACTTAGAATTCGAATTGTGTAATTCGGATGATTCTGAAGTCGGAGATATTATTGAATCTGAGTCTGATGAATCTGAGTCTGCATACTGTAAAAAAAATGTTTCAATTATGTCAATGCCACCCCTGCTTCAAGGAAAGGCGGCAAAGTTGCAGAGCTTATGTTCATTTAAAAAAAAAAAAAACGAGCTTGGTCGTCGCTTTAGAAAGCGCCAATTCTCAAGCAAGACCCAGTTGTTGTAAGGTTGGATGGACCTTTCAGTGACCGGTCTTTGGTACAGGTTTATGAATTTTTCAACCCAGCGAAGAGCAAATTTGAAAATATAAATGGTATATTTTCTGTGCTCCGCCGGGATTCGAACCCACGACCTTCCAGTTACGAGTCCGAAGTGTTACCATTTGGACTACGGACCGGTCATTTGCGGTATTTCCTACTGTAGACACATTTGAAATTGTATTTGTATGCGCGAAAATCTTACGTATGTTTACTTTTGTGGGTGTATAAGATGTGGATTGAAAATTTTAATATTTATTTGCATCTTAGATTTAGATTATTTAAATAAATAACAAACCATTCTTTAATTTGTTGCAGATATAAACTACGCCCAGATAATAAAAGATGCCTTCGCTTGATATTTCTCAACACTATTGTACATAACTTGAAAAATTGTATTTATGTTTTTTTGATTTTAACTTTATTTATGGTTTTTTTTTACTTTCCTATGTTGCATATTTCACTATTATACAATTGAAAATGAAATAAAAATTATTATAAAAATGTTTATTTTAAATTCTCTTCCACCGTTTAGGAAACACTGGTTGAGTTTGTCCTATTTGCGTCATTCCGACGGCGTATGCGGAGCGAAACGCACGTCTGGCGGGCTCTCTGCCTTATGATTATTTTGTATGAAAAGTAGCTGGGGTCCTCCGGTACCCCACTTCGGACCATGTGTAATTTTTAGATACTCAGGGTGGGAAAGGTTATAGATACAAAAACCAACTTTAACCTTTTCGATTCTGAATTTACTTGCTACATACGCACCGCTAGAACGGAATACTTTTTTGAGGTTATTTTGTACATAAATTAATTTCCTACCTTAATAACTTGATGAAACTTCAAAATTTATGAAAAAGTATATTCATTAGTTATCCAGGAACACAAATCACAAACTTTCAACAAATGTTTTCACTTGTTGTTTTATATAAAAACAAGTAAATCACAAAAATATTACTTCAAAAAAAATATTATACGCACATTCCATAACTAGATTTTATATCCATTAGGTTGTAAACATTTTTTTTACTCACTTAAATACTCGTCACTAAAGAAAAAAATATATTAGTTATTTTACAAAAAAACAAAAAATGTTAACAGTTATATCTATCTGAATAGAGTATACTTGCTTGGATTTTGTTTGTAAACATTGGTACACACGCGCGGGACGAGAGGTCGATCTGTTCTGACGAAATATTTGAGAAAGAATATTTTCAAAATATGTAAAATATGAGATTATATTAGTGTGCCTATAATGTAAGCAATAAAAAAGTTTGAAAAATTTTAACACAGATGTCAGGGGAAGCTTTAAACTTCGATGACATGCATAGATGCCAGCCGCACTGTATGCAAGTTACGTCATGACATCTATGCATGCCAGCCGCAGCCAAAGGGTTAAAAGAAATGGGTGTGTTTCTTTCAGATGAAAAATGATGAATCTCTGCCGAAGTATTCAACACCATTGCCAAAGAAACGTGAGTACTCAAGATCATCTGACTACATCTCATGCCTCTGTAATCTTAGTGGGAGAGATATATTAACATTTAAGATTCATATTAAACCATTGAGTTATACAATATTATAGATGAACTCAAAAATTGTTCTTATTTGCTTTATGCTGATGACATAAAATTTATACTGAAGTTACAGACTCTCAGGACTGTGTAAATCTACAGACGGATTTGAACCACTTGTTGGAGTGGTCAAATAAGAATGGACAAAGTTTCAACATCAACAAATGTTGTGTTATGTCGTTCACAAAATCCTCTTGTCCCATAATCCACGAGTACAGTATGGGTGGGCTGATACTGACTCGTGTTTCCTCATTTAGGGATCTGGGGGTGGTTTTTGATCCCAGACTGAATTTCTTAGACCATGTGACGCGGTTGACGACTGAATGCTATCAGCTTCTGGGCTTTGTCATCAGACTATGTAAACAGTTTACGGAGCCTAGGGCGATGGCGGATGTCTTCAGCTGCGTCATACGGTCTAAATTAGAGTACGCTGTTGAGGTGTGGACACCTCACCAACGGAAGTAAATTAATATGTTAGAGCAGCTCCAGAAGAAGTTCCTGATGTACCTCCTCATGAGGACACAGGGAAATTACCCTCAGTTCATGCACCATGAGGAGCTGCTTCGGGAAACTGGCTTCAGGAGTTAAGAAACTAGGCGCAACGTAACCCTTTTGGTGCTCTTTCATAAGGTCATCAACAGGTTACTAGACAGTTCCACCCTGTTGTAGGGTTTCAGGTTGTAAGTGCCAAATCGGGGGCGAGGTCATGATTTATTTAATGTACCAATGAGTCGCACTGACGTCTTGGCGCAACATCCTTTAACTCGGAGTGTTAAACTCATTAACGACGCTGTCTCAATATTTTCGAACAGTTGTAGAAATTCGGCGTTTTTGAGTGTTTTCGAGGTTTATTTATGTACATTAGTAACGACAATAATAAATTTTGATGTGTAGAAATGGAAAATGGCAAGTATCAACTTTAATTATTTGGTTTTAGAATGAAAAAATAAACTCAATTTAAAATACTAAAAATTAAATACGGGTAGTCAATTACGCATTTCTACAAAATAGGCATTTTTTAACCCTCATTAACAAGTACATACGTCAATTTTTTGTATTTTAAATGTTCTACAATATTTTAGAAAATATTGTTGTTAACAATGCTAATTGACGATTTTTTTGTTTTTTTGTAAATTGATACTAATATCTACACTTTTAGGAACCCCAAAAATGTGCCGAAAATATCAATTTTGAGTGCTCAAAAACTAGCTTTTTTGTTTTGTTTTCTGTTTTTTTTTACTGTAAATATCAAAGTCCACATAATAATCTGTCAGTTTCTGTATCAATTTTTAATTAAAATCATTTTCTGTATTTTATTAAGATTTTTGAAAGATGAGTTGAATTGCCCCAAATATAAGCGCCAAATATTCTTGAACTGATTCATTCGGAGATGAAGCGTTGAAGGGAGAGCACGCTTGTCATTTCTGCGGGAAAAAAAATGTCTTAAAATCAAAATTCCGATATGAAAAAGTAAAAAAAAACCTCAGCAATGTTTGAGAAGGTGTTTATGTACAAAATATATATAAATTAAAAAGGTAAATCAATTATAACTTTGTATTAAAGCAATATTTTGTATTTTTACACTGTCTGTCGGAGTTCTCCCGCGTATCACAGTGAGTCAAGTAACTTTGAAAGTGCGTAATGTCAATATTACATATCGTATTATTCAAATGCAATATGTTGTAAATATTTTTTGTAAATCTCTTACAATTAACTGCTAGACATAGGTCTCCTGTATATTGCTTTTACTTTAACATGACATTTTATTATTTAAAACATATTTAGGAAACAAAAAGGAAGCCACAAATCCCAATTGTCCCAAAAACCTAAAATTGAGATTGATTAGGAATTGTACCATAAACAGGTACTTGCCAATAATTATTTACTTTTTTAATTTTTGGATTAATTCAAACAAATCACTGTTTATTTTCACTACAAAATTTATTTAAAAAGATTAAAATCTTTAAACAAATTACTAACGCGTTTTCAACCTAGTAGGTCCTTGACTTATAGGTTGGTATGAGGCTGACCACCCACACTGTAAAAAATGGTTCACTTTGCCAATGTCACCCCTGTTTCAGGGAAGGTTGGCAAAAGTTGTGGGGCTTATGTTCATTTGAGGTTTGGATTTTATTTGTAAGTACGCATTCAGAATTTGTAAGCGCGAACTACACGTGTTAGTTTGTGGGCATACATCTGAGAGCTTTAAATGAATATATCCTTGCACCTTAGATTATAGATATTATAGATTAAGGTCATCATCAGGTATGATTACAGTAAAAGATTTTTAATAAATTTAGTCAATAGGTATAAATTACTGTCAGGTAGGTAAAAATCATTCAGCAGAATAAAACATAATAAAACAACGAATAGCTCTATATGGCAATCAAGATATAAAACTTATTAATACATGATAAGTCTTTTTTTAAATAATAAATTTGATCAAAAGGTATAAATCTCAGTCAGGTAGGTAAAAAATAATTCAGCAAAATAAATATATTAACATTACAAATAAAAAAAAAAAAAAAAGCTATACATGGCAATTATGAAATAAAATTAAATAATGAATTAAACGTCATTGTTTTAATTCATCCAAAAATTATAAAATTAAACAATATGAATTTTCACAGTGTTGATACACAAACAATACAAAATATAATTATTTACTTTTAAAGTAATAACTAATAACGCCATATTTTCAATAGGCATGGCCAGAATCTTTATAGAGTCTCTTACACTTATTCTTATCTTTACATCTATATAGAGATAGTCTACAACGAAGTTTTATTAACAGTTAAGATTCATATTAGAGTCATACTTACAATCAAAATCATGTAAGTGTGCGCATACACATGCTGTATGTGTAATTACAAAAAAAAATTGACATAAGGGTATCGCCGTCGAAATTTGTACCTTTTGTCTTGTGCGTCTAATGATTTTCAGTTTTTTCATAAAAACTGGTGATGTCTACTGAATTCTAGATTTATTAGAGTAAAGTATTTGAAAAGCGTATCGAAATACAAAAACAATCTGCAAAAAGCATGAAGTAGCGATGTAATTAAAAAATAAAACAAAATCGCCTTTTTTCCATTCTCATATAAATTTTACATGTCGCCAATCCGTTTTTGACCCTTTGATGGCAAGATACGATCAACATAGTCAAATGTTTATAAAGTTGAGTATTTTACATATGCCTTAGTACCGTATCTTTTATTTTCTGTACTAGCCACAAGAATATTTATTTATTTATGCACGAAATATTAGTTGCTAATGTTTTTCTCCATTTTTGGTTCCGAAATTTTTCTTTCAGTGTGTTACCATTTTCATTGAAACTGACAAAAATCTTGCATCCCTGTATTTTTTCGCGTATGGTAACTCTTTGATGCAGTATGGAAAACACAAAAAAACTGATTCGCTACCTTCATTTTCTTCTATACGTCTCAGCCGTAAACTTGTGGTGATTGTTTTGAGTGGGATTTAGCTTGGAATTATTGGGGTAAATATTGGAATCTGTTGTCAATTGTGTATTCTCTACTTAGAGACATTAGTGCAATATTAATTTTCAAATAAATCAACTTTACGATTATGTCGTGCGTGTTTTGTATTGACGAACGTTACCGTTACCGTTACCGCGCTACGTCACATTTCTGAGATGAAGGCATACTAATATTGAAAATCAAAATTTTATGTTCATAATATCCTGACCGGGCCATAGTCCAATGGTAAAACTTTATAAACCTTTACCAAAGACGGGTCATCAAAAGGTTCATTCAGCCTTACAGCAATTGGGTCTTGCTTGAAAATTGACGCTTTCTGCAGCGACGATCAAGCTCGCAGAAGGCCCGTGAGGTGTGTTATTTACCTAATTGTTATTTATTATTTGTAGTCCTTGACTTAATTTGCCAAGGAATGTTGGAGGCTGACCAACCATACTGTAAAAAATGGTTCACTTTGCCAATGTGCTCAGGCGAGGGAGGCGCTCTTAGCTGCGCGTGTCTCTGCTGGTTGTGATAAATTTGTCTTTTTATCGAGTTCGTCTGATTAGGATGGTTTGATGGAGGGACAAAGGCACACAGGATCTGATAAGTCCTGTCACCGTGAAGATTGGGGAGTGTCAAATGGCCCCTGCAGGGTTGCCAAAGCTTTTAACAGACTGAAAAAATCCGTTCCGTCTGGTAACAGTAGACGTAACGTAAGCAAGAAGATAAATGGAAAATTGGAACTTTAAATTTGAGAGGAATGAAGGACAAAGTTAGGAATTACGAATGGATCTCCCCTAGGATTCTTCTAGTGAGGATCAGGTATGAAAGTACGAACTTTTTACTGATTGCATGCTATATGCCAGTAGATTCAGAATGTATGGAGATTAAAAATGAATTCTGGGATATGCTTGATGACACAGTCAGAATGAAAGACAAGAATGAAAAGTTGTTGCTTCTTGGTGACATGAATGGATGGGTAGGTAGAAGAAATTATGAATATGAGAGGGTCGTGGGACCAAATGGAAGAGGTGTCATCAATGGCAGTGGGAGACGTCTGGTGGACATGTGTGTGGAGCATGGTATGTTTATATCAAATACCTGATTTAAGCATAAAGACGTGCACACATATACGTGGTATGGGCCAAATACTCATACTACCATTGACTACATATGTATGGAAGAATGTATGAGAGGTTCCATAATGTTCCGTCAAGAGATGTCAGAGTCTACCAAAGTGTATCCGTGGGATCAGACCATCGTCTCTTGGGTGCCACAGTAATGATAGGTAAAGTGAAAATGTTGAAAAGAACGAAAGTTATTACGATGAAAAGAATAAATGTAGAAAAACTAGATGATGAAAATGTGAGGAGAGATTTTTCTTGTTTTTGAGTCAGACTCCAGGCTTCGCATCCGTACAACACAACTGGCCGAACAATGGAAGTGTAAATCTTGAATTTTGTGGAGCGGGATAGCCATTTTGAGCACAATAGCCCTCTAAGGCCAAAAAAAGCATTATTGCCGGAGTGAATTCGGGCATGTAATTCTGAGGATAGGATATTTTTGTCATTTATATGGGTACCTAAGTACTTGAATGAATTGCAGTTCTTAAACTTGTAATTATCTACATTCAAATCTTCTTGAATATCCCGCCGCGCCATAGGCAAGTATTCAGTTTTCCCCTCATTAATTCTCAATCCTATCCTCCTTGCCATTCTCTCCATTGGTAAAAAGAGCGCCCGGAGCTGTGCAGCGTTCTCTCCCAGAAGCACCACATCATCCGCATATCCCAGCAGCCTAATGGTACTTCCTATGGGAATTCCACCATACACAGATTTGGTTTCTCTCACGACCTTTTCCAAGGCTAGGTTGAAGAGCAATGGAGAAAGGGCGTCACCCTGCTTTAGGTCTGAACTGATCTCAAAGGGATCCGAGACCTGTCCCTGCAGCAGTATATGAGCTCTTGAATTTTCTATGGATATCTGAACCAGTTTGATGAGTTTTCCAGGAATTCCCTAGTCTCGTAAAATGCTCCACAGCCCCAAACGATGCACTGAGTCATAAGCAGTCTTGAAGTCGACAAAAAGGCAATGAGTATCTTAAGCATATTCCCACTTCTTCTCTAATATTTGCCTCAAAGAAAAGATCTGATCGGTTGTGCTCCGATTCCTTCTGAAACCTGCTTGGTACTCTCCAAGAGCACATTCAGCATATGGCATAATTCTTCTTACCAGAATATTAGACACTATTTTGTATGCCGCTGGGAGAAGTGAGATACCTCTATAATTAGAGCATATCATTTTGTCTCCTTTTTTATGTATTGGACACAATAGTGCAACTTTCCAGCTATCCGGCAGTACCTCATGTTTCCAAACATCCTGATAAAGACCCCACAGAGGATTTTCTAAGGCTTCTCCGCCACATTTCAGTAACTCAGCAGGGATATCATCGTTTCCAGGAGCTCTTGACTTCTTTAAACTCTTAATTACCTGTACTACCTCATCTCGACTTGGTGGAGGAACTTCGGGTTCCACCGTGAGAACTCCAGATGGTTGCAAAGGATTATCCGGACTCTCACCTCGCAGCAATCCAGTGAAATGATTCTTCCACACATCAAGTATTTGATCTCGATCAGCAATGATGTTTCCCTGTTCATCCCTTATCTGGCTACTACGCTGTTGAAATCCACACTTCGCCTTTCTGACGGAATCAAAGAATTTCCTAGAGTTCCTTCCATCCCTATTGTCACTCTCAAGCTTCTCCATCAGCCGGTTATGATGTAAGCGTTTGGCTCTCAGGAGGTTTCGTACTTGTCTTTTTCTTCCTTTCCATTCATTCTCCAGGTTTTGGTTACTTCCTTGAAGAAGACAGTTTCTGAGTTCCTTCCACCACATAACAGCACGCCTGCATTCCTCGTCAAACCATGGCTTACTTGCATGTTGATCCATCTTCCCAATCTCCTTTTCAGCCGTTTGCTTAATGAACTGCATAATTAGCTTCCAAGACTCTTCAACCCTCAGCTGGTTTGCTGTAGGATCACTTTCTTCCACACTTGAGACTTCATCTTGAGACATCTGAAATTCCGAGTACTGGTTACTTATCACTGGCTTCAGTTATTTCTTCAGTTGCCTCCTGACTCTCACCCAGGTTGTGCAATTGGTCATTGATGCCTTTTCTATACCTTTCTAATCCCTCTTTATTGTTCAGGATGTCCAGATTATATCTTAGTCTTGTAGACGGTTTTGATTTATTATGACTCAGTATTTTTTCTTTGAAAATTGCCACAGACAGGAAGTGATCTGTGTCACAGTCTGCCCCCCGATAGCTCCGAACATCATGAATCATTCTTAGATGTGTCCTTTCAACGAGAAGGTGGTCAATTTGATTCACTGTTCTACCATGAGTCCGGTCGATAGCTCAGTTGGTAGAGTGCTTGCATTCCATGCCGTGAGCTCGGGTTCGAATCCTACCGAGCGCGAGGGTGTCAGAAATGATTTCCCGTTTCGGGGTTTATTTCAAACCCCAAAATTAAAATACCGGCAAGGTTTACTCAGCCTTCACAAAAAATGAGTACCAGCTCTCTCGGGACCTGGGAAATCCCCACTTCAACTGAAGTGGTTGGCGTAAGGCCGGCCCCCTTTCCTGTAAAAATAAATAGGTTCAACTCGCCACATGCGAATCCTTCGGGGATAACGCGGCAAGAAGTTACACTATATGTGTAGCTTAGTTGCGTTTTTTGCGTTGCGTACCATCGTGAGACTTCCACATTCCCTTGTGGATTTCTTTGTGTGGAAAAATTGTGCCCATGATTGACATTTGTCGTGCTGAGGCAAAGTGGATGACTCTCATTAAACGAGATGGAAATCTCTCTAAAAAAGAGATGGAAAGAACATTTTAATGAGGTTTTTGGTGAAGATGAATGTGATTCAACTGTGAAAAGAGTCAGAATTCTCCCTCTTTTTAGTCGTAATTTGCACTCTGACATCGATATAAATAAAATATATTTATATTGATGCACTCTGGACATAGCCATAAAAACAGTTTATAAAGAAAAAAGTAAAAACCTAAAAAATATAGGTCTTGAAAATTGTTTTCATTTTTCCGCTACGATGTATTTATTACCCGTCGACATGACATCTACAAAATGTTATACCATACTGCACTTTTTGCGTCGTTGTGTGAGGAGCGCAGAGCCTTATCCTATGTATCGCGTGGGTGAAAGAGAGACAGAGTATAAACAGTGAGTGTGTTTTGGCTTGATCGACGTTTAAAAATAAATGGGACATCGTGTGTAAAGATTCAACGACAACTGTATATGCTATTGGAAGGTGCCCCCAAACACATTTGACATTTGTATCATTTTTTTAAGTGTGTACAAATACTGGACTAGAGAATTTTGTCGTTTTATGCGTTGCAACGTTTGTCTGTTCGAGATTCGAAAAACTTTAAATTTTGATTTTGTTCAAACGGGACAGGGCCCTTAAGGAATCAAAGATTGACATATTTCAATGCAATTTAGACACCTGTAAATCCATGGTGAGAGAGTTCCTCCCAGCTTGTTGATGGCTGAGAGGGTGCACTGTAATTAGGGTAACCTGTTGTGCACCATAAAAAAAAAAAAATCAGGTATAGAGCCGCAATCATCATACTAACTGGAAAAAAACACCGAGCCTAGGTCCGTTGTGGACGCTTGATAGTTTTATTGCGCTTCTGCATCGACTAACGCGTGGATGCAAGATGTGGATCACTAAATTTTTGAATTGTAAAATTAGCTCGCGCTCTACTTCCCAAGTTTGCCAACAGATCATGGATTTAAAACAAGAAGAAAGATCAAGAAAACCGCCAGCATGCAGATTAACTGCCATAGTTTAATTATATTTTCAGGCTTTCAAAAGTTGTCACTCAAGAAGAACTCTAGCAGTTGTCCACCCAAGGCCTCCAGACCTCCTGCTGAAGGTGGCAGAGAGCCTGATGATGCGGGAGCTTCATCACACAGGGGCGTCATGTTATCACCAATCAAAAACCAAGAAATCATCTGCCCTTCACCCACCTTCATTGTAAGAAATCATCTGCCCTTCACCCACCTTCATTGTAAGAAATCATCTGCCCTTCACCCACCTTCATTGTAAGAAATCATCTGCCCTTCACCCACCTTCATTGTAAGAAATCATCTGCCCTTCACCCACCTTCATTGTAAGAAATCATCTGCCCTTCACCCACCTTCATTGTAAGAAATATCTTAATCTATTGTTCATTTTAAGATTTTTCTTCATGCCTGGTCAATAGCACCATCGATAAAATGCTCAGACTTGGTCTCGATCTTGGGTTTGATCCCCATCAAATGTATCTTATCTAATCTATTTGCAAAGATATGTAACATTAAGGATTCACATTATATGCATTTTCACAAGCAGACACGTATAAGTTCACGCTTAAACATGCCGCATGTGGACTTACAATATAAAAACCGGAATCTCAAATGAACATACACCCTACAACTCTTGCCGAGCTTCCCTGAAACAGGGGTGACATTGGCAAAGTGAACCACCTTCTACAGCATGGGTGGTCAGCCACATTATGATGATATAATGCTTAGGCTTGGGTAAGAAGGCTTGAGTTTGATCCCCATCAAAGGTATCAAAATTGTCTTCCTATTGCTTCAGTGCTGGCGAGATTTTCTCAGCCTGCACAAGAAATTAGAACAGCTGGAATCCTAGACTCTGAAGTGGTTGGTGTCTGAAAATAAATAAGTTCCACACGCCACATATAATTCCTTTGGGGACAGAGATGCACTAAATATGCAGCTTAGCTGCGTTTGCTCTTACTGAATGAATATTCAGGTTTCTATCTGAAGTTGTTGTTGGTTTATTTAACCATTTATCTTCCATACACTTCCAATTCAATCAAGAAGCTCGGAAGAGGCATTTTTCCTCCGTGCTTCTTGATTGAATTTCTATCTTATCTATTAAAATAAAAAATGGGCCTCGTGATGCCATGGAATTCCTTTTTAATAATAATAATAATAATAATATGCGTTTATTCCAGCTTAGTCATGTGGAGGGTGCAATACATGACCAGCCATAAAAAAATACATCAATAGAAAAAGTACATAGAAAATTACAAAAATGTAGAAACATGAAAATATGTGATGAAATATATGAGAAAAAAGAGCAAACAAAATATATAGTTAAACAGTGAAAGAAAAGAGAAATACATGGTCATTGTACATTAGAATATCAGGAACATATTAAACAGGGAAAAACGGCTACTTAAGCTTCAAGTTCCTTGCCCAATGACGCCATATGCCCAACTCCCATTTCAGGCCTCTGGTTGCTACGATCAGAGAGTTTTCGCTGGATTCAATTCTGTCTCTGAACCCAGCCATTCGGGTTCGCAGCAACCCATTCCAGGAGGGTAGTTGAGCCGCCACAAACATCCCACTCGCACTACAGCTCTTCCGCAGTTGTAACAATGCTCTGTAGCCCATGTTGTAGCAGACTCTCATCTCGTTCATGCTTTGTGCTTTATAGTCACACCTCAACTCGCTGGTGTATTGTTGCGTACATAAAACGAGGAAGAGCCTGTTTTTAATGATATCCGAGCATTGTGCGAACCGCCGGGCTAACATATTAGCTTTCCTACAGTGCGAGCGTAGTTGTCGTTTGATGTCATAGTCATCAGTTAATGTTTCATTAAGCACGTGGCCTAAATATGTAAACTCCCGCACTCGCTTCATCTCTCTGCCATTGACACTGACTGAGGGTACATGAAGGTTCCACCCCTTTGGCTTTTATTTATTTTTATTTATTTATTCACAATCATACACCAACAGGCACAACATAAAAATAGCACATTAGGCAAATTAACAAAAGAAGAAATCATGTTGCACCCCATTACCGGTGTAAGCGTAATACAATGTGATAAAAAAAGCACACAAAAATATCAAGATAATTTCACTTACATACTAAGGATAAAAACATTTTTTTTAAAAACGGAATACAACATTCAAAAATTCAAACAACAATAATAAAATAATATAAATAGAAGTAGTAGGGAAGAAAGGAAGGGGAAGGGGAAGGGATACTCACTGCTCAAGTATAGCTAAAATTGATCTTTTAAATAAATTAGAACTACCGTGAAACAGATCGACATCTTTAAATTTATTGTTATAATTTTTAGTCATTCTTAGCAGAGGATTTCGCAAACCTGCATTGGTAACGTGACGCTTAATGTGAAAGGGCCAAAATGATCGTCTAACTGTTGGGACCGCGAAGTCTATCAATTTCAGTAATAGGGGTGTGTCTAGTGCAGACATACAAATTCTGCGTAGAATACAGGCATCTGCAAGTTCACGCCTCGACGAGAGGTCTATTAAGTCATTGAAACCATTAGATTAGTCATTGAAACTTAAGGCTTGAACACTTACACTTTGCATTTTTTTTCATTATATATTAGCCGTCTTTCATTGGCGAAATCTTCACAGACCGCCACGAGCTTACGCAGCCCTGCCAAGGAGGGTGCCATCAGCACCATGTCGTCTGCATGATATAGAGTGTATGAGCTTTCCATCCATGAAGCAGCCCACCCTAGTATTTATCAGCCTTTCATGCAACGGGTCGATATACAAATTAAATAAGCATGGTGAGGATATTCCACCTTGCTTGAGGCCTCTTTTGGCTTTAAAAATGAGACGCAGTCATTTATTATAATTTGTGTAAAAACACATGATGGGAAAATAAGCATCTTTATGAACACACATTAAAAAGAATCATATAAATTCATATAGTATTATAGATTATAGATGTAGAAAATACTCCTTTTATGTATTTTTTTTCCAACTTCCAGACGATGACTCGTCCAAGATGTATATTTGGCAAACGAATGTCATTACTGCAGCAGCAGTCAGATTCCGATGAAAACTGTTCCTTGGAACTCAAAATCATACATAACAGATCAAAAAGCCTCAACGATCTCAATGAAGACATAAGAATTCAAGAAGAAACACAACTATCTTACAGAATACATGCTGAAAGTGAGATAGAATTCACTTATCATAATAGTTCATTAATTAGTGATAACAAATTCAAGAACGATTCACAGAATAGTGAAGAAATTGGAAAAGAGTCTGGTAAATATGTTTCAAGGCAAACAAATGTAAAAAGTGATGAAAATTCTTGTATAGAATTGAATAACGATGAAAGTGATGACAATGTTTTAAATAATTCAACAGATTTAAAGAATTACTCAATTGTTGATGAAATAAACGATTTTAAAGAGATAGTTGTGAAAAGTCAATATTTTACTGAAGATATCAGTAAAAATAAAGCAAGTAATGTAACTAATGATTTGAAAAGTTTACAAGTAGCAGCAGAAAAAGTAGAAGTTGATGAAGTTGTTGTGATCAACGATGAATCACATTGTTCAGATGCAAATTCACAGAAACAATCTGATCAGCGGTCACCTAGAGGTGATGTAGAGCTGAGTCCTAGGCGGGACGCCATTATGGATGATTTGTATGGAGAAGTTTGGAGGAAAACTCCCGGGCTTTTAAATAAAGCCAAGAGTAGAGTCACCAGGGTGGACATTGCAGGGAATGAACTCGACTATGAGCAGATCTGCGGCAAATTGGATTCTCTGAGCCTCTACGTGAAATCCTTGACAGATGTAAAAAAAGCAAAGCAGACCAGACTTGATGACTTCTTCAAGACGAGCAATATAAAAGATTCACAGCTTCTGAAGCCGAGATCGCTAGAACTAGATTTTGAAAATGAAGATCACGGATCAAGGGATTTTAGTATTAGTAAGAAACCAACAAAAACTGCTGATGTTTTAAAAGGATGTGATAGTGATAAAAATAAACCAAATGATAAAAAGTCAAGAGAAATGAAAACTGCAAGTAAAAAAATTCTTTACAAAAAAAATGCTACATTTTTAAATGAAAATACTAGAGATTCTATGATGCCTTTCACTCATTTTACAAATTTAAAAAGCGATTCAAATTTCCTGAAGAATTCAAGTAAAGTGAATGTCAAGAATTCTGTGAATCCACAAAATTTTCCTCAAAGGGCTCTATCAGATTCCGATTTAAAAGATTATTCTAAGTTGACGCATAAACCAATAAAAGATTCCGGTGTTTTTAATTACGATTTTGTTAATGACGCATTAGAAACGGTTAATAAAGATTTTGGAAGTAAAATATATGAGATGATATTTAACAAGGAAAATACTCCTTTGTCGTCCAATAAACCCAAATTCGTCTGCAGTAGTGACAAAAAGCATTCAGAGAGCAAAGACGTTAGAAAACCTTTGAATAAGAAAGGCGGGAAACTAATGTGTCCAGATATTTTTGATTCCAAATTTAAGAAGAAAATTTCAGATATGAATACAGAATCAAAGCATGAAAAGATCAATAAAAAGTTGGATTTTGATTCTGCCAATTTGATAGATAATTTAAACAGCAATGAAGGGAAAAGTGGTAGGTCAAATGTCAAGAAAAATAAGTCAAACAGTTCAACAAAAGATAAAAGTAAAGATTTAAACGCTGACAATGAAATGTTGACCAAAAAAAAAGATAATCATGAAAGTTCCGATTCCGAAGATTGTAATTTAGCTGGGCCCAGCAAACCTGTTAAAAAGAAATGCTTTCTTTCAAGTTCGGGTGAATCAAGTAATGAGGCTGTGAAGGATGCAGGTGTGGATAAAGGATGCGAGGAGAAGGATATGAAAGCATTGACAAAGTCATTGAAAAATGTTAATTTAAATAAGGAATCTAACAATGATTGGTCCTATGGATTTATGGCATCTTTATCAGGTAAATAATTGTATGATTGCACTGTAACTGTAACTTTGTCGCCATTCCTCTAGGGGTAGCCAGAGCCTCTGCAGTATTTGACTTCTTCCTATCGTTGTGTATAGTAGTACCCCTTTCAGCTCATTCACATCCATTGTCTTTTATACATTTCCAGCTTTTACACTCACTGTGTATCCCAGGCTTTCACAGTTTCACAAATGTGATTAAGCCTTATTCTAAAAAGAAAAACAACTTAGTTTTCGATTACTATTAGTATATTTTAACTCCTCAACCGGTTGCGCAAACATCCGTTTGCATCATCAGGTAGTTAAATTAATACAGAGTTGTTTTTCTTTTTATCTTTTAAGATGAACAATCACAAAGTTAATGCCTCTACAATCAATAAAAAAGCCTTATTCTTTTTAATTTCTCTCTTCCCTTTCCTCGTTTTCCTTTCACATTTCCTCTGGATATGCAATTTGTCAGTCTTTCATCATTCATATTGTTGTAGATGTCCAACCATCTCATCAAATTGTTCTGTAGCTAGGTAAATAGCTCGGCTGGGAATCAAGCCCACGACTTCCCGATCACAAGTCTGCAGTGTTAAACACTAGACTATAATGGACCAGTCAACCTTTATTTTCACATCCTCTATCAGCTGGCAAAATAAAAACAATTTGTCATCTAATGCCAAGCATGAAAGTGAAATTTTAAAAGGAAATGTGGAAATGTACATTAATTATCTAAATAAAATGATATTGTATGTATTTCCAGATAAAATCCCTTCCTGGAGGTGTGACCCCATTGCTGCCATATTCAAGAAAGACTTTAGAAACAGAAAGGAAGAACTGACCAAGAAGCTCTTTAAGATGTTCAATGAGAATGTGTTTGAGGCCAAGTTTGATGAAGACCTGCCCATAGTATGGAACATCTACTTGACCACCACAGCAGGGTGTGTTTCATAATCTAAGTTGCAAGCATATATTAACATTTAATACTCGCACACATGCACGCCCACAAGTTCACGGAACATATGCTGCATGTGCACCTACTAAATACAACCTACGCCTCAAATGAGCATGAACTCGTTAACTTTTGCCGCCTTTTTCAAGATGAGGGTAGATATTTTTTTACAGTATGGTTAGTCAACCTCATACCAACTTAGTCAAGGAACAAAATGATTATCATTTGAATTTGGTTGTTCATGCATTCACACTGGTGGCCGTGTGTAGGTTTGCTGCCGGTGGAACAATTTGTTATTTGTGCCGTTTAAAGTGACAAAGGCTTGCAAATTTAACATCAAAACCTTTTTCTTCTATTATTTCTCAGTGGTCAATAAGCCTTTGCGCATATCTGCAACAGTGTTGGGTGAGAGTGCTTTTGCAGTGGCGGCTCCGAGGGCATGAAACCGATTGCCAGCTGTGGTTCGAGAAGTTGCCGACAGAAGTCACTTCAAGACGTATCAAGACCGATCTGTTCACGGAATCTCTTGAAGCCCCCCTGTAGTGACAATGTCAATGAAAAAGTCAACTGATTAAATATCTTAACAATAATTATAACTACACAGTTTAAATTTATTTATCAGATATTACATGAACCGTTATAAGAGAACTTACATTATTCTCAACGTTTTGTTAGCGACGTAGCTAACGTCTTCAGGAGACACCCTCTCTGCACAACGACTGAGGATGAACTTGATTTAATATCATCATCACCCTCTCTTCTTCACAAGGAACATTATTGTTTGTTTATATTGTCTGGCATACAAGTTTGTTAACAAAGTGTCCAATGTCCCACTGTGATGATGTTTGCAGGAGAGCTCTGAACAAGATCAAGCGAGACCGCCACGGCGTGACATCTCGCCTGTGCACCATCGAGCTGTCCAGCAAGGTCGTGGACACAGCGGTCAGGCTGAGGAACACACTGGCTCACGAGCTGTGCCACGCTGCAGCCTGGATCATAGATGGCCAGCTCAAGGACGGCCATGGGAGGACGTGGAAAGCATGGTACGAGTATTGTTACTAATGTATGATTTTATGTCTGTGTATGTTTACTTATGATTGTGTGTCGGTGTGTTTTTACTCGTGTGAGTATGTCTCTACTTTACTTTACTTATACTTTTTACTTTCTTCGGCTCATAAGCTTTGAAGGCTCAAGGCCTCCCGCACCACAATCCTCCAGGACTCTCTGTCTTGTGCTGCTTCCCTCCATGGTCCCCTCACTCCCAGAACTTCAGCGTCGGCCTCCCGCATCCTGGGATGTCCGAGTGGTCCAACACCGGAGGGGGCACCATCCAAGACAGTTCTGATGATCCTGGAGTCCTCTCCACGTGCTACATGTCCGGCCCACTGGAGTCTTCTTGATTTTATTACCGACACTATGTTCGGGTCTTGAAACACGGACATCAGCTCCGCGTTGGTTCGGATACGCCATTTCGTTCTCAAAGACCGGAGAGATTTCTCTTGTTTCTGAGTCAGACTCCAGGCTTCACATCCGTACAACACAACTAACGTAAATGAAGATAAGACAATTGGCCGAACAATGGAAGTGTATATCTTGAATTTTGTGGAGCAGGATATTCATTTTGAGCACAATAGCCCTCTAAGGCCAAAAAAAGTATGTCTCAAGTAGGTATTTGGATGGGGGCACTAGTGTTTGCATGAAGCTTCTGATTTGAGAAGATACTGGCATGGTCTGGTGTATGCCAGAGTATCCCTTAGCCACCTAAATACAGATCGCAGTGCTTTGAAGGGGTATTAGTAACAGCAAGAGGCAGGAGATGTGGGAGGTAAGAATTGATGGAAACTGAGATCAATATGAGCTGCAAGAACATCAAGGAAGAATGCCTGCTTGTGAGTCCTTGAGGAGTTGAGACCAGTTCAGTTGTAACATGATGGGATCAAGTAGATTGCTCAGCTCAAAGAGGGCTTCTGCAGTGCTACTATTTGTGTTAACGGCTGAATGTTGATATTTCCAGGGTTGCCAGGACTCTATCTGCATACCCCGAGCTGAAGCACATCCCCGTCTGTCATTCCCTGGAGATACACTGCAAGTTCACTTTTAAGTGTGTTGACTGCGGCTACAGGTAACCAACCATACATTGTGCATTCATCTTCTCTTACATCCACCTGTTCGCACACAGCGCTTGTGAATACTGCACGGATTGTCTATCTATAGATTACCGGGCTAACGGCTTTCATATACCACTAGACTTCTAGTCTGATAAATCACCATGGAAAAACCGGACAGAAAGTGTTTAGTGAGAAAAACCACTTCCACGTCTTCAAACATTGCCCAAAAAAAAAATGTATCAATGTATTGGTTCAAAAACGATTACCTACACCATGGGTCGGCAACCTGCGGCCCGCGGGCCGCATGCGGCCCTTGAGGCGTCTTGATGCGGCCCGCAAGATATTCGCCGCAACGCATGTGCCAGAGAACTACAAATCAATTTTCAGTAAATTAAAAAATAAAAGCAATTATCAAGAAATTTCAAATGATTAAAAGGAGCGTATCTAATGACAACCTGGCATCTTATGCTAATTTGGAAAGTTTCGTAACTGAAAATGAACTTACAGTGAGTGAAAATGTAATCAATAACATGAAAAATCACAGCCAAATGATCGTTGAAACATTTGAAGAATATTTTAAAGAAGATTATTTGAGTTCTATTGAATAAGGAACCCATTTGTTTTGGATCTGGATTGTATTTGTGAAAATTTAAGTGTAAGTGAAAAGGAATCTCTTATACAACTATCTTGCGATGGAGGTTTGCAAGCGAGTTTGAATTCAACAAACTGGAGTTGTGTGAATTTTGGCCAAGAGCTAAAAATAAATATCCATCACTATCCAGAAAAGCATTACTGTTTCTGATTCCATTTACATGATGCATGACTCACAAGAGTACACTCGTCGGTGTTATGGCCGAGGGGGCGAGGCGGGCTGATCTTTCTAGCGTGTTTGGAAAAGAACAACGTTGGTTCGATCCCCGCCTGGGTCATTTGATCATAACTTTGACCCTGGTTCAACAGATGTTATTGGGTAATTATTAATTCATTAAAATAAACAATAATGAATTATTAATTGATGATATTAATGCCTGTTTCTGGCCAGGCAGAATGGGTTGATGACGGCAGGGGGGGTAGCTAGTCAGCATTTGCTGAAATGCTGACCGTTAGATCCGCCATTGCCTAAGTGCGGCCCGCACTAAATCCCACGTAAAGTATTTGGCCCTTTTACTACAAAAGGTTGCTGACCCATGACCTACACAATAAAAAACTGTGATTTTGTATCTTTAATTTGCAAGAAAATAATAATAGGTCCGTCGTAAGTAAAAAATATTAACGTTTTAAAGGTTAGTCTTAAAAGTACAAGTGCAGAAACCTACGTGGCTTATACTGCATGTAGGTGAGTTGCAGGGAGGGCTGTTGTGATGTGTAGGGGTCTACAAACCTACATGGCTTATACTGCATGTAGGTGAGTTGCAGGGAGGGCTGTTGTGATGTGTAGGGGTCTACAAACCTACGTGGCTTATACTGCATGTAGGTGAGTTGCAGGGAGGGCTGTTGTGATGTGTAGGGGTCTGCAAACTGTACAAGTGCAGAAACCTACGTGGCTTATACTGCATGTAGGTGAGTTGCAGGGAGGGCTGTTGTGATGTGTAGGGGTCTGCAAACCTACGTGGCTTATACTGCATGTAGGTGAGTTGCAGGGAGGGCTGTTGTGATGTGTAGGGGTCTACAAACCTACGTGGCTTATACTGCATGTAGGTGAGTTGCAGGGAGGGCTGTTGTGATGTGTAGGGGTCTACAAACCTACGTGGCTTATACTGCATGTAGGTGAGTTGCAGGGAGGGCTGTTGTGATGTGTAGGGGTCTACAAACCTACATGGCTTATACTGCATGTAGGTGAATTGCAGGGAGGGCTGTTGTGATGTGTAGGGGTCTACAAACCTACGTGGCTTATACTGCATGTAGGTGAGTTGCAGGGAGGGCTGTTGTGATGTGTAGGGGTCTACAAACCTACATGGCTTATACTGCATGTAGGTGAGTTGCAGGGAGGGCTGTTGTGATGTGTAGGGGTCTACAAACCTACGTGGCTTATACTGCATGTAGGTGAGTTGCAGGGAGGGCTGTTGTGATGTGTAGGGGTCTACAAACCTACGTGGCTTATACTGCATGTAGGTGAGTTGCAGGGAGGGCTGTTGTGATGTGTAGGGGTCTACAAACCTACGTGGCTTATACTGCATGTAGGTGAGTTGCAGGGAGGGCTGTTGTGATGTGTAGGGGTCTACAAACCTACATGGCTTATACTGCATGTAGGTGAGTTGCAGGGAGGGCTGTTGTGATGTGTAGGGGTCTACAAACCTACGTGGCTTATACTGCATGTAGGTGAGTTGCAGGGAGGGCTGTTGTGATGTGTAGGGGTCTACAAACCTACGTGGCTTATACTGCATGTAGGTGAGTTGCAGGGAGGGCTGTTGTGATGTGTAGGGGTCTGCAAACTGTACAAGTGCAGAAACCTATGTGGCTTATACTGCATGTAGGTGAGTTGCAGGGAGGGCTGTTGTGATGTGTAGGGGTCTACAAACCTACGTGGCTTATACTGCATGTAGGTGAGTTGCAGGGAGGGCTGTTGTGATGTGTAGGGGTCTACAAACTGATCAAATCAATGGCTATTATTCTGTTTTTCCTTTACAACATCACTAAAAGTCCATCCAGCCTTACAGCAACTGGATCTTGCTTGAGTATTGGTGCTTAGTAGCGACGACCAAGCTTGTAAACACCTCTGCGGCACTACAACAAATCAAATGCTCCAAGGAAGACAGTGCTAAGTCAAGAAAGATAGTTTTGCAGGAGCGCCAATTGAATGTTATTTATTCCATGGAGAACAATGCCTAAACTATTTTTTACATTAATTTATTAACGAATTTAAAAGAGATAGAGACACGGCTGTCATCTTGGAATGAAGATAATGATTTGTTACCTTCTAATCTAATCTAATCTAATCTAAGCTGCAAAGATATATATATCATTTAAGATTTATATTAAATGCATTCCCACAAGCAGATATGTATAATTTCGCGCTAACACATGCCGCATGTGGACCTACAATATAAAAACCCAATCTCTAATCTAATCTAAGCTGCAAAGATATATATCATTTAAGATTTATATTAAATGCATTCCCACAAGCAGACATGTATAATTTCACGCTAACACATGCCGCATGTGGACCTGCAATATAAAAACCCAATCTCAAATGAACATAAGCCCTGCAACTCTTGCCGTCCTTCCCTGAAACAGGGGTGACATTGGCAAAGTGAACCATTTTTTTTACAGTATGGGTGGTCAGCCGCATACCAACCTATAAGTCAAGGAACAAACATCACAAATTACATTTTTAAAATTAATAAACAATAATATAATATAAACATGGACATGGACATCAAAAAAAAAAAAAAAACTAAAACATAAAACAAATTTCACTTTAATAAACCCTAGCCGCCAACATTAAGGATCAACCGCCATTTATTTCTATCCTTACATACTTCTTTCATTTCCTCCAGAGTCATAACCTTCTTCATACAAGCTCTTCTTTTATTATGACTCTGGATATTCCATTCATTCTCAATTTCGGATATTCCATCCATACCTTTCTCGGTCTTCCTCTACCACGACATCCATCTATTCTACCAACATATACTTTCTTCGTCAGTCTTTCCTCATTCATTCTCTCCATATGCCCAAACCATCTTAACAAACTTCTTTTAATCTTCACTTTCACACTTTCTCTTGCACCACATTCTTCTCTTACAAAATCATTCCTCACCCTGTCACTCCGTTTTTTCCCAATCATACTTCTTAGAAAGTCCATTTCAACAGTATGGACTTTGCTAATTTCACTTTCATTCACCGTCCAGGCTTCGCTTCAATACATCAAGGTGGGTAAAAGTATGCCACTGTGTACCGCCAATCGAGCATTTTTAGATATGCTTTGATTTTTTGCTATACAAGCTGTGGCACCCAGTACACACCTGCCCTTCATTACTCTTCTTTCAAGTTCACCTGTCATTCTTCCATCTTTTTCAAACTTACTTCCCAAGTATACAAACTCATTTACCACATCAACATTCATTCCGTTTATTCTAAATTCATAGTTCGTATTTTCTTCATTTCTTTCAAAAATCAAAACTTTTGTCTTACTTGCATTCAATTTCAAATAATTACCTAGCAGAGCTTCGTTCAATCTAGAGAGCATTGTTTGCAATTCTACTGCTGAATCAGATACAAGAACTGCATCATCCGCATACAGTAGAACACTCACTTTGCTCTCTCCTCAGTTCATCTCAAATGAACATAAGCCTTGCAACTCTTGCCGTCCTTCCCTGAAACAGGGGTGACATTGGCAAAGTGAACCAATTTTTTACAGTATGGGTGGTCAGCCGCATAACAACCTATAAGTCAAGGAACACAGGAACGGAAATAAGTCAAAAACCTAAATTTAGGAGTTACTTCCTTCTTCCTTGGAGCAGTCGAAATGTCATAGATCCCTAGAGTCTCTGAAACCTAGGGAGTCTCCCGCACAGGATTTCTTAAAAAAAAAAAAAGTTAAATGAATTAATGAAAAACTATGCAATAGTTGTTGAAACTGATCCACGACTAATCGGTCACAGACAACTGTCCACGGACAGCTTGGCCATGGACGAAACAGTCACATGACAGTTCAGTCATACGATTTTTGGTCACTTACAATATAAGTTCACAGACAGCTCCATCACAGAAAACTTTCCCTTCAAACTTTATGTTATGTGACTGATTTGTCCATGGTTGAGCTGTCTGTGGACGAGTTACCTTTGACTGATTTGTCCATGGTTGAGCTGTCTGTGGACGAGTTACCTTTGACTGATTTGTCCATGGTTGAGCTGTCCGTGGACGAGTTACCTTTGACTGATTTGTCCATGGTTGAGCTGTCTGTGGACGAGTTACCTTTGACCGATTTGTTGTGACACGTTTTAAAATATGTCCTGTGTCACATTTCTTTCAATTGTTTTTTTAATTTTTCATGTAACTTTGGTTTGTATTTGTTGCAGCATCAACCGCCATTCAAAGTCAATTGATGTTGACAAGGTTGTGTGTGGCTATTGTCACGGAAAGTTCCAGTGCATCCGCAACAAGAAAACCCGCAGCGGACTCATTGTGTCCACCCCGGTCAAAGACAAGGCCAGGAAACCCGCAACGGGCTTCGCACGCTACGTCCAAGAAAACTATGGGAATGTTAGGAGCGAGCATACACCACACAAGGAGACAATGCAGTATTTAGGGAAACAGTATGCCAAGCTCAAAGACAAACATACCTGAAGGTGCACATCACTTAGACTGCTTTAAATGGCTGACCAATGTTCCAGCCACTCAATGATTTCTATTTCATTATTTTGTGAGTGTAAATCTATTTACACAGTGAAAGTCCATTTGTATTATTTAAAATTTTAATCGGAACAATTAGTGTGAAGGTTGATTGATTTTGTGATGACTGCTATTTACGGGGTCCTGCCTGGAATGCACTGTATTACTCAGCTATAATTCAAATGGGTATGAATCTAATCTAATCTAAGCGGCAAAGATATATATTATTTAAGATTTATATTAAATGCATTCCCACAAGCAGACATGTATAATTTCGCACTAACACATGCCGCATGTGGACCTACAATATAAAACCCCAATCTCAAATGAACATAAGCCCCGCAACTCTTTCCATCCTTCCCTGAAACAGGGTTGACATTGGCAAAGTGAACCATTTTTTACAGTATGGGTGGTCAGCCGCATACCAACCTATAAGTCAAGGATCACACATGACAAATTACATTTTTTAAATCAATAAATAATAATATATACATGGACATCAAAAAAACTTAAACATAAAACCAATTTCACTTTAATAAACCCTAGCGGCCAACATCACTTTATTTTGTAGATTTGTTTTTTTAACATAATCTGTCACAGATTTACAATGCACTTTAATAATTTAATAACTGACATAGAATAACTATACTTGTGGAACATGTATACATTCAATAGGATGATTTATAAAATCATCATGTAGGGGATTGTAAAAAAGGAAAGAAAAAAATATTGTTAAGAATGAAAAGAATAAAAGTGGAAAATTTGAACGATGACAAGGTGTAAGATGAATATCAAAGTGAGATTGCTAAAAGATTAAATATGGATGAACTACAAAAAATGAAAGATGAAGGATGTGTGGAAAAAGTGTGGCAAATGATGAAGAAAGAACTGACCGAATCTGCTAGAATGACATGCGGAGAAACAAATGTTGGTAAGAAAAAAGGTGATGCCTGGTGGAACGATGGAGTGAAAGAAGCAGTAGAGCAAAAGAAGGAAGCGTATAAGAAATGGTTGAAAGATAAAGGTAATTTGAATTTGGAAATGATGTATAAAAGGGCAAAAATGAATACTAAAAAGCTTGTGTATAAAAGTAAGATGGAATTAGAGAAGAAAAATAATGAAAGGGCACAGCAGGACTTCCACACCAACAAAAAAATGTTCTGGAGTTGGGTTCGGAATAATAACGAAAGTGTGGGAGCAACAACTCCGAGCATAAAGAATGCGCAGGGAGTCTTGCTGTGGGATGAAGATGATGTATGTAACAGATGGACAGAAACAACAAAAAAAATAACATTACTGGAGACCTATAAGAACAGGCAAGACCTAGTTTAGGCTCCAGCCCTCCAAAATAAAGTTTGTTCAAAATATAGTTCAAAATGTATTTCACTTATTACAGAATTGTATTGTATTTATCTATAGAAATAAATTATTATTATTATTATTATTAAAGAATACTTTGAAGAAATATTAGGACAGGGCGAAAGAAATTTATTTGAATGTGACCCTACAAATGAAAGTAATGAGGATATTTTGAAAGAGGAAATAAAAGCAAGCATAAAAGAGCTGAAGAATGGAAAGGCTGCAAGTATGGATGGATTGAATGCCGAGATGTTAAAGGCAGGAGGAGAATGTGTGGTAGAGTGGATGTTTGAATTATGCAAGATGTGTACGAAAGACAGGGTAGTACCGATGAACTGGAGAAAGGCGGTCATTGTCCCTATTTACAAGGGTAAAGGGGACAAGAAAGACTGCCGTAACTTTAGGCCCATTAGTCTCCTTAGTATACCTGGGAAAGTCTCATGCAAAATAATTGTCATAAAAAAGTGAGAATGGCCACCGATCACAGGGTCTCTGATATTCAATCTGGCTTTATGCCAGGACGAGGTTGTGTGGACCAAATCTTTACTCTCAGACAGATTGCTGAAAAACATCTGGCTGTGGGGAGGGTGGTCTACGCAGCCTTCGTGGATCTCGAGAGGGCCTTTGACTCGGTGGACAGATGTATGTTGTGGAATGTTCTCAGGAAGTACGGTGTGAATGACAACCTTCTGAATGTGATACATGCCATCTATGAAAATAGTTCGGCATGTGTAAGAGTGGATGGGAGATATAGTGACTGGTTTGATGTATATAAGGGAGTGAGGCAAGGCTGCGTGATGAGTCCATGGTTGTTTAATATAATCATGGACAGTTGCATAAAAGAAGCTGGAATATCAGAGAGCGGAGTGAAAGTGGGTGAAACAAGAGTTGGAGTACTTCTTTATGCTGATGATGCTATAGTTTTAGCTGACTCGGCGGAGGAACTCCGAGCGATGTTAACCAAACTGAATGATGCGTTTTGTAAAAATAGCTTGAAAGTGAATGCGAATAAGACAAAAATATTAGTTTTTGACAGGAATGAAGTATGTGAGGAACTTACAGTTAATTTGAATGGAAAAAAAGTTGAAGTAGTGAATGAGTTTGACTATTTAGAAAGCAAGTTTGAGGCGAATGGTAAGATGACGAAGGAATTAGAGAAGCGTGCCAGCAAAGGAAGATGCGTGATAGGAGCGTTTGGTAGAATAGCGAAGAATAAAAGGATACCAAAGAAAATGAAAATGGCGGTACACAATTGTATATTGTTGCCGACCCTGATGTATGGAAGCGAGTCATGGACGGTGAATGAAAGAGAAGTAAATAAGGTATGCACCGTAGAAATGGCTCATTTGAGAAGTATGACAGGAAAAACACTGAAAGATAGAGTGAGAAACGAATGGGTTCTGAATGAATGCGGAGTAAAAGAAAGCGTGAAAGTGAAAGTTCAAAGAAGTGTGATGCGATGGTTTGGACATATTGAAAGGATGAATGAAGACCGACTGACAAAGAGTGTATAAAGGGAATGTAATAGGTAAGCGTGGAAGGGGAAGACCTAGAAAAGAATGGATTGATCAGATAAGTGAGTGTCATTTTTTAACCATAATTATTGTAATACCACGGACTACCCATACCATTGTGCTTGCAGATGATGATTATGATGATTTCCTTATAAGCGCCGTTTCGTAACTCAATGTCACTCCAAGGGCGCTTAGTTTTTTATTGGGCGAAGAAAAATGTCTTCATCCTCCTCTTTAGGTCCTCAATCGTCTTAGACCTCCGGATTTCTGGTGGTAGTTGATTCCAGGTCGCAGGGCCGGCCACTGCAAAAGCACGGTCTCCGAAAACAGTGGCAATTTTTCTTCTAGGTTCATTTAGCAGGGTTTCCGCTCCGTTCTCTGCTGATCTTAGTGTTTGCTCCCTTGAGCCCAGGACTTTTGAGACAATCAGCTCTTGGATGTAGAAAGGAGCTGCATCATGGAGAGCTTTGTATGTGATAAGTCCAAGTTTAAATTTGACGCGTTGAGGAAACCTCAGCCAGTGGAGTCGCTCTAAAAGCGGAGTTATGTGACAGTGTTTGGTTTGGTTGAATATTAGCCGCGCGCCTGCATTCATTACTGACTGCAACCGACTTAATTCACACTGTGGTTGGGCTGCATAAATGTCATTACAGTAGTCCACTTTGGATACTACAAAAGCGTTGACGAGTGACCTTTTAGCTTCCAACGGTAGATATTTTTTAATATATTTCAGCTGTCGTAAACCATAGTAGCCGGAACTAACCGTGGTGCTGATTTGTTTCTTCATCCTAAGATCTTGTCCATCCTAAGGTTGTCTGTAAGATATCGCCATGTGCGATAAGACCGCCCATTGTACATGTGTCTCTTTTGTTTATAATATTAATGTAATTTATTTGTGGTGTACAATAAAGTTTATTATTATTATAAGTGAGATTGCGAATGAATGGAATTTACAGAGTGGAAACAAGAGAAGAGCATGCATGAAAAGAGTGATGAAATTAGATGAGATGAAAGAAGTATGCAGGGACAGAGTCAAGTGGAGGCACTTATGTGGAGGTACCGGCCACCCCTAGAGGAATGGCGGCAGGATACAAGACAAGACAATCATGGACTCGGGACTAATTTCATAGACAGCAAACTGTGACACCACAAGGCAGGGTTACGAGGTAACAGGTGAGTAATGCATTATCATGAGGAGCAACTCACGGGGATGTGTGATGGTTGCCAGCCAAGAAAATAAATCCATTTTCAACTTATTGCCGAGTGCATTATGTTTCCATCTTTTATTGTGAATGTTTGCAACTTCTCCCGTTTCATCCTTAACCTCTCAGCATCTGCCCGCACATCCCTAACACCACTACCCCGAGTGCAAGACATTGCGTAACAACACAACCAGCACGTCAATAGAAAAATATATGGGAGATGCAACAGCACCCCTAATAATAATAATATTAGGATCATTTATTTGGTGAGCGCTGCTTTTGTGTAAATCACAGCCCTCTGCGAGCTTGGTCGTGGCTATAGAAAGCGCCAATCCTCAAGCGAGATCCAGTTGCTGTAAGGCTGGATGGACCTTTGGTGACCAATCTTTGGTTAGTGAATTTTTCAACCCAGCTAAGAGCATATTTAAAACGCAACACAACTAAGTTACACATATAGTGTAACTTCTTGCCTGCGTTATCCACGAAGGGGTTCGGACCTATTTATTTTTACGGGTATGGAGGCCGGCCTCACATCAACCACTTTCAGTTGAAGTGGGAGTTTCCCAGCTCCCGGGGGGGGAGCTGGTTCTCATTTCTTGTGAAGGCTGAGTAAACCTTGAGATCGAACCCTTGATCTCGTCATGGAATGCAAGCATTCTACCAATTGAGCTATTGACCTTTTTACGAGCTTGGTCGTCGTCGCTACAAAGCGCCAATTCTCAAGCAAGACCCACTTGCTGTAAGGCTGGATGGACCTTTGGTGACCGGTCATTGGTAAAGGTTTATGAATTTTTCAAACCGGCGAAGAGCATATATACATATAAATGGAATTTTTTGTGCTCCGCCGGGATTTGAACCCACAACTTTCCATTCACGAGTCTCATGCGTCACCACTAGACTACGGACCGGTAGTGCTAGGTACTAGGCACGGACTCTAGTGAGTGTGCACTCATTTTCTGTTTGGTATTTACACAATGCTTTATACTCCTTGTGTTCCTGCGCTTTATATATATTTGGATGACTTCTATTTCTTTCTTCTTTTGGGCGCCGTTTAGTGGCTCCAGCCACCCCAAGGGCGCCCACCGCTCACTCTCTTCTTGTGAAGATGGTGGTCTTCAGCTCCTTCCTGAAGCGCTCCTCGCTGGTTTCCGTCCTCAGCTTCAAAGGCAGCCGGTTCCAGCACAATGGTCCCGCCGTACTGAACGCCCTATCCCCAAAGCCCGTTCTGCTCCGTCGAGATGGCATTTTCAGCTTGTTGATAGCATCACTCTGCGCCGAGCGAAGAGTGCACCGCTTATCAAAAATCTCGTCAAGCTTACATAGTTCGGCTAAGTAAAAAGGGGCCGTTCCTCTGAGTGATTTAAATACCAACAGGCACATTTTGTATTCCACTCTCTCCGGGACACGCAGCCAGTGAAGATTCTGCAATAGAGGAGTGACATGGTCAGTTCTACTGCCTCCCAAAATCATTTTTGCTGCGGTGTTAAAAACGGACCAATCTTGTTAGTTGCACCTTAGGAAGCCCAAGCATCAGGCTGTTGCAGTAGTCTAACCTTGAGACCACCAACGCATTCACCAGAGTTCTTGCTGCATCAACAGGTAAGCAGCTGCGAATACGCCTTATCTGCCTCAAGTGGAAAAAACTGGAGCTCACAATCCCCGATACCTGTTTTTCCATGGAAAGTGCCCCATCCAGATGCACACCTAAGAATTTGAGAGAATCCTGGGGTTTAATGGTCTCACCCATAATATTAAAAGACTATATCCAAAAGATGCTGTCTTCTTGGGGATGCAACCCACATGAACTCTGTCTTCTCTGGGTTCATCTTCAGACGGTTTCCGTTCATCCACGCAGCCACATCTTCAATACACTTTATAGTGTCCAGCTTACATTGTCCAACCCCTGCAGGTGAACAGAGTTTAAAGATGAAGATATCGTCTGCATACGAGTAGTACTTCAAGCCTCTGGAGATGACAAACTGCTCTAAATCATCTGTATACAATGTGAATAAGAGCGGGCCGAGGACGGACCCTTGAGGCACGCCACACTCCAATGGTACTCTTGATGACCTCTTTCCTTCCACTTGCACAGTTTGATATTTACCATGTATATATGAAGACAACCATTGCAACAAATCATCGCACATGCCATATGAGGTAGTGAGCTTTTGTACAAGCAAAGAGTGATCTACAGTGTCGAAAGCAGCGCTCATATCGAGCACTGCCACCAGAGCCAGCTGTCCACCCTCAACTCCATCAATTAAGTCTGATATTATGCGAAGCAAGATTGTCTTCGTTAAGTGATGGCGTCTATACGCTGATTGAAATTTTGCCAAGCACCCAGTCTGATCCATGTACTGCATTATTTGAGAAGCAGCCAACTTTTCAAGGACTTTCGATAAAACTGGGAGGCCTGACACTGGCCTATAGTTATCTACCAAATCTTCTGGAAGAGACGCCTTTTTTATGATTGGAGTTATTAGCGCTTCCTTTAAGGGTTCAGGGAATATGCACTCCTCCACCATTGATTTATTTGAAAGTGCCATCAAGAATGGAGCCACATCTTGCCACATCCACTTTGTATTGCAGTGGAACCTTTCAGGAAGCCAGCCTTACGCCATCTACTTTAATTGAAGTGGGGGTTTCCCTGCTCCCGAGGGGGCAGTTCAATCAGTAAATTTCATTCAAAATCATTTTTCCTACACAAATTTCAAATGTCACTTTGACAAGCTAATACTGACTAGAAGGAATGTTGGCAAGTTACTGACTATTTTGAAACAGAACATGCAAAGTAGATTTCTAAAGAAATTTCTCCTTTTCTTCGCATTCCACTTTCTTAGCCTACAGAAAATCAAGCCATTGAATAAAGTATGACTTGTGGCAATGCAAGATGAATGAAATGATCAGCTGTACCCTTAGTACGAGTTGCAAAACTTGAGAAAAGTAAAGTTTACGGAAAATAATAAAGCGTGATTTCTCCCAAAAGAAAAACACAACTAAGCTACACATATAGTGTAACTCCTTGCCGCGTTATCCCCGAAGGGGTCGCATGTGGCGAGTTGAACCTATTTATTTTTAACAGGTAAGGGGGCCGGCCTTACGCCAACCACTTCAGTGAAGTGGGGGGTTTCTCTCATTTATTGTGAAGGCTGAGTAAACATTGCCGGTATTTTATTTTGGGGTTTGAAATAAACACCGAAACGGGAAATTATTTCTGACACCCTCGGTGGGATTCGAACCCGAGCTCACGGCATGGAATGCAAGCACTCTACCAACTGAGCTATTGACCGCTGACCGGACCGGACAAAATCTGCCGTTTTTGTTTCTTACACTTTATGGTCTTAGCAAAAGAGTTACAGTGATGAAGAAAATCAAGTTCAAACAAACAAAAACGGCAGATTTTGGGGGAAATCACTCTTTAATAATTGCCGTAAACTTTACATTACTCAAGTTTTGCAACTCGTATTAAGGGTACTGAACATACAAAGTTAAGTGCAGTGCACATGTTTAAACTTTTTATAAATTTGACCTGTTATAACGCAGAGGACTCCGGAGGCTGTCACTAAAATTCTTAGAAGAGCACAAAACAAATGTACAATTTAATTATTTAACATAATATGCTCTGCTGGGCTAAAGAAATTGTCTAACTTTATCAAAGACTGGTTGCAAGAAGTCCAGCCTTACAGCAATGGAGTCTTGCTTGAGAAATTGATGCTTTCTATAGCGACAACCAAGCTCACAGAAGGCTGTTGAGGTGTAATTCACACATAAACAGTGCTCACCAAACAAATCCATATGTTAAATTAACACCAAAAATCCTGGTACTGCTCCATTCAATTATCTAATTGCAAAGACATATTAGCATTTAAGATTCAAATTAAGTGCACGCCCACAAACAGGTACACTTACACATGCTGCATGCGAATTCACGAAAGAAAAAACCGAACCTCAAAGTAACATAAACCCTGCAACTGTAGCCAAATGCTTAAAAGCCTCCGTGGAGTGACAATGATCATGGAATCGTCCTATATTAAATTATCATCATCCAAATTTCTCTGAGACATTGGCAAAGTTAACCAATTTTTACAGGATGAGTGGTCAGTCTCGTAACAAAATATGTCCAATCCAGATGTTAAGGAAGAATTGGCCTAAGAGGTTTCTTGCTTACAAGGCTCGCTTGCTTCGTTCTTCTGTTGAGCGTGCAGGGTGTTGATGTGCCGAGAGAGATCACTCTTCCTGAAGAACTCCGTACTGCAGTACGGGCACTTAGTGAAGGACTCGTTGGAGTGCATTTTGCGCACATGGAAGTCCAGCAGGTGGTGCTTAGGGAAGCCCTTCCCGCAGCCCGCAGCCTCGCAGCGGTACTTGTGGGAGTTTGTGTGCAGCGTCATGTGCGTCTTGAGCGCTCTCCTCATGTTGAACGTCTTGGAGCAGAGTCGGCACTTGTAGTGGTTCACACTGTCATGCATTTTCATATGTTCCTCCAAGTTTGAAGTGTCTTTATTACATTCTAAGCACTTCCCCGCAATATTGGAATGCATATTCTTCATGTGAACTGCTAAATTTGATTTCCCATTGAAATTCTTGCCGCAGATCTCGCAGACGTATTTAACTCCTTGGTGGATTTGCATGTGTATTCTCCAGTTGTACAGGGACTTCATTTTACTTCCGCAGATGTGGCAGGAGTGTTTGCGCTCGTCTGAGTGCACCATGCGGTGCTGGTTGAGGATGGAGCTGGTGGAGAAGGTCTTCCCGCACAGCTCACAGCTGTAGGCCCTGATCTTAGTGTGCACCACGCTGTGGCGCTTGAGATAGCACAGCTTGATGAAGTACTTGGGGCAGGCCGGGCACTTGTAGGGCATCTCCCCCGTGTGGCGGCGCATGTGCTCCATGGCCGCGCCCACCTGCGCAAACCTCTTGGGACAGTAGTCGCACGCAAACGGCTTCTCTCCCGTGTGGATCCTCATGTGCACAATGATGTCGCTCTTTCTCTTAAATGCTTTCTCGCAGTGCTCGCAGATGTACTTGCAGATGAGGTCCATGTCCTCCGGATGGCTCTTCTTGAAGTGCTTCTTCAGCCGACAGGAAGTCTCACTGGCGTGGTCGCACAGCGGACAGCGGAAGTTCAGGATCTTAGCTTTGGTCTTCCTTCCTTTCCCTCGATAGCGCCTCCCCGGCTTCCTGCGCCCCAGCTCCTCTTCTTCCAAGTCTTCAGCAGTTTCCAACTTAAAGTCCACGGCATTGCTGTCATCAAAATCATCATCGCTGTCTTTGTCTGACTTCACAGATTGAGCGGTGAATTCTTCTTTAATTTCAAGTTTTACTAACGGCATCCCTTCTATGAAATATTTATGCAATTGTTGGTTGGAAGTTCTGCACATAATAACAAACCTCCAAGCAGCCGGCAGCTCTATCGCGCAGTTCTGGCAGATTATGTCGGGATACCTCTCATCATCCGATACATCTATTCCAGTACACGATTGAAGAATTTCGCTGAACTTCATTGCGTCGTTTTCGTAGGGTTGAAAAATGGATGTTCCCTTTTCGACGCGACTCAAGCAGGTCCGACAGACAGCTTTTATATCTTCAATTTCCATCATGCCAGTTTTATTTGCGGAGGGATTGATTTTGCAAAGCACTGAGCCGCGTACAAATATACAATGTTTTTTTCATTCATCAGCTGTCACTTGCAAACAATGACGACAAATGAAAAGTGCTGTAAACTATTGACAATGCTGTAAACACATGGAATGGGGATTTCTAAAAAAACAAGAAAATACTTTTCTTGTGAAGAAAAATAAGACCATTTATTTTTGATCCTGTCATCTTATTTATGGAGTCAATTAAATTTTCGCGAAAGCTTTTTTTTTTATTTTGGAGCAAAAAAATCGAGTTTCCCGAACACGGCCAATAATTTTCCTTAAGTTGGCGGCATTGTGCCAAATGACACCTGTCAAATCGTATCATTTTGTTTATCTCTACTGAGGTACTGGGTGCCATATTTTTACAATTTGTTATCACATTTGCTGGGAGTGGGATATAAAATGGAGATTCACAATCTGAAAAAGGCCTGTCGCACCTGCCTAAATAAAACTGAAGGGGGAACTTCCATTTTTCAAAGTTATGGAAAGGACGAAATCAAGTTCAGTGAGATCCTTCAATCTTGTACTGGAATAATCGTTTCTAACGACGACGGCTATCCTGATACGATCTGCAGCAGCTGCGCCACGGAGCTGCCGTCCGCGTGGAAGTTCGTCGTCATGTGCAGGTCCTCCAGCGAGATCCTGCAGAGATATGTGTCGGGACTTGTCTCCGTCAAAGTTGAAATAAAAGAAGAATACAATCAACCATTTGTAAAAGCTGACGATTACGATGACAGCGACGATGCGTTTGATGACAGCCATGATGTGGATTTCAAACTGGAAACTGCAGAAGATTTGAAAGTTGCTTTGAAACAGTTCGCGGCGAGAAAACCTGGGAGGCGTCATCGAGGCAAAGGGAAGAAAACCAAAGTCAAAACTCTGGAGTACCAATGTCCGCTGTGCGACCACGCCAGTGAGACTTCCTGTCGTATGAAGAAGCACTTCAAGAAGAGCCATCCGCAGGACATGGACCTCATCTGCAAGTACATCTGCGAGCACTGTGAGAAAACCTTCAAAAGAAAGAGCGACATCATTGTCCATCTGAGGATCCACACGGGAGAGAAACCATTTGTCTGCGATCTCTGTCCCAAGAAATTTGCCCAATCTGGAACATTAATAGAGCATGTGCGCCGCCACACAGGAGACATGCCCTACAAGTGCCCCTCCTGCCCCAAGTACTTCGCCGTGCGCTCCTCTCTGAGCCGACACAGTGTTGTTCACAGCAATATCCGGGCGTTTAGCTGCGAACAATGTGGGAAAACATTCTCTCTAAGCACAACACTAAACCAGCATCTGCTGGTCCACACGGAAGAGCGGAAGCACTCCTGCAGCGTGTGTGGAAGTCGGATGAAATCAATCAACGCCCTGAAGATCCACATGTCCATACATCAGGGCAGCCACTACGTGTGCGAGAAGTGCGGGAAAAAGTTCACCGGGAAATCTAACTTGCGGCACCACAAAAATAAGATGCACTCCAACATTTCGGGGCGGTGTTTGGTTTGCAAAAAAGACACGTCCAACCTGGAGGAGCACATGAAGATGCACGCTAACGTCTACCAGTACAAGTGTGGCATGTGCAGCAAGTCCTTCAGGGTTAAAGGAGCTTTATCGTGCCACATGACGGTGCACACTAACTCTCACAAGTACAGATGCGAGGTGCAGGGCTGCGACAAGGGGTTCACCAAGTACAACTTGCTGGACTTCCACACCCGGAAGATTCATTCCAACGAGTCATTCACCGAATGCCAGTACTGCTCCAAGAGCTTCTATAGGAAGAGCGATCTCTCTAGGCATGTCAACACTTTGCACCCAGAAGAGAAAAATGACATTCTGACCTTCAAGCAAGAAATCAACTGAGTCAAGCTCGTCACTTAATGCATTATGTTTGTATTCAGTCCACCCAGGGGCGATCATTGATTTTGGAAAATAGTTAGGCAACTTTTTTTCCACTTTCAAAAGAAAGTTTTAGTCACAGGCCAACACCAGACCAGAAGGCTGAAATGGCTAAAAACTGCAGAGGGTGCATGACAGACAACAATTTTCTCTTTAACTTTCCCAAATATATCAACGTTGTTTATTTTAATATCATTTATAATTTAACTTATAGGTTGGTATGCGGCTGACCAGCCATGCTATAAAAATGGTTTCACTTTGCCAATGTCACCCCTGTCTCAGGGAAGGACGGCAAGAGTTGCAGGGTGTATGTCCATTTGAGATTTGGTTTTTATGTTGTAGGTTCACATGAGGCATGTGCAAGCACGAACTTGTACGTGTCTGGTTGTGACAATGCATGTAATGTGAATCTCCAATGTAACATATTGTTACGATTTTTGGTTCGGAAACTTTTCAAATAAAACACTATTCTTCTTTTTACTTATTTATTTTACACGTTTATATTTATTTTTACAAAGACACTCTCAATTATTTCATTACACTTGGTTTGAGTTCACTGGTCGAATTTGTTTATTGTATTGGAGCCCACAGATAAGACTGTATATGTTAGAGCTTGAAGACCAACTGCCTAGTGCAAGCAATTTGCACCCTTTTTATTGTCGAGAACACATTTTTTCTAGACTGTTGTCGAAGCACATACATAATTAAAGTAATCTAGTGACTTCTTTATTTACTCACAATCATCAATTCTACCCACCAATACAATAAAGTATTCCTATTAGCTATAACTACTTAATACCTATACTTATTCTAATATTTATATTGCATATTTACATAACAATATCTTTGCAACTTAGATTAGATTAGTTCTGTACCTTAGAGCATAAACAACGGAAGTCCACTTTTTTGTGTTTTTGAGTTAATGATGCAGAATTTATTATAATTAGCTGTTCTATAAGTGGTAAAAATATTGGAGTCCTCGGACTCATAGTTACTGAGATATCAAGTGTAATAAATATGGGATGCACATAAAAGTGCGAGCATAAACCACGGAAGTTCCACATACGTTGTTCACATTAAATAAATTTCGATAAAAGAAGATAAACAGTTTTTACAGATCAAAAATATCTCGTCTAGTTGAGAAGTTATGATGGTTTTATAAAAGTGCACATTTTCACTAAAACTCGTCTCCTGCACATTTTACTAAATGTGGCTACCGTTGTTTATGCTCTAAGGTACAGAGTTTATCAACAAACTGTAGTTCGGCAAGAACTTTTCATCTTTATGAGATGTACGGCCCTGAGTCCACCATTATGTTGTTATTGCATAAGGTGCACATGATGGGGGATCAAACTCTACCTTCTGATATTAATTAAATAAACAAAGTTTTAATTCACTTTTATCTTTTTTATTTTTGTCTAGCACTTTGGCCTACAAGGCATCATCAGGATAATATAATATACTTATGTAGGCGAAAGTGCTAGACAAAAATAAAAAAGATAAAAGTGAATTAAAACTTTGTTTATTTAATTTATAAACAATGGACTTTCACTGTGTAAACCACCAAACCCTTAAAAATATCTACCTTCTGATATTGCATGTAAGGGTTCATCAAGTGAGCTATTAGCCAGCTAACATTTTGTAAATAATTGGATGAGTAATTGTTATTTCATAATTTATAATCCTAATGTCTGGTGACCTGGTACATCATGTTGCTAATACTTGAATTGTAAGACTACTCTTTATTTTATGTATTACTTTATTAGCTGTTGTTCATCTGAGTCAGTACTTGCCATAATTTGGACTATAAGGTAACCCAAAAAGGCCTACCTTAATTTTTGTATTACCTAACTACTTAGCGGGTTTATAATAATAATGCAATGGTAATTTGAAATACTTATAATTATTTATTAAACTTTTGTAATAAATTAAATAAAATTGCTTTATAAACAAAAATCACACTTTTGTGAACACAAATAACTAAAATGTCACTTTGGCCTTATTGGGAACTAATCTAAGCTGCAAAGATATATATCATTTAAGATTTATATTAAATGCATTCCCACAAGCAGACATGTATAATTTCGCGCTAACACATGCCGCATGTGGACCTACAATATAAAAACCCAATCTCAAATGAACATAAGCCTTGCAACTCTTGCCGTCCTTCCCTGAAACAGGGGTGACATTGGCAAAGTGAACCAATTTTTTACAGTATGGGTGGTCAGCCACATAACAACCTATAAGTCAAAGAACATACATGACAAATTACATTTTTAAAATCAATAAATAACAATATATACATGGACATAAAAAACTAAATCATAAAAACCATTTTTACTTTAACAAACCCTAGCCGCCAACATCACAGATCAACCGCCATTTCTTTCTATCCTTACATACTTCTTTCATTTCCTCCAGAGTCATAACCTTCTTCATACAAGCTCTTCTTTTATTATGACTCTGGATATTCCATTCATTCGCAATTTCGGATATTTGGTCCATCCATACCTTTCTCGGTCTTCCTCTACCACGACATCCATCTATTCTACCAACATATACTTTCTTCGTCAGTCTTTCCTCATTCATTCTCTCCATATGCCCAAACCATCTTAACAAACTTCTTTTAATCTTCACTTTCACACTTTCTCTTGCACCACATTCTTCTCTTACAAAATCATTCCTCACCCTGTCACGCCGTTTTTTCCCAATCATACTTCTTAGAAAGTCCATTTCAACAGTATGGACTTTACTAATTTCACTTTCATTCACCGTCCAGGCCTCGCTTCCATACATCAAGGTGGGTAAAAGTATGGCACTGCGTACCGCCAATCGAGCATTTTTAGATATGTTTTGATTTTTGGCGATACAAGCTGTGGCACCCAGTACACACCTGCCCTTCATTACTCTTCTTTCAAATTCACCGGTCATTCTTCCATCTTTTTCAAACTTACTTCCCAGGTATACAAACTCATTTACGACATCAACATTCATTCCATTAATTTTAAAATTCATAATTCATACTTTCATCATCTCTTTCAAAAATCAATACTTTCGTCTTACTTGCATTCAACTTCAGATGGTTGATGGTGATGGAACCCTGTGTCTTAATAAAAACAAATAAGCATTCAATTTCTTAATGAATACAAAACATTGTCAATACTTATATTAAATCTTAGAGGACATGTCTACACATATAATTATCCTATAGACAAGCACAGCACACCGTGTACAAATAAAAATGATTACTTTTTACTCTGCCAGAACCTTAAGAAAACAAGTGTGCGCTCCGCGTCCTGGTTGTTTTGGACTCCAGGATCCAACATGCTCACGTCAGGGACCACTTGCTGTGCTTGTGTGCGTTAATTAATGTACACACACACTTCTACAAACATTGGCGGCCATTTGAAATCTTAAAGCGGGAAATTTAATAGATAGGCCTTATTGGGGTCACTTAAACGCAACTAAACTACACATACAGTGCAACTTCTTGCCGCGTTATCCCCGAAGGGGTCGCATGTGGCGAGTTGAACCTATTTATTTTTACAGGTAAGGGGGCCGGCCTTACGCCAACCACTTCAGTTGAAGTGGGAATTTCCCAGCTCCCGAGGGGGCTGGTACTCATTTATTGTGAAGGCTGAGTAAACCTCGCCGGTATTTATATTATGGGGTTTGAAATACACACCGAAATAGGAAATCATTTCTGACACCCTCCTCGGTGGGATTCGAACCCGAGCTCACGGGGTAGAATGCAAGCACTCTACCAACTGAGCTATCGACCGGACCTGGCTTTTATTTATGAGTATAGTGCATGAAACTAGGCGCAACGGGACCCATATGGTGCTCACTCATAAGGTCATAGATGGTTTAACAGACATCCCACCCCGATGGAGGATTTCAGGTTGTTTGAACCAAATTATTAAAATCGGGGGCGAAGTCATGATCTATTTAATGTACCAATGAGCCGCACACATGTCTTGGTGCAGCATCTTTTGGACAGTCAAACTCATTAACGAGTCAAAAATTTACTTATTTAAATAATATTTAGGCGTGTTTAAAAGTACGGGCTCTTTCCAGTTTGTTGATGGCTGCGAGGGTGCACTGTAATGAGGGTAATTTGTTGTGGATAAAAAAAAAATAGAATGATTGTTGAAATTGAAAATGTTGAAAATTTGTGTTTTATACAGGGATAGTTGTTTTGACAATATTTTCCAAGTGTGACACTAAAAGTAGAAAAGCACTGTCTGTATTCACAGTCTGTCTGCACTGTTTTACATGTTTTGGCTGAGGATGTACTCGATGGAGAAGTCTTGGAACTTTCCTTGCACGGTGACGGGCGAGGGGTTTGTGGCAGTGCCGGAGGACGCGGATGTGGAACTTCCAGGCATGGGGACGCCCCCCGGGTTCTCCAGCTGGGTGAGCAGGGACTCGGCGGCGCGCGTGACAGAGGACGTGTCCCTCAGAGGCGCCGGGGGGGACGCCGGGGCCCCCATCGCCTGGAAAGTGGGGGGCTGCGAGGCAGGCGGCAGGGGAGAGGGGGCCGGGCCCCCCCCTCCTCCGCCCCCTTCCATTGTTGGTTTTCAGCTGGACTTTGGCTGCATGTCCCTCATCACCGCCTGAAGATTAGGATCCATAGGCATGGTTTCGGGTCTTCGAAGTCGAAGACCCGAAACCATGCCTATGGATCGTTATCTTCAGGCGGTGATGAGGGACATGCAGCCGAAGTCCAGCTGAAAACCAACAATGGAAGGGGGCGGAGGAGGGGGGGGCCCGGCCCCCTCTCCCCTGCCGCCTGCTTAATTATCACTTACCTTAATCTAATATTATTTTTAGTTCCTAGGTCGCGCTACTTACAGATGACTAAGCACTGTTACAATCTGTATGGAAAGTATAAACCTGTAAGTGCACTTCAACACAACCAGAATGTTTTACCAAAAATGTATTCACTGACAATCCTTGACTTATAGGTTAGTATGAGGCTGGCTCCCTGTCTGTAGGAGTTGCAAGATTTGTGTTCATGTGAGGTTTTGTTTATTTGTATGCACACCTACAGAATGTGTAGGCGTGAACCTACATGTGCCTGTCAGTCTGGTCATGCATTTAATATGAGCGATACATATTGATGTATCTTTGCAGCTTAGATTATTATAAATATGTAAAGTAAAACAGTGTCTCTATAGTGAAAGTTTCTGTAAATTTCTGGTAAAACTATAATTTACAGATATTGATGGTCTTAATGTTTCCACAGCCGCGGAGATCATCCTGCCGGCTGATGCCCATCACCCCCCATTAGAGATAGATTTTATTGTGAATTATGAAAGGGAGTCCTTGCCGGAAAGAATTACAAAAAACTTCAAAACTTGTGACTACGACGTCATAAATAACCATCTTAATGAGGTTGATTGGTCTTTCCTTGATACAAATACCGACGTAAATGAAATTGTGTCACAATTTTACAACGTTATAAATAGTTCCGTTCACGATTTTGTGCCTATCAAACGGCCACCATGGGGGAACTACCCCAAATGGTTCACACGCGAACTTGTTGATAAGATTAGTTTGAAAAAAAGATTGCATGCCCAGTATAAGGCAACTGGGGACCCCAGTGACTACGAAGCATTCAGTAGGGTAAGAAAGGAGTGCCAGGTGCTTTCAGCAGCGCTAAAACGTGAATTTTATAGAAACATAGAGAGACAGTTACCAGGAACCTCCGTGAATTTGTATAAACTTGCCAAATCTTTAAAAGACGATCATAGCGATTACCCGAAAATAATGTATTTCAATGACAGGTCTGCCAATAGCGTGAGTGATGTAGTGGACTTATTTAGAAAATATTTCCTGTCAATCTACGAGGACGTTCTCATGGGTGTCAACACTCCGGCGCTCCCGCTGACTGATCGAGTTCATATCGCGCGTGTGATATTTTCCGTGTCGGACGTGCAGCATGGTATTGATTCGCTGGATACTAATAAATCTGCAGGTCCTGATCAACTGCCGCCTGTTTTTATTAAGAATTGTTCAAATGTTATGTGTTGGATTTTACAAAAAATATTTAATAAATCTATTGAATCGGGAATTTTTCCAACAGCTTGGAAATCTAGCAACATTATTCCAATTTTCAAAAAGGGAGATAAATCTGATGTCACTAGCTATCGCCCAATATGTATACAATCCTGCATACCGAAGTTGTTCGAATGTATTCTTCTCAGTAAGATTAAGAGTGACTTAGCACTCGTTATATCGGACCAACAGCATGGTTTTATGCAAAACCGATCGACCTTGACAAACCTTTTGGAATTTCATTGTGATATCATGGATGCTTTTGTTACCAGGAGTCAGACGGACTGTGTATATACAGACTACTCCAAGGCGTTTGACCGCGTCTCCCATACAATATTATTGGCAAAGCTTCTTTCTCTTGGTATTGATGGTGCACTCCTTGCGTGGTTTTCGAGCTATCTTGCTGAAAGGGAACTTAGGGTTTGTGTGTCGGACGTTGTTTCATCTCCTTTTTTGGCGAAGAGCGGTGTGCCGCAGGGCTCACATCTCGGACCCATTTTGTTTAATATATTTGTCAATGATCTCCTGAGCGGGTTTGACGGGGTGAGATTTGTCATGTTTGCTGATGACTTGAAAATTTACAGAGTGGTTAACTGTATTGGTGACTGCGAGATATTACAAAGAAATATTGACGTGCTTTATGACTGGTGTGTGAAGAATGATTTAACTTTAAACATAGAAAAATGTCAAGTAATGCGTTTCCACAAAATTAAGAATCCCACGGTGTACCCTTACTCGATTGATGGTACACAGCTTATGTCGGTTGCGCAAATCAAAGATTTGGGAGTATTGTTGGACGCGGGATTAACATTTGTACCACACATAAAGGCAACTGTGGATAGGGCACTCAGAACATTAGGATTTTCCTTACGACTGTGTGAAAAATTTTATAACGTGCACACCTTTATTTATATTTTTACAAGTTTGGTGAGGCCATTGCTGGAGTATAACTCCGTGTTGTGGTCTCCTCACTACCAGGTACATATACGTAGTATAGAAAAGGTACAAAACAAACTACTTCGCTTTATCAACTTCAAACTCGGAATACCCATCTCGGATATCAATTATAACCAACTCCGAGAATCGTATAAACTTGCACCGCTCTCGGCTCGGAGAAGTGCTGCTGACATGGTTTTTCTATACAAACTCATTAATGGCTTGACCGACGCGCCCCAACTCCTATCAAAAATTAATTTCCGTGTCCCAATAAGGAACACGCGTAACGTGGATACTTTTGATGTGGCAGACTGTGCCGTGAACTACCAGTATTACTCGCCTTTTCAGCGACTGCCCAGGGAGGCGAACAAGCTGGAGGTTGATATTTTCTCCACGGGATTCTATACATTTAAAAAAATAATAAATAGTATGTAGGTATCCGCATTTTGTCGGTCTCTCATCATCCATTCTTTCCGCAGGCCCAAGCCATCTCAACACATTTTTTTTTTGTACCTTTAGTTTCACATCTTCTTTCTTTCTTGCACAACACATTGTAAATTGTATGTTGTATTGCATTGTATGAAAATTTTTTTTATAAAAAAATCCTTGAAATTTTAAATGATCTTTTGTTTATTCTATTAATTTTAGCAAATTTTACACTTGATTTAGTATATTATGTTTGTGACAACCCTGATCAAATAATGAAGATTTGTTGTTTATTACAACAATTTTTGTATACAACAATTACTTACACTGGTTTATGGTTTTTGCATTATTATTTTTAAAGTTTATTGTTATTATTTTTAAATTGTTAGTTCTATTGCTTTATAACCATCGTATATTTACATCTTTGTATATTATTTATGTGTCATTTATTTGTGTTATATTTTAAGATATTAGTTTTATACCTATAGATACAGTACCTACTTATGTACCTACATATTTATATTTATCGCAATGTTGTAAAAGGCTATATAGCCGTTTATTCTTCTTAAATAAATAAAAAAATAAATAAAAAACTCTATCGTGGAGATGAACACAAGTGTAAACCTTTACACTTGGGGTCCTGTGCCACACCACAGATATGCTACTGCAGTGTAAGTGTTGAACATCACAAGTGTAAACCTTTACACTTGGGGTCCTGTGCCACACCACAGATATGCTACTGCAGTGTAAGTGTTGAACATCACAAGTGTAAACCTTTACACTTGGGGTCCTGTGCCACACCACAGATATGCTACTGCAGTGTAAGTGTTGAACATCACAAGTGTAAACCTTACACAAGTGTAAACCTTTACACTTGGGCTCCTGTGCCACACCACAGATATGCTACTGCAGTGTAAGTGTTGAACATCACAAGTGTAAACCTTTACACTTGGGGTCCTGTGCCACACCACAGATATGCTACTGCAGTGTAACACTGGACAACAACAAACATCTTTCTGAGTGTTTAATGAATAAAATGTGATGATTCTTTAATTATTTTTTCTGTACAATTCAAAACTGCTTTCAGAATTTCTCCGTCACGTAAGGTTTTTGAGTAGCACCTACACACGTTTGAAAATTTTCAACATTCTAGTGTTTCATTAAATATTTAGAAAATACAAAAACAAGTATAATGCATTTATTTTATTAAATTTACAAGCTATTTTTACTGCATTTTACATTAAAATATTAATTAAGTACATTGTTACAGACTAAACATATTTGAATTTAAAAAGTAAAATGACGTATATTTTGATGATTTTCTTCTTTATTTAATGCCTGGTACATCCCTTATCAGTGTCCAGCAGTAATCTGGTAACATTTATGGACTCCATTATGGAAATATCTTTCCCCAATGCTTGTTCCCCATGTTTGTCACTGACATAGCTAAGATTTTCTGGGAAAAAATCCAAGTGAGGCCAGGAAATGGATTTTCAGAGGAATATTACAGCAAAGATCGTGGTAACTTTTTAGTAGATCTTCAAAAATTTATTTATAGTTTTCAGTTGTTTTACTTCCCAAATAGTTTTGCACAACTGTTTTATATGATCTCCACGCATTCATTTCCTTTTTGTCCAGAGTCAAATCAAAGTTTGTGTCTTTCATGACCTCTCTAATTTGGGAGCCTTCAAATATTCCCTCTTTAATTTTTGCTTCGCTGATTCTGGGAAATTTAGTTTTTAAAAAGTTGAAGCCTTTCCCCTCTCGCTTCACAAAATTCTTCATGAAGCCTCGCTTGATATGAAGAGGTGGAAGGTACACTTTCTTGGGATCGACAAGCTCATTTAATACATTCTTTGTCTCAGGAATAAGTCATTTTCTTTTGGGCCACTGTTTTTATGCAAGTAAAACTCACTTGCATAAAAAACAACAATATTTCGTACAGTCCAGTTGAAGTCCAAGTAAAAGAGCAATCACTTTTTAATCTCCGCACAAATTCCAACCATGTTTACCATATTTGATTGCCCTTAGTATTTTTTTTATGTTTTCATACGATTCCTTCATATGTGCAGCGTAGGTTCTAACCTACGCTGCACATATGAAGGGACAGATGGTTTTTCATTTCCATTGTACATAACTAGTATTAGCAATATGTAATAAAAAATACTCTTTTAAACCTCAATATATGTGAAATAAAAAAAAAAAAAAAAAAAAAAAAAAAAAAAAAAAACAATTTTAGATCTCTGCAACCTTGTATGGAAAACGGGAATATGGCCTCAAGAATGGACAGAGTCTGTATTTATTCCTCTTCACAAAAAAGGATCATCCAAAAAATGTGCAAATTACAGAACGATAGCACTTATCTCTCACACCAGCAAGATATTGTTATATGTGCTAAAGGCGCGTTTGCACAGCTATATTGGATGGCAAATTCCTAAGGAACAGGCTGGTTTTGTGAAAGGAAGAGGTACAAGAGAACAGATTCTCAACATCCGTCAGATTATTGAAAAGAGCAGAGAGTTCCTGACGCCAGTTGTTTTATGTTTTATTGATTACAAGAAGGCTTTTGATTGCGTGAAGTGGGAATATTTGTGGAAAGTTCTCAAGGAAATGGGGGTTCCATCCCATTTGATAAAACTCATCCACGGACTTTACACTCCTAGTAAGGCAATCATAAGGATTAATGGCATGAACACAACAAGTTTTCCCACAGAAAAAGGTGTAAGACAGGGATGCATCCTCTCCCCTGACCTGTTTAATATCTATGGGGAATACATAATGCGCAGGGCTCTGTACCAATGGGATGGTGGAGTGTCTATTGGTGGCGTAAAGCTGTCCAATTTAAGATATGCGGATGACACAACACTTTTGGCCAAAAACCCGAGAGAGATGGCAGATCTCCTTAAACGAGTAGAGACCGAGAGCAAGGCACTGGGACTCGAGATCAACCAGAGTAAAACCAAGATCATGATCATAGATCGATCAAAAAAGTTTGGTGATCTGGGAAACTCATTTCAAGGTTTGGAGATCATAAACGAGTTCCAGTTCCTTGGATCTCAAATTAGTAACGAAGGATCTTGCGAAGGAGAAATTAGACGCCGTATCGCCATTGCCAAAAGTGCCATGTCTAAGCTGGACAAAATATGGAAAGACCGGGGTGTGAGTAACAGCACCAAGATTAAGCTTGTCAGGAGTCTGGTCCACTCTATTTTTCTCTATGCTGCTGAAACATGGACCATAAAAGCAGCAGAAAGAAGAAAAATTGACGCTTTTGAAATGTGGTGCTGGAGGCGCATGCTTCGAATCCCATGGACGGCTAGACGCACCAATGAGTCCATTCGTCGGGAGCTGCGTTTGGATGGCTTGACTCTGGCCAACATGTGTACACGCCGTATTCTTCAGTTCTTCGGACACGTTGTCCGTGGCAATGAGGATAGCCTGGAACGACTGGTTGTGATCGGTAACTTGGAGGGGAAGAGAGGAAGAGGTAGATCCCCCACACGATGGACCGATCAAGTGAAGACAGCAGCAGGCACCTCGGTAGTTGGAGCGTTGCGGGCAGCGCAGTCGAGGGAGAGCTGGAGAAGATTGGTTGCTTCCACAAGGGTCACAACCCTCAGTAATGAGGAATAGGATTAAGAAGAAGAAGAATATGTGAAATAAAAAAAACATGTTTTACTTCTTCCTATGAAGAGGCTGGATATGCAATACGGTGTACTACATGAAAAGTTGAAAATTCGATTATGGAAAATCTGTGGGTGATGGAACATTTCTGATTGCATCAGATTTGTGAATCACTCATCAGTGTTCATTTAACAAAGTCATTGTTGTTCCATGTAATCATTATATTTATATTATCTAGGTTTTTAGCAGTTACTTTGTGAAAGTTCATTTTAATAGATTAAAATAAAATATTCTTTGTTAAAATTCACATGAGTTTTTATTTGTATTGTATGTTAGTTTATATTTACACCTGAAGATGGGAGGTATTGCTTCTCCCGAAACCGGTAGTGTTTTTAAAAAATAAAACTCATGTGAATTTTAACAAAGAATATTTTATTTTAATCTATTGTATTTGTATTTTGAATTGTTATTTTTTTTTTTTTTTAATTTGTGTATTAACACTGAAAATTCATATTCAATAATATTTATTTTGTGATACCTTTAAATTTGTGAAGATTGTCTTGTGCCCATACCATATTGTGAATTGTTCTTTAAAATAAAATGTTTTATTTAATTTTATGTATGGGTAAAGAAAAAAAATGTAAATCTTTGTAAAATACAAGTGTTTTGTTGACAAAATTAATATTGTTTTTTTTTCTTATTGTAAAACCATGAAGGCTGATCTGAAATTCCTATGTCACCCCCTTGCATGGTTCTAGGGCTCCCGCACGCCTGAAGGAGCACAGCTAGGTGATGATTTCATTTCAGCTTCAAGTAACTGGAGGAGCAATCTTACAGAAGACGTTAGAAAACAAATGCTGAATATTGGAACATCAACAATTGTGAATAAATGACAGTGAGGTTCGCATATGAATTGACATAGACAATACGTGTCGTCAACCGGCCGGATTGCCAGGGAAAAGGCATACAAATATTTTGTTATTGTTTGCTATAAGACTAACATTTGCTCGCAAACAAAAGTTACAAATTAAAAAATGTTCAGACCTCATTATATTCCTTGTATATATATGTCCTTGATAATACCACATGTTGAGAATAGATTTCCAAGACACATGAATGATGTTTTCGCATGCACAACTAAGCTGCACATATTGTACGACTTCCTGCCATGGCATCTGGAAGTGTCTCCTCCTGTCTCCAGTTCACCACCTGGAGGAGTTGACACCTCAGCCTGGGCCTTGCCATTTAGATTCATTCTCTTCTTTGTTGATGCATTATTCTTTAGCAGGAGAGTCCTGCTTGGGCAGTTTATCTCTGACCTCAGGATGCTTAAGCTTCATGTGTTTATTATAGTGGCAAACTCTAGGAAATCCTTTATCACAATATCGGCAAGTAAAGGAACTTTTCCCCGTATGTTTCATAATGTGACAATCCAGGACCCAGCGAGCGTAGAATGACTTCCCACATCCTTTTATGTTACACCGATACTTGTCACCTGCCGTGTGTTGCCGCAAATGCACAATCAAGCCTCGCTTGTGCGTAAAGGTCTTGGGACACAAGTCACAGTGGTAGGGCTTCTCTCCAGTGTGGCCCAACATGTGATCGGCAAGGTCTGAGCACATCTTCCTACACACGCTACACTGCCCAGACTTTTCCGAATGCACAACTCGAATGTGGGAATCTAGATTTCCTTTATTTGAAAGTGACATTCCACATTGATCACAAATATGCTGTACACCATTTTTGAGGTTTGTGTGTATCTTTGAGTGTTCCTTTAATGCATGCGCCGACTTGACACATTTTCCACATGTGTTACAGATAAAAGGTTTGTCTTGACTGTGAACGCTCTGATGTCTTTTTAGGTGAGTGGATTCTTTGAAACCTTTTCCACACAGCTGGCAGACGAAAGGTTTCTCCCCGGAGTGTGTTCTCATATGACTTAAGCGGGAGTTCTGCTGTTTGAAGCGCTTGGGACAGAAGTCGCAAGCATACGGCAACTCCCCGGTGTGGATGCGTGCGTGTATTCTTAAATTAGCAGCGCTCGCAAACGTCTTGCCGCAGTTATCACAGACCAGCCGCTTGAGTGTATTCGTCTCGGAATGTTTCCGCTTGATGTGGAGGGTCAGTGTGGATTTTTGTGAGAAGGACTTCAAACAGAAGTTACAAGTGAATGGCTTTTCTCCTGTGTGGCAGCGAGCGTGAATGATTAACGCAGATTTAGAAGCGACAATTACCCCACAAGTTCCACATGGTATTGGATTCTTGCACTTTTCGAAGATTGCACTTTCCTTTTTAATTTTATGTTTTCCTATGACCTCATCTTGCTTCCTGTTTTCGTTTGCTTTAACAGTATATTTCTTGTTTAATTTACTGTCAGAATTACAGCTTCCTTCATAATCTTCCGATGCGCCATCATTATGTTCTGAATCTGAATTCCTTTCTAATTTAACTTCAATTTCCACAGTTTGGCTCTCTTCTTCTTTTTTGATAAATTCCAGAAAACCTCGGAGTTCTTTATCAGATTGTTGGCACTTTTCCACAAAGTAGTTAGTGTTGGTCAAGTCTCTGCAACATGTTTGGCATATTTGGGAAGGAAGCCCGTCATCCTTGAAGAAAGAAACTCCAGTACATTTACTCAATATTTCACCCAAAGAATTAAATGCGTCGTATGTTTGAAACATTGAAATCAAGTCAGGTTCGGTTTGTAAACAAATTCTGCAAGTTATATTCACGTCAAAGCGCTTTGTTTCAGTCATTTTTGACTCGTCAAATCAATTAATTACAATTTCAAAGTGACACAAAAATGCCTAAACACACAAGCACAGCTTACAATCACATAGGGATGGACGAAATATATCGATACATCAAAAGTATCGATATGATTTTTTTTTCAATATAGATATTTTCTTCGATATTAGGATTAACATATTTTTTTCGATCAAAAACGGTATTCCCCCTCCGTTTAAATTTGTACCACAACGTTCGTGAACCAGTAACACACTGGGTACATAAGTAACATTCAAGATGACGTAAGTCAAATTAAGGTCTATTAAAAATGGTGCTCTTGTATTTTTTTTTTATAGCAGTTAGTAAGAACTGTTATCATGTCTTGTATTCGTCGACAAAAACAAAAGAAGAGATTTTGTCGGAACTCAGTTGCTTGCGACAACCTGAAAATTCAAGATGGCTGCCATACAAAAAAAAATGCACTGTTCTTAAAAGCGGCTTTAACAATTTTCTTTAAATGTTCAGTGTGACCCTTGCCTAAATTTAAAATACTTTTTAAAGATATTGACATAAAGTACCGTTTGCAAGATCTCAAAATTTTTATCGAAAAGAAAAAAAACACAAAAACCTAAGTAAAATATTTGATTCAAAAAATATTAATAAATAATTTTTAGAACACTTAAATGAAAAAACTTTGTTTTAATCCACTGTGAGTATTTATTTTTTGAAAAAACGTTTTCGGAGATCATTCTCCATCTGAATATTTTTTATTTAATTTCTTATAAGAAACTGAAGATGGAGAATGATCTCCGAAAACGGTTTTTCAAAAAATAAATACTCACAGTGGATTAAAACAAAGTTTTTTCATTTAAGTGTTCTAAAAATTATTTATTAATATTTTTTTAATCAAATATTTAAAATGGAATTCCACAATGTTTCACCAAAACAATTAAAAAAACCAAGTAAAATAATTGAACATGTATAAGATTCAAAAGAAAGAATGAGTTATTCACTTTAACCAATTATGGAAATTTCTTTATTTTTTTATCAAATTCAATATGGCTTCCGTAAAGTTGGGGAGAGTGGTGAGTCTTGAACACATTTTTTGTTTTTATTTTTTTTTACTGACACCAATGACGTTAGGCCAAGTTTCTAACATTTTCTAAACATTTTTTTCTGAAGGTCGGCAGCTATGTTAATTTTTTCATACAAAATATTTTTAAAAATCTATTTCCTAAGCTTAGGGCATTATACTTGCTTTAATTGTAGAAACCGTAGAAAGAAAATATTCCTATACGTTCTGTTTTTACATGCAATATTTTGTGAATATTTTTTAGATCCACTTCCATATGGCGCCCTTGAGATGGTCCTGGACCATTAAATGGCGCCACAGGAAAGAAATCATCCATCATCATCATCATCATCATATCATTAAGCACGTTTGGAAAAACATAGTGACCACATAACTTAGAGCTTCGAAGGAAGCTTACTAAAACCTTTCCTCCAGCACTGTCAGAAAGAGTTTTCCCAACGAGGGACTTGACATTCTCCTTCTTTGTTCCCTTGTCGTAGGTGAGGAGCACATTAACAAAATCACCCTGTTGCACATTGTCTGGGGGTGGCGTTATTTCTTCAGACTCTTCACTGAAGTCACTCTCGCTTTCTGAGACACTGCTGTCAGCAAGCGAAATATCGGATTCAGACACATCCGAGTCAGAGCTAGCATATTTTACCTGCTTTGCAGGTTTTCTAGGAAATAATTTCCTGACTGGAGTTTTTTTGCAAATCTTCTTTGCCTGATTTGCCAACAATTCTTCTTTTTCTGGTGTGTCTGTCAGGATTCTGCTTTTGCCGCGTTTTCATCCTCTATTGGATTCCGACCGAGGTGGGGCTTTTGGTAGCGGCATAATATCACGTGGAGAAACACTGCAACTGGGTTGACTGAGGATTGACGTCATAGGCGTCAATGAACAATCGACGCACTGGGGAAGACTGATGGGACTGACTGAAGACTGAAGCAACTGTATTGTCATAGTGCTTAAGGGGACCAAAAACAGTCCTATCTAAAGGCTGCAACTTATCGAAAGTGTGTGGCGGTATCGTTAGCAGCACAAGACCTTTTTTTTTTGCCAATTCGACGACATCCACGGTAATATGATTGTCGTGGTTGTCATAGATCAGAAGGTGAGGATTGTCTTTTGTGCATGGGGCATGTTTCGAAAAATATTTCAGGTAATTCAGGAAGTTAACAGCTGTCATCCAGCCCGATGGATGTGCCGCTCCAGCCGTCCCTGCAGGAGCTCCGAGTGCCATTCGGTCGATCCAGTTCACTCGCGGAAAGATTAAGAATGGTGGCACTTGATTGCCAATGCCATTTATAGCGGAACAAAAGGTAACTAACTGCCCTCTTTTCCCAGAAGTGACTTGGGACACTTGTTTTGATCCTTTGGGAGCTAATATTTTTGGGGGTTTGTGGACAGTCGTTAGTCCTGTTTCGTCCACGTTTCATATTCTATCGACAGTAATTGAATTTTTTTCAATTACTGCTCGCAGTTTTTCAAAAAATATTGAGACTGTGTGCTGGTTGAATGCACTGCCTCGTGCTAAACTGGTGGTTTCCGGCTTCCTGAGTGAAATTCTGGCATTTCTCTCAAGAAAACCTTTACACCATTCTTTCCCAGCTTCTTTTTTTTCAGTCCAAACTGGTGGAAGATTTTTTTTATTGGTTTTTGCATATTGAAATGCAAGCTGTCTAAATTTTTTCGTGGTTAGGTCATGATTAAGCTGCGAGAGCTCAAGACATTATGATGCTAATTCTTCTTCTTCCCCTGGGAGGAAAATTGTTGAATTTTTGTAGCTGGCATAGGTTGCTGCTTCCATTTTTATTATTCGTCCTAATGTCGTCCGGTTTATTTTATATTTACAAGCAGTGCTCTTAATTGAAGCTCCATTTTTAATCTCCTTGAGAGCCTCTTCTAATTCTTCTAGAGCAATTCTCTCTGCTCGGACCTTGGTTTCCTTCTTGGGCTGATATTTTCGTCCCATGGCTAAAAATTAAGATAAAGTGCACAATTCCAAAGTAACGTAGTGGTTACGCCCTTGGCACATGCCAGGGTTGCGAGTGCAGGGCAGTGGTGAGATTTGAACATGTTCAAGTCTCACGACCTGAAGAATTTAACAACAACAAAATCTACCCACATGAATGTTGGTTCAATGTTGAAAATTCAAACACTAAATACACCTCGATGAACCACCTCACTGACATAAAATGTCAAGCACAATAAATCATAACCTCTAAAAAATCTTCAGGGTTCGTAAATGTACCAGTAAAAGACGGAAAAGTACCTTAAAAATTTTCAAATAAATCTGCCTTTTACGTTTATGGAGATGTCGGCGCGACGTCACAATAAATGGTGGCAGCAGATGACAATAGAGCTAATGATGCTAACAAAACAAAAAACAAAACCTCAAATAAAGGCGTGAAAGGGGGGTGGTCATGTTCAGAAACCTGTTCAAGTCTCACCACTCTCCCTATCGATATAAAAATTACGACTGTGATCAAAATTTCATTAAATCCGTTTAACCTTTTTGCTATATTGAATAACAAACACACAAAGTTGCATTTAAAATCTCAGTAGTATGTATGGGAAGGTTGATTAGATAATTGTTTTTTCAATTACGTAAATGATTTAAGTAATCATAAATTAACAGCAAGTAGGTGTAATTTTTTAACCAATATGAATATGCCTTATTTTCACCAATGTGACGTGGCACATGGTAACATACGGTAACGCTCATGAATACAAAACACGCACGACATAATCCTAAAATTGATTTATTTCAAAACTAATTATACCAGCGACTATAAAAACACACAATCTTAAGCAGTATTAATGTCTCTAAGTAGACAATACACAACTGACAACAGATTCCGATATTTACCCTAATAATTCCAAGCTAAATCCCACTCAAAACAATCACGACAATTTTACGGCTGAGACGTAGGGTCTTCCTTTTTCTTCTGAGAGGGTTCTCAGAAGAAAATGAAGATGGCGAATCAGTTTTTTGTGTTGTCCATACTGCATCAAAGAGTTACCATACGCGAAAAAATACTTAGGGAGGCAAGATTTTTGTCAGTTTCAATGAAATCAGATAACAAACACACCAGAAGAAAAATTTCGGAACCAAAAATGGAGACAACCATTAGCAACTAATATTTCGTGTAAAAATAAATAAATATTCTTGTGGCTAGTACAGAAAATAAAAGATACGTTACTAAGATATATGCAAAAATGCTCAACTTTATAAACACTTGACTATTTTGATCGGATCTTGCCAAGGGTCAAAAACGGATTGGCGACATGTAAAATTTGTATGACAATGGAAAAAAGGCTGTACTGTAACTGTAACTGTAAACTGTAACTCTGTCACCATTCCGCTAGGGATGGCCAGAGCCTCTGCAGAGTTGCCTCCATTTTTTCCTATCCTTACATACCTCTTTCAATTCATTCATATCCATCACCTTTTTCATGCATTTTCTTCTTTTACGCTCACTTTGTATATCCCATTCTTTCACAATCTCCTCAATCTGATCACTCCATACTTTTCTCGGTCGTACCTTCCTTCTTTTTCCTTTCACACTTTCTTTGTATACATACTTTGTCAGTCTATCATCATTCATTCTTTCCACATGCCCAAACCATCTCATCACATTATTTTGTACCTTAACTTTTACATCTTCTTTCAAATTACATTCTTTTTTTACCCATTCATTCCTAACTCTATCCCTCAGAGTTTTTCCTGTCATGCTTCTCAAATGCTTCATTTCCACCGTACATACTTTACTCATTTCGCTATCGTTCACTGTCCATGCTTCGCTTCCTTACATCAAAGTCGGTAACAATATGCCATTGTGTACCGCCATTCTCAGATTTATCGTCAATCGCTTGTTCTTTGCTATTCTTCCTATTGCACCGACCAATTGCATTTCCTTACACATCCTATTCTCAAGTTCTCTTGTCATCTTTCCATTCTTCTCAAACATACTTCCCAAGTATCTAAATTCATCCACAATTTCAACTTTCGTACCATTCAACATAAACGTGCATTCTTCATTTTCATCCGTTCTGTCAACAATCAGTTCTTTCGTCTTACTTGCATTAATTTTCAACTTGTTCACACACAGAGCATGGTTCAGACTAGAGAGCATTGCCTGAAGTTACGCTGCTGAATCAGAAATTAATGCTGCGTCATCAGCATAAAGCAGAACTCCGGCTTTTCTCTCTCCAATCTGTGTGCCATGCCCTTCCAGATTCACTTGTTTAACACAATGATCCATAATTATATTGAATAACCATGGGCTCATGATGCAACCCTGTCTCACGCCCTTGTACACATTAAAATACTCGCTGTATTCTCCATCCACCCTGACACACGCCCTGCTATTTAGATAGATGGCGCGTATCGCGTTCAGAAGTGCTTTGTTCACACCATACCTCTCAAGCACACACAACATCATACTTCTATCCACCAAGTCGAAGGCTTTATCAAGATCTATGAAAGCCGCGTAGACCTTTTTATTTACGGCCAGCTGTTTTTCGATCTGTCGAAGCGCGAATATCTGGTCTACGCAACCTCTTTCCGGCATAAAGCCAGATTGTATATCTGAGACCTTCTCCTGGGTGGATAATCTTACCCTATGGATAAGAATCTTGCATAGCACTTTACCTGGCACACTAAGAAGGCTAATCGGTCTGAAGTTACGGCAGTCTTTTTTGTCACCTTTACCTTTGTAAATTGGCACAATGCCCGCCTCTCTCCAGTCCGATGGAACCTCCTTGACACTAACACACAATTCGAAAAGCTCTTTCATCCATTCAATCATACATTCTCCTTCCGCTTTCATCATCTCAGGTCTCACACCGTCCACACTTGCAGCTTTCCCATTATTTAATTCCTATATAACCTTTCTTACTTCTTCCTTTGATATTTTCAAAACATTACCCTTATCATAATCTCCTTTCACAGTTAAATCACATTCTTATTCACCAAAAACCTCATTAAAATATTCTTTCCATCTCTTTTTTACATTGTCTTTATTCCACAGAATGTCTCCGCTGACATTTTTGATTCCTGGAGTTGTGGACCTACAACTGCCGTTGTTTTGTCTCACCCAGCTCCAGAACATCTTTTTATTGTCAGAGAAGTCATTCTGCGCTCTCTCACTCAATTTTTCTTCCATTCTTCTCTTAATCATTTGAACTTCATTCTTCGCTAGCCATATTTTCGCCTCGTATTCAGTCTCTAATACTTTATTCTTTATGTCATTAATCCATTTAAGATAGCTCTCTTTCTTCTCTTTCACTGCTTGTTTAACCTGATCATTCCACCATTCATTGCATTTTCTATGCCCAATTGTAACTTCACCGCACACTTTCTTTGCGCTTTCAACCAAACATGTTTTAAATGTTTTCCACATTTTTTCTATACATGCATTCTTCACAAGTTCCTTGCATTCATCTGATTTCAAAATCTCGCTTACTTCAGCTTCAAAATCATTCCTGACATTTTCATCATCTAATTTGTCCACTTTCACTCTTTTCACTTTCGTTCTTTTCCTATCTTTTACTTCGCCTATCATTACTTTTGCACACAAGAGATGATGGTCTGAACCCATGGATATACCTTGGTAGACTCTGACATCTCTTATGGCACCTCTCATACATTCTTCCATACATTCCAGGCTATTTTGTTTTATTTTTAATTACATCGCCACTTCATGCTTTTTGCAGTTTTTTTTTGTATTTCGATACGCTTTTCAAATACTTAACTCTTATTTATCTAGAATTCAGTAGAGATTACCAGTTTTTATGAAAAAACTGAAAATCATTTGGCGACACACGCAGAAGACAAAAGGTACAAATTTCGACGGCGATACCCATATGCGATCCGTTAATGGAATTTATAGCCCCCGTAACGTCATTTTCTTGTAGCGACAACGATGCTGGTATTGCGATGGCTAAAAAAAGTTTTTTAAAAATGACGTCACAGCTGAAAATTCAATCCAAGGAGCGTTTTGGCGCGTAAATTCAAAAATCATTTTGTGAACATGAATAACTTTGTAAAAAAATCAAATAAAAATAAAATTCAAGAAGTTTTATAATGTGCAAATATAAAAGTACTAGGGGCGTTGCCCCTGGCTGCTACGCAGCCCAACCCCTTAACATTTGAAGAATGTGTATATTGCGCATAGTTTCCTCGCGTTAAAATTCGGAAAACATGTAAAATAAAAACATGCAATCTTAGTAAAAGAAAATCGACCGCCCATACTTTTAAAAATGGTTCACTTTGCAGATTTCAGCTGTGTTTCAGGGAAGGTTGGCAAGAGTTGCAGGGCTTATGTTCGTTTGGAATGGGTTTTTATGTTGTGAGTACACATGCAGCATGTGTAAGCGCGAACTCATAAATGTCTGCTTGTAGAAATGCATGCAATATGAATCTCAAATGTAATATACTTTGCAACGTAGATTATAGAACTAAACAAAATAATTTCCTTGACTTATAAGTTAGTATGTGGCTGACCACCCATACTGTAAGAAATGGTTCACCATGCAAATTTTATCTCTTTTTGAGGATAATTCGGCAAGAGTTGCAGGGCTTATGTTCATTTGAGATTAGGTTTGTATGTTGTAAGTCCACATGGGGCATTTGTGAGCGCGAACTTTCAAATGTCTGCTTGTGGGAATGCATTTTTTTTTTTTTTTAAGGAATCCTGTGCGGGAGGCTCCCCAATTCTTGAGAGTCTTGGGGGTCTATGTCACCCTGGAAGGGTGACGCAGAGGTGTTGCTTGAGTTCTTGGTTCTGTCGTGAGGCGCTGCAAGGAAGTGGTGATTGATGTTGGTTTTGAATAAAACCGGATTAAATTGGGAAGCGAACACAGATACTGGTAGACCATTCCATAAACGGGCAGTTTGGCAAAGAAGTTTTGAGATCGACTGCACAGGGATGAATGAGAGTCGTACTACGAGTTTCCCTTTCTGAAATGCGAGGGGGAGGGATTAATGAATGGAGCTCATTAGAACAAGCTCCGTGGTAATATTAATAAAAAAGACTGAGCATTCCAACTTTTCTTCTGTGCTGGAGCGGCTGCAGATCGGATGTCAGAGAAGGATCATTGATCAACCTCACTGCCCTCCTTTGCATAGAATCAAGTTGGTCACTCAACTTCTTGGACATACCACACCAGAGATGGCTGCCATACTCGATAATGGGGCGGATTTGGGATTTATACAGCAATAACTGAGCTGAAGTAAAAAACCTACGGGCTTGGTCACTTCTCATCCAGCTGCCGTGGCGTGCGGACATGTCCAACGCTGCTCTGTGTTTTTTATTAATTTAAATTACTTAAAGGCATTACTTTGCGATTGAAGTACCTTAATTTGTTCCGCGTGTTTAGTGTCCGTGTTATAAAACAAGAGAATTTTAAATAATTCACTGTTTTTGTTGTATTTACGCGTTTTTTTTTCCTTCAGAAATAACCACGTGGTGTGAACACGTGGTTATCTAATCTAATCTAATCTAATCTAAGCTGCAAAGATATATATCATTTAAGATTTATACTAAATGCATTCCCACAAGCAGATATGTATAATTTCGCGCTAACACATGCCGCATGTGTGGTCTAATTTGTAATTTCTATTTTTTCTCGCTTCTATCGTGTTTAACGTTAACTTTAATATCTATTTGGTTCTGCGTTTTAGTTTTAACCTTTATAACAAGAGAATTTGTAATAATTCATTGTTTTTTGTTGTTTTTTAGGCTTTTTTTCTTTATTGGAAATAGCCACGTGATAACCTAACCTCAATATTCGTTAAGTATTGTGCGTCATTTATTTTTATGTTTGCTGCTTATTTAAATTCATTAGTATTATTTTATTCCTTTTTCGTTCTCTTTTTAACTTCGTTGTTGATTTCTTGTCTCGTGGCCTTTTGTTTACTTTTTTGACCACGTGTTTTCTTTCACCTGACTGACAACCAGGTTATTTATTTTTTAGTTGTGTGCAAACTTGTGTCAGTATGGCATTAGTTCACTGTGCTGTGATGTGGGCTCCTGTGGGCAAACGATGAGATAGTCATGCGAAGGCGCACTGGGGCTGACAATCCCAGTCGCCATACTGTTGGAGGAGTGTCAGATGGCCCCTGCAGGGTTGCCAAAAGCTTTGCCAGGTACAGTGGGAAACCACTGTGGCCTGGTAAAAGCAGACGTAAGAAAGGAGATGAATGGAATATTGCTACTTTGAATGTAAGAGGTATGAAAAATAAGGAAGAAGAACTATTGAAAGAGATGAATGAGAAAAAAATTAAGATTTTATGTGTGACCGAAACTAAAATGAAAGGTGAAGGAGAGAAAGTTCTGAGTAATGGAAATTTGTTCATTAACTCAGGTGTGAAAGATGGATGTCCTAGACAGGGTGTTGGTGTGATTGTTAGTGAATGTGTGAAGAGTTATATCAGGAATTATGAATGGATCTCCCCTAGGATTCTCCTAGTAAGGATCAAGTACGATAGAACGAATTTTCTACTGATAGCATGCTATGCGCCAGTAGATTCAGAATGTATGGAGATTAAGAATGAATTCTGGGATATGCTTGACGATAAAATCAGAATAAAAGACAAAGAAGAAAAGGTGATTCTGCTTGGTGACATGAACGGATGGGTGGGTAGAAGAAAGGAAGAGTATGAAAGGGTTATAGGACCAAACGGAAGGGTTGTCATGAATGGCAGTGGGAGACGGCTTGTTGACATGTGTGTGGAGCATAATATGTTTATATCAAATACTTGGTATAAGCATAAAGACGTGCACACATACACGTGGTATGGGCCAAATACTCGCACTGTCATTGACTACATATGTATGGAAGAATGTATGAGAGGTGCCATAAGAGATGTCAGAGTCTACCAAGGTATATCCGTGGGCTCAGACCATCATCTCTTGTGTGCAAAAGTAATGATAGGCGAAGTTAAAGATAGGAAAAGAACGAAAGTGATTAAGATGAAAAGAGTGAAAGTGGAAAAATTAGATGATGAAAATGTCAGGAATGATTTTGAAGCTGAAGTAAGCCAGATTTTGAAATCGGATGAATGCAAGGAACTTGTGAAGAATGCATGTGTAGAAAAAATGTGGAAAACATTTAAAACATGTTTGGTTGAAAGCGCAAAGAAAGTATGCGGTGAAGTTACGATTGGGCATAGAAAAGGCAATGAATGGTGGAATGATAGGGTTAAACAAGCAGTGAAAGAGAAGAAAGAGAGTTTTTTTTAAAATGGATTAATGACAGAAAGAATAAACTGTTAGAGACTGAATACAAGGCGAAAAAATGGCTAGCGAAGAATGAAGTTCAAATGAGTAAGAGAAGAATGGAAGAAAAATTGAGTGAAAGAGCACAGAATGACTTCTCTGATAATAAAAAGATGTTCTGGAGCTGGGTGAGACAAAACAACGACAGTTGTAGGTCCACAGCTCCAGGAATCAAAAATGTCAGCGGAGACATTCTGTGGAATAAAGACGATGTAAAAAAGAGATGGAAATAATATTTTAATGAGGTTTTTGGTGAAGAAGAATGTGATCTAACTGTGAAAGGAGATTATGATGAGGGTAATGTTTTGAAAATATCGAAAGAAGAAGTAAGAAAGGTCATAAAGGAATTAAAAAATGGGAAAGCTGCAAGTGTGGATGGTGTGAGACCTGAGATGATGAAAACGGGAGGAGAATGTGTGATTGAATGGATGAAAGAGCTCTGCGAATTGTGTGTTAGTGTCAAGGAGGTTCCATCGGACTGGAGAGAGGCGGTCATTGCATTGTGCCAATTTACAAAGGTAAAGGTGACAAAAAAGACTGCCGTAACTTCAGACCGATTAGCCTTCTTAGTGTGCCAGGTAAAGTGCTATGCAAGATTCTTATCCATAGGGTAAGATTATCCACCCAGGAGAAGGTCTCAGATATACAATCTGGCTTTATGCCGGAAAGAGGTTGCGTAGACCAGATATTCGCGCTTCGACAGATAGTCGAAAAACAGCTGGCCGTAAATAAAAAGGTCTACGCAGCTTTCGTAGATCTTGAGAAAGCCTTCGACTCGGTGGATAGAAGTATGATGTGGTGTGTGCTTGAGAGGTATGGTGTGAACAAAGCACTTCTGAACGCGATACGCGCCATCTATCTAAATAGCAGGGCCTGTGTCAGGGTGGATGGAGAATACAGCGAGTATTTTAATGTGTACAAGGGTGTGAGACAGGGTTGCATAATGAGCCCATGGTTATTCAATATAATTATGGATCATTGTGTTAAACAAGCGAATCTGGAAGGGCATGGCATACAGATTGGAGAGAGAAAAGTCGGAGTTCTGCTTTATGCTGATGATGCAGTATTAATTGCTGATTCAGCAGCAGAACTTCAGGCAATGCTCTCTAGTCTGAACCATGCTCTGTGTGCAAGCAAGTTGAAAATTAATGCAAGTAAGACGAAAGTACTGATTTTTGACAGAAGGGATGAAACTGAAGAATGCACTTTCATGTTGAATGGTACGAAAGAATTGTGGATGAATTTAGATACTTGGGAAGTATGTTTGAAAAGAATGGAAAGATGACAAGAGAACTTGAGAATAGGGTGTGCAAGGGAAAGCAAGCGGTCGGTGCAATAGGAAGAATACCAAAGAACAAGCGATTGACGATGGATCTGAGAATGGCGGTACACAATGGCATATTGTTACCGACTTTGATGTATGGAAGTGAAGCATGGACAGTGAATGATAGCGAAATGAGTAAAGTATGTACGGTGGAAATGAAGCATTTGAGAAGTATGACAGGAAAAACTTTGAGGGATAGAGTTAGGAATGAATGGGTAAAAAAAGAATGTAATTTGAAAGAGGATGTGAAAGTTAAGGTACAAAATAATGTGATGAGATGGTTTGGGCATGTGGAAAGAATGAAAGATGATAGACTGACAAAGTATGTATACAAAGAAAGTTTGAAAGGAAAAAGAGGGAAGGGACGACCGAGAAAAGTATGGAGTGATCAGATTGAGGATATTGTGAAGGAATGGGATATACAAAGTGAGCGTAAAAGAAGAAAATGCATGAAAAAGGTGATGGATATGAAGGAATTGAAAGAGGTATGTCAGGATAGGAAAAAATAGAGGCAACTCTGCAGAGGCTCTGGCCACCCCTAGCGGAATGGCGACAGAGTTACAGTTACAGTTACAGTCTCTGTATAATATGCCGAGTCGCCGGAAAGCGGAAGTTGTGCGAGACTCAATAGCATCATGGTATTTTAACTCTGATGACAGAGAAACACCAAGAAGATTTAAGTGTTCATGGTTAGAGAGGGAGACATTGTCGAAAGCTGGGAGATAGTTGTTTGGAATCATATAATATAAGAATCATACAAACAATTATATGAATCTCAAATGGTATGTATCTTTGCAACTTAGATTATGTAAAGAAATACACAAAATAATTTCCTTGACTTATAGGTTGGTATGAGGCTGACCACCCATACTTAAAAAATGGTTCTAATCTAAGTCTAATCTAATCTAAGCTGCAAAGATATATATCATTTAAGATTTGTACTAAATGCATTCCCACAAGCAGATATGTATAATTTCGCGCTAACACATGCCGCATGTGGACCTACAATATAAAAACCCAATCTCAAATGAACATAAGCCTTGCAACTCTTGCCGTCCTTCCCTGAAACAGGGGTGACATTGGCAAAGTGAACCAATTTTTATATTATGGGTGGTCAGCCGCATAACAACCTATAAGTCAAGGAACATACATGACAAATTACATTTTTTTAAATCAAAGAATATGAATCACTTTGCAAATTTCACCTTTGTTTCAGGGAAGATTGGCAAGAGTTGCAGGGCTTATGTTCATTTGAGATTGGGTTTTTATGTTGTAAGTCAACATGCATTATGTGTACGCGTGGACTTACAGATGTCTTTTTGTGGGAATGCATTTAATATGAACTTCAAATGGTATGTTTCTTTGCAACTTAGATTATAGAACTAAACAAAATAATTTTCTTGACTTTTAGCTGTTTAGTATGTGGCTGACCACCCATACTGTAAGAAATGGTTCACCATGCAAATTTTATCTCTGTTTGAGGAAAAGTCGGCAAGAGTTGCAGGACTTAGGTTCATTTGAGATTAGGTTTTTATGTTGTTAGTCCACATGGGGCATTTGTAAGTGCGAACTTTTACCTGTCTGCTTGTGGGAATGCATTTAATATGAATCTCAAATGGCATGTATCTTTGAGACTTAGATTATGTAAAGAAATACACAAAATAGTTTCCTTTTACCTGTCTGTCTGGAAGGTTGGCAAGAGTTGCAGGGCTTATGTTCATTTGAGATTGGGTTTTTATGTTGTAAGTACACATGCAGCATGTGTAAGCGCGAATTTATAAATGTCTGCTTGTAGGAATGCATGGAATATGAATTTCAAATGTAATATATCTTTGCAACTGAGATCACAGATTTAAATCCATTTTAATTTCGTTTGTTTTTTGTTTAATTTTGAATCAAATACAAGAAAATATAAAAAACAACTTTCGAATTTTGCCGCTAGATCTAGATGTCAATATATTTTTCATACATTTCAAAAGGGTTTGTGGGTGTATTTTTATAGGCGACTTAAACACATACGCGAACAATACTGTTTGCAGCATATATACAAAATTTGATTTGTCTTACACCGGAAATGTATTTCATCTGCTGTGATGGCATTAATTTTGAAAATCGAAACTCCAAGTGAATGACGACTGCCTGGAGTAATATAATAAAGGATTTAAGTCGACAGGATTTTTTGTTGTGAAATTTCCCTATTCGATGTTGCTGAAAAATGTTTATCGATATTTTATTTCATCTGCCCATCCCTAAACGGAAGCATCAAGTTAACCAGGCAGTGCTGTGCACAACACGCGAAGTACACGGAGGGAAAACATACTGAAGCAAATGAACGTTGTAAAACAGTATCCATAGATCATGGCGCACACGCTTTAAACAATAAAAATACATTCCTGCAAGCTTCTTGTAATCCATGTACCTATTGATTGTTGTAAGTCTGGATTTGATTATTACTGAAGTAGGGAAACCAAGTGCGCGCTTGGCATTGAGTTGTGCAGATAATTGCTGATTGTTCACAGCACTCAAACTGTATCACTGGGTGATGTCAGGCCAGCTTCAAGCTTCACTACATGCACTACCATAATATTATACTCTGTGCATTGCACTACATAAAAACACATAAAATAAATCATCCAGCATGGATTGTGATAATATAAAATGCGAGCCCAGCGATGTAGATGAAGGATGTTGGGAGTTGCCTGGTGATGCAGTTCAGTGCAGCGAAGAATACGAATTAGACATAGTTGAAAATGACATCAAGGTGGAGGCCCTGGACCAAATCAAACAAGAGCCTTCGTGTTATGGTTTAAAAGTAGAGAAGAGAGAGGATTCCCCAGTTGATGATGTGAGGCTTGCCCTTCCTGGCAATTCTTCAACGTCTGGGCTTTGCACTGCATGGGGTGAGAGCTGCCATTTATGTTTACTTGTGTTGAGGAGGCCCACTCACGACCCTTTATTTCTGTCTATCCAGGGTATCTAGGACCTAGGTGGAAGTGGTGAAGACCAGGTAGGAATGGTGAATGGTCACCTGGGAGAGAAAGAAGAGAGATAAAGCCCAGACTGAGATGTAGAGGTGAAGTGGGGGAAGAAGCGGCTCAAAAACACAACAAAACTAAGCTACTAATGTAGTGTAACTTCTTGCCTGCGTTATCCCTGAATGTGGTCGCATGTGTCAATTCGGAATCTATTTTTATGGGTTAGGGCAGGGGTCGGCAACGTTTTGAGTTGGAAGAGCTAAAAATTACAATTTACAAAATTTCAAAGTTTTTAAAGAGCTGCAGCTTCACATCCAAAGAGTCGCATGTGGTTCGCAAGCCGCAGCCTACCGCCTTGCCAACCCCTGTTCCACTACTTCTTTCAGTTGAAGGGGGGGTTCCTCAGCTCCCGAGGGGGCTGGTTCTCATTAATTGTGAAGGCTGAGTAAACCTTGCCGGTATTTATTTTGAGTTTGAAATAAACACCGAAATGGGAAATCATTTCTGACACCCTCGGTGGGATCGAACCCTTGCTTCTGGTATGGAATGCAAGCATGCTACCAACTTAACCATCAAACGGACTTCTTACGAGCTTGGTTGTTGCTACAAAGTGCCAATTCTCAAACAAGTCCCGGTTGGTGTAAGGCTGGATGGACCTTTGGTGAAGGTATACAATTTTTTTGTATGAAATGTTTTAATGTTTTTTGTAATCTATAATCTAAGTTGTAAGGAAAAAGTAACATAAAAAGCTCGAATATCAAATGCATGCCCACAAACAAACACGTGTAAGTTCACGCTTACAAATACTGAATGTGTACTAACAAATTAAAATCCAAACCTCAAATGAACATAAACCCTGCAACTTTTGCTGACCTTCCATGGAACAGGGGTGATATTGGCAAAGTGAACCATTTTTTACATTTTGTCAGGTGGTCAGCCTCATACCAACCTATAAGTCAAGGAATAACACTAGAAATTCATTAACCCGTTCGCGGACGAAACGGTTATAGCCGCTCTATGAGCTTGTCTAGGACTGGACGAAACGGTAATAGCCGTTGTGATAAAACGTTATCACTAGGGACGAAACGGCTATTTCTGATAGAACAATAGATAAAAAATTTATAATAAAAATACAATTTGAGATGATGAAATAAGTGTGTTTTTTCTAGCCTACTTCACATTTTGTGTGTCCGCGAATGGGTTAATAATCTTACAAATGAAGATAACGAAAAAAAGCAATTATTCTTTTTGTAAACACTGTTTTATTTCCATTTACATTCCATGGTCTGAGGAATGAAAGTGTAATTTACATTCCATGGTCTGAGGAATGAAAGTGTAATTTACATTCCATGGTCTGAGGAATGAAAGTGTAATTTACATTCCATGGTCTGAGGGATGAAATTGTAATTTACATTCCATGGTCTGAGGGATGAAAGTGTAATTTACATTCCATGGTCTGAGGGATGAAAGTGTAATTTACATTCCATGGTCTGAGGAATGAAAGTGTAATTTACATTCCATGGTCTGAGGGGTGAAAGTGTAATTTACATTTCATGGTCTGAGGGATGAAAGTGTAATTTACAATCAATGGAAATAAAACAGTGTTTAACCCTTTTAGTACCACGGAGCGCCATCGCGCTGCTATCGTTAGATCCGAAAAATGCCAGCGTAGCGACAGCGCTGCTTTTGACAGTTCATTTTTGGCGCGCACAGGTGACGGTTGTGTTACCGCATTCGTATTTTTATTCATTATATTGGTGACTGATTACATGCAGTCCTTTTTTACACGTGGAGCAAATCAAGTTTGATCTTTTCACTGCACTTCTGTCCTTACTGCTGCATACCACACATCGTCGTAAATTTCGTCCTGGCAATTTTTCCAAGCCAAAAGTCGGTTTCGACGAAGTATGTGTTTCAGCTTTATTTTTTCCATCTATCCATTTTTTCTCTAGTGCACTTCAAAGAAATCGAAATAAGAAATATTACAAAAATAATAATCACGATTTTTATGTAAAAAATATGCAATCAAAGAAAGTTAGAATTTTTTTGTGAAATAGCTGAGCATCCACGGTCTCACCGAGTCAGGTCTCTAATTTTGAAAATCCAAGACCCAAACTCAGGCCCGCCGCACGGAGTCAGATGAGATGGGAGTCACAGGACTTACGACCTGTCTCTGGTTGGTTAAGGATCCTTTTGTCATGACAACTTTCCCAATTCCTCCCAACTCATCCTTCCTTCCAATATGTAAGTCCGATTAACTACATTGCATGTCCAGAGGTGTCTGGGCTCTCAGATCTTCGCAACCAAATGTGGTATGATCCCGAGATGGCCGCTTTTGTTAGTCTTTCCAGAAATCCATTTATTTGGGATCTATTCAGTCCCAGATCCTTAAGGAAAGTGTATACCGATTTGGCTGGCAGTCCTCTTGCTCCCACCTCCACTGCATACAATCTTGTGATATATCCATTCTTTGTGATTTCATCCACTAGTCCTTTATACCTATTTAGTTTGTAGGCATGGTCCTTAGGGATGTTCATCTCCCACGGCACCGTCAATTCAACCAAGAGTACTTGCTTTAGTTCATTTGAGTATAGAACTATGTCGGGTCTCAAAGCCGTAGTGCATAGTTCTCCTGGGAAAATGTATCGTCCTGTGGTGGAATCCATCACAAGCCTCCAGTCCTTTGCCTTTTTTATAATGGAAGTCTGGGTCCTGGCCCTTCGCTCTCCCTTTTCTCCAGGCTTAACAAATTTTATTTTTTCACTGGACTCTCTTGTCAAACCTTTGTTTGCTCTGGAAATTGTTAGGCTTATACTCTCCCTTAGTATTTCCAGTACCCTGTCGTGTCTGTAGGTATATCTGCCATTTTCAAGGGCCACTTTGCACCCTGTTAGAATATGTCTTGCTGTGCATTTGTCAATGGCACAGAGATCACAGGAAGCAGTTGTATTTTTACCCCATCGTTTTAGGTTTCCAGGGTCAGGAGCGTGTTTTGAAATGCATTTAAGTAAAATCATAGCATTTCAGGAGACCAATTGTATATTAGTATCTTCCAGTGTAGTGCTGGTGGAAGACACATTTCACCAACAGTGATCCAGTCATGCTGCATCTCAAGGTTTAACGCATGAAGCCTGTATTTAGAGTCAGAGTCATGCTTTACTAGAGCCTTCATATGGGCTTTCTCCGATTCCACCTTTTGCCATCCCAGACCTCTTCTGTTAGTGCTTACACCGGTTAGGTATTTGTGGTGAAATTCTGCTCTATTTTTGAGCTCTAACATTTGGGGATCTTTGGACCAACATTTGTGTAGGAAAACACGTTTGTAAATCATTTTTCTGCATTCTTCATATACTTTCTGTAATTTTCTAGTCATTCAATATGTAGTATTCAATTTCTGTGTTTTTATTATCATAGTATAAAATCTTCTGAAGAGAACTTTGAAAAAATGATGAATATTGGAGAATTGTAACGGAAATGGTGAATATTTATCTTTATCATTAATTGATGAGGCATTCACTTTGTAACCTTTCATTTTTAAAAAATTAAAATTAAAAATAAAAACAAATTGTAAAAGGCTACGGGGCGAGTAAAATTTAATAATGTACTAAATTTTACTCACCCCGTAGCCTTATACAATTTGTTTTTATTTTTAATTTTAATTTTTTAATATTTATCTTGTTCATATAAATTATCTATAAAAATGCTCTTTTTTACTGGTATTATTCGCATATATTGGTAAAATATGTATGGCACTAAAAGGGTTAAATAAAGAATAATTGTCTATATCTATAAAGAAGGATGTGTGTATGTATGTATGTATGTATGTATGTATGTATGTATGTATGTATGTATGTATGTATGTCCCCTATAGACTCATAAACCGCTCATCCGATGTTGACGAAATTTTCAGGAAACATGTAACATATTCTTAGAACGAATCCTGTGAAGTTTGATGGTGATCAAATAAACAGTGGTTCTCAATTCTCGATATTTCAGCAACGAGGTCGGTAAATTTTGAAACCACCCAATAGAAGAAGACCATTATATTCAACTACAATACATAATCTTAGTTGCAAATATACATTTACATTAAAGATTCATATAAAATGCATGCTCACAAGTAGACACATGTAAGTTCACGCTTACAAATGCTGCATGTGTACCCACTCATAATTTAAAATCCAAATCTAAAATGAACAACCCAGTAACTTTGACTTTACGCCAACTTGAAATGGATGTTATTCAGCTCCTGAGTGGCTTGACACTCATTTCTTATGAAGGCTGAGTAAGCCTTGCCGGTATTTTATTTTGGGTTTAAAATAAACACTGAAACGGGAAATAATTTCTGACAACTTCGGTGGGATTCTAACTCGAGATCTCGGCATGGAATGCAATCTATCTATCTATATCTTTAAAGAAGGATGTGTGTATGTATGTATGTATGTATGTATGTATGTATGTATGTATGTATGTATGTATGTATGTATGTATGTATGTATGTATGTATGTATGTATGTATGTATGTATGTATGTTCCCTATACTCATAAACCGCTCATCCGATTTTGACGAAATTTTCAGGAAACATGTAACATATTTTTAGAATGAATCCTGTGAAGTTTGATGGTGATCAAATAAACAATGGTTCTCAATTCTCAATATTTCAGCAACGAGGTCGGTAAATTTTGAAACCACCCAATAGAAGAAGACCATTATATTCAACTACAATACATAATCTTAGTTGCAAATATACATTTACATTAAAGATTCATATAAACTGCATGCTCACAAGTAGACACATGTAAGTTCTTGCTTACAAATGCTGCATGTGTACCTACTCATAATTTAAAATCCAAATCTAAAATGAACAACCCAGTAACTTTTACTTTACGCCAACTTGAAATGGATGTTATTCAGGTCCTGAGTGGCTTGACACTCATTTCTTATGAAGGCTGAGTAAGCCTTGCCGATATTTTATTTTGGGTTAGAAACAAACACTGAAACGAGAAATAATTTCTGACAACTTCAGTGGGATTCTAACTCGAGATCTCGGCATGGAATGCAGTTACTCTACCAACTAAGCTATAGACCGGACTTTTTACAAATATGGTGGATCGATATCGGTTTGGTTAGGGGTAAGCAACCTGCGGCTCACCAGCCACATGCGGCTCTTTGGGTGTGAAGTTACGGCTCTTTAGCTTCTAATCTAATCTAATCTAATCTAAGTTGCAAAGATATGTTACATTGGAGATTCACATTACATGCATTCTCACAACCAGACACGTACAAGTTCGCGCTTGCACATGCCTCATGTGAACCTACAACATAAAAACCAAATCTCAAATGGACATACACCCTGCAACTCTTGCCGTCCTTCCCTGAGACAGGGGTGACATTGGCAAAGTGAACCATTTTTACAGCATGGGTGGTCAGCCGCATACCAACCTATAAGTCAAGGAACACACACACACGACAAATTACATTTTATACATCACTAAATAATAATATCCAAATACAAAATATCCATTTACAAATAAAAACAAATTCCAATTTAATAAACCCTAGCCGCCAACATTACAGATCAACCGCCATTTCTTTCTGTCCTTACATACTTCTTTCATTTCCTCCAGAGTAATAATTTTCTTCATACAGGCTCTTCTTTTATTATGACTCTGGATATTCCATTCATTCGCAATTTCGGATATTTGGTCCATCCATACCTTTCTCGGTCTTCCTCTACCACGACATCCATCTATTCTACCAACATATACTTTCTTCGTTTCATATACTTTCTTCATTTCATAGCTTCATACGCAAATATAAAAAACACAGAATTATACTTCTGCTCGAAAAAAACTAAATCGTTCTGAATCGATTAACGATCTCTCCGCTACTTGTACTCGCTTTTCACCCCCCACCCTCCCCCCGCCCCATCGACGCTATTTATTGTTGGCAAAAAAACATTTGTGGCTCTTTACAAATCCAAATCCAAAATAAGATATGTATCATTTGAGATTCACATCAAATGCATTCCCATAAGCAGACACGCATAATTTCGCGCTCACACATACCGCATGTGGAACTACAATATAAAAACCCAATCTTAAATGAACATAAGCCCTGCAACTTTTGCCGACCTTCCCTGAAACAGGGGCGACATTGGCAAAGTGAACCATTTTTTACAGTATGGGTGGTCAGCCTCATACCAACCTATAAGTCAAGGAAAAACTTTGAAATTTGTAAATTGTTATTTTTGGCTCTTCCGACTCAAAAGGTTGCCGACCCCTGGCCTAGACAAAAGTTCCAAATTAAAAAATGTTATTCAAGTATTCCAAGTTGAATTTTAGAAATGTAAGAAAGCTTTTATATCCCGCACTTATAAAAAATACGATAAACGAAAGTTCGTAGGTCACAACTAGAAGACCATATTGAAATATATTATTATTATTAAAACCTTTTATTGAAACATACTTTTAATTAAAATATACATAATATAGTTGTTTTTTCAAAAAACGCATTTCTGTAAAATTATATACTCACCACAAATTTAAAGATCGTTTTTTTCTCGGCGGTTAAACGTCTTTCTTCTATGTGACAATGGTCCAAAGCAACCAAGATAAACAAAATGTTTGCCTTTTACCTAACCCGGCAGTGCGACTTACAATTTTGTTGTCAATAGAAAATGTTCCGTGTGCACTACCTAAAACTTTCACTTATTGAAATAATGGATAGAGCACATTTTAAATGTGGGGAAAAAATGTGAATTCACTTGGCCGGGATAAAGACAGGACAGGGAGTCAAAAATTCAACATAAATTAAACACTTTTATGGAGATAGTTGAAAAAACACTTAGTGCATCATATTGTATGAAGCATTTTCCCCAACTGCATACGTTTCACAGTGCGGTTACATTGAAAAATATTCCTGATTGTTTGGAATACATTTATTTCTTCACTTTGCTCAAAGAGTATAGTGAATTTTATAGATTAGTTCTTTAATTGTATGATTATAAAATTTAATTTATTGTTTATATTCTTTTCTTGTATAGGTCAATATGCATCTGACCAACTATAAATAGAAAATGGTTCACTCTGCCAATGTCACCCCTGTTTCAGGGAAGGTCAGCAAAGAGTTGCAGGGTGTATGTTCATTTGAGATTTGGGTTTTTATGTTGTAGGTTCACACGCAGAATGTGCAAGTGTGAACTTATACGTGTCTGCTTGTGGGCATGCACTTAATGTGAATTCTAAATGTAACAATTATATCCATGCAACTTAGAATAGATTAGATGAGTGACGTTACATAGCCGATTTTTTTATCTTAAATATAAATGGAGCACCGCAATCGATTTTCCCTATGCTTGGCTCTGCTGCTTAACAGTTGTACCTAGACCTTTTTTTTAGAAAACGTGAAGATTAACCTAGAGATAAATTGTGTGAAGCTTGATTCCGATTAACACACTTTTTTTTTTGATCCTGTTGTTTCCTCTTTTATCTGTAGAAAAAAATTGATACCACATGCCCAAATGGCGTAGTGAAACACGCCGGGTACTGCTAGTTTTTTTATAAAGACTGTTATATGAAATTTGAACCTTCCACTTTCACGGTTAGTGTTGATTACATTTGTTTGTGTTCTTGCAGGTTTGGCCATGGTCTCGGGTAGACCAGGATCAAACCTGAAAGAATGTTAAAACAATTTAACGACGCTGTCTCAATATTTTCGAACAGTTGTAGAAATTCGGCGTTTTTGAGTGTTTTCGAGGTTTATTTATGTACATTAGTAACGACAATAATAAATTTTAATGTGTACAAATGGAAAATGGCAAGTATCAACTTTAATTATTTGGTTTTAGAATGAAAAAATAAACTCAATTTAAAATACTAAAAATTAAATACGGGTAGTCAATTACGCATTTCTACAAAATAGGCATTTTTTAACCCTCATTAACAAGTACATACGTCAATTTTTTGTATTTTAAATGTTCTACAATATTTTAGAAAATATTGTTGTCAACAATGCTAATTGACGATTTTTTTGTTTTTTTGTAAATTGATACTAATATCTACACTTTTAGGAACCCCAAAAATGTGCCGAAAATATCAATTTTGAGTGCTCAAAAACTAGCTTTTTTGTTTTGTTTTCTGTTTTTTTTTACTGTAAATATCAAAGTCCACATAATAATCTGTCAGTTTCTGTATCAATTTTTAATTAAAATCATTTTCTGTATTTTATTAAGATTTTTGAAAGATGAGTTGAATTGCCCCAAATATAAGCGCCAAATATTCTTGAACTGATTCATTCGGAGATGAAGCGTTGAAGGGAGAGCACGCTTGTCATTTCTGCGGGGAAAAAAATGTCTTAAAATCAAAATTCCGATATGAAAAAGTAAAAAAAAACCTCAGCAATGTTTTAGAAGGTGTTTATGTACAAAATATATATAAATTAAAAAGGTAAATCAATTATAACTTTGTATAACAGCAATATTTCGTATTTTTACACTGTCTGTCGGAGATCTCCCGCGTATCACAGTGAGTCAAGTAACTTTGAAAGTGCGTAATGTCAATATTACATATCGTATTATTCAAATGCAATATGTTTTAAATATTTTTTGTAAATCTCTTACAATTAACTGCTAGACATAGGTCTCCTGTATATTGCTTTTACTTTAACATGACATTTTATTATTTAAAACATATTTAGGAAACAAAAAGGAAGCCACAAATCCCAATTGTCCCAAAAACCTAAAATTGAGATTGATTAGGAATTGTACCATAAACAGGTACTTGCCAATAATTATTTACTTTTTTATTTTATAATTTTTGGATTAATTCAAACAAAACATTGTTTATTTTCACTACAAAATTTATTTAAAAAGATTAAAATCTTTAAACAAATTACTAACGCGTTTTCAACCTAGTGGGTCCTTGACTTATAGGTTGGTATGAGGCTGACCACCCACACTGTAAAAAATGGTTCACTTTGCCAATGTCACCCCTGTTTCAGGGAAGGTTGGCAAAAGTTGTGGGGCTTATGTTCATTTGAGGTTTGGATTTTATTTGTAAGTACGCATTCAGAATTTGAACAAAAAGCGCGAACTACACGTGTTAGTTTGTGGGCATACATCTGAGAGCTTTAAATGAATATATCCTTGCACCTTAGATTATAGATATTATAGATTAAGGTCATCATCAGGTATGATTACAGTAAAAGATTTTTAATAAATTTAGTCAATAGGTATAAATTACTGTCAGGTAGGTAAAAATCATTCAGCAGAATAAAACAACGAATAGCTCTATATGGCAATCAAGATATAAAACTTATTAATACATGATAAGTCTTTTTTTAAATAATAAATTTGATCAAAAGGTATAAATCTCAGTCAGGTAGGTAAAAAATAATTCAGCAAAATAAATATATTAACATTACAAATAAAAAAAAAAAAAAAAAAAAAAAAGCTATACATGGCAATTATGAAATAAAATTAAATAATGAATTAAGGTAAACGTACTAGAAGTTGACCATGCACTAGTAGTTCGTCCTGGCAGGAGCTGGGTGAAAGGTTTCTTAAATCGTAACTCAACAATATCGACCAGAGTCTGTCAACATCTAACTCTATCAAGAGCAACAGTTACGGATGCTTGTATGATGAAATGGTTTACCGAGGTATTCCAATATTTGAAAATTAATCATTTTGAAAGAATTTTGGATGAGCCTGCGAGAATTTTCAATTGTGATGAGACCGCATTTTTTCTAAGCCCCAAAGGCAATAAAGTCTTGGCAAAAAGGGAGATAAAGCAGTCTATCAAAAAGTGAATTCTGATGAAAAATAATGTCTTACCGTACTTTTGACTGGCAGTGCCAGTGGAGTACTGGCACCTTCAACTGTTCTTTACAAATATAAAAGAATACCGCAAAAAGTGGCGGATAACTTTCCTTTGGAATGGGGAATAGGCAAAACAGATTCAGGTTGGATGACTTGTGAAGCGTTCTATGAGTTTGTTGCTGACATATTTCACCCCTGGTTGGTAGAAAGCACAAATCACCTTACCCGCAATTTTATTTATGGATGGACATGCCTCGCACCTAAGTCTCCAAACTAGTCAGTTTTGTGAGACTGGTATCATTTTGATTGCTCTGTATCCCAACTCTACGCACTTTCTTCAGCCTTTGGATGTTGCTGTATTTCGTACCTTAAAAGAAGGCTGGAGGAAAAAAGTGCCAACACATAGATGCCCGATTGTTGCGAAAAAATGATTTTGCTAAGTTACTTCAAGAAGTGATCAACTTAAAAGTAACAGAATCTATTTTGAGCAATTCAATTGTGTCCCACATACAAGATCCTAAAAAAGTTAGCAAAACCCAGGACGTCTTTTCTATTCCAGAATTGGATTTTTTATGGAATGAAATTTTATTGCCCCGGAATGTGCTTAATTTTTAATTAACATTACTTAATTGATACTGTTTCTGATGTATTTGTGTGTTCTGTTTCTTATGTATGATAAATAAATGTTACTGTATCAAAAGCTTTCAGATTTCATCTATCCCAGATAGCATTTTAAACTTGTATCTGACTTGCAACAAGTTTGATGTGTCAAAAGTGAAGGCTTGCTGCAAGTTCACCATGGCAAGTATATACACTTGAGGCAAGTTTTAATCAAACTTTCTAGTTTCCCAGCAACAAGCTTGCAGAAACTTTGTCATAACAAAGTTCCCGTAAGGTTGTCATGACAAACTTGCAAAATGTTTGCTTCTGCAAATTATATACATTTTTTGATATTATTATAATATTTAAAAAAACAAAATTAGAATAAAAAGATGAAATATTTTTATTTTATTTCATTTACAGTTTGCTTATAGTAGTAACAAAGTTTTATAATAGTCACATCATCATCATCACTGGCACGACCTCCCTCAGCAACCGCTGCCAGCGCTGTCTATCCAACGTCTTCCTCCTCCAGTCCCACATTCCCACTGCACGGCTATCCGCCACCACTCCATCCAGCCATCTTGAACGTGGTCTTCTCACTGTCCGCCGTCCGATTGTGATGAATATAAATTGGGCTGCTGAACCATATTTTCAATTATTGCGTCATCTACAAATAATTGAAAATATTCCAGTGACGTTAAAATTTTAATGGATTGTAAAAAACTGGCAGTACACGTTGTGTCGGGGATATCCAAGTCACGGTGTCGCCAGCGTACTTCTGTCCACAACGAATGGGCCTGATGTTGTCCATCACCTTCCACCGCATTTGCTTCTTCCTCCTGGTCAACATCACTAGGTGCCTGAAAAGAAATAAATAGTTACGTTTATAATATCATCCACAAATAAAATAGAAATTGGAACCATAGAAAACCTATTTTAGAGGACTTCAGTCAATGTCAATGCAGTACAATCTGTGATTAATTATAAAGATATATTTTGAATAAAATGAGGATTTTTTAATAGATAAATAAAAAAATAAAATACTAACGTTTATTTCAATGGGCATCCCAATTATCTGGCTCAACTCGTCTGCAGCCATCTCCTGGTCACCGTTTTCGATCCTTGGCTCCCACCTGGTTGTAATTTCGTCATCTTCATCTTCAAGTTCTACATCTGATGCATTTCCATTCAAACACATATTAATCTCTCAAATAGAGTAAGACATCTGAAAAAATAAAATAGTAAGGCTGTTAAAAATGACCTCAAAATCCTGTGTATGTTCAAACCATTGTTATTTTGTATACAAAAAAAAGTACTAAAAAACATAGAACTTGCTACAAATTATATACTGTTAAATAGTTTATGAACTAAGGAACACGCTAAAAATTATTTTTTTCAATTTAATGTATAATTACCTTGAAAATTGACGATTTCGAGGGGAAGAATTGTCAGAGTTGAAACGCAAGCCGGCTTGACAGTTGACAGACGTTATGGCGGTTAAAATGCACTATGCAGGCAGGAAACATAAAGAAAAAATATAATGCTGTGAGCACAACGTTGCAGCAATATTGCAACAAACTTATTTTGTCATATTTGACATGACAATATAAATTTATATACAAATCAAACTTGCAGCAAACTGACCTGCTATCTGGGATTTAATCTCTTTTAAAACCCATGGTCAACTACTAGTACAAAAAGGGGTCAACTACTGAATTTTTCATTTTTTCAGATGGTCAACTACTGATACAGAGCCGATTTTTTTTTAAATGATTTAAATAGTATTTCATCCTTGTTCTTTTTTAAAATCACCTCATTGCACGTAATCTTAAAGGTATGAAGACTATTTTAAGGTATTTATTTAAATTATTTAGTAAAACAGTGAGTTGAACGCTTATTTTTAAGTTAAAAAAATCCTTAAACGGTCAACTACTGGTACGTTTACCTTAAACGTCATTGTTTTAATTCATCCAAAAATTATAAAATTAAAAAATATGAATTTTCACAGTGTTGATACACAAACAATACAAAATATAATTATTTACTTTTAAAGTAATAACTAATAACGCCATATTTTCAATAGGCATGGCCAGAATCTTTATAGAGTCTCTTACACTTATTCTTATCTTTACATCTATATATAGATAGTCTACAACGAAGTTTTATTAACAGTTAAGATTCATATTAGAGTCATACTTACAATCAAAATCATGTAAGTGTGCGCATACACATGCTGTATGTGTAATTACAAAAAAAAATTGACATAAGGGTATCGCCGTCGAAATTTGTACCTTTTGTCTTGTGCGTCTAATGATTTTCAGTTTTTTCATAAAAACTGGTGATGTCTACTGAATTCTCGATTTATTAGAGTAAAGTATTTGAAAAGCGTATCGAAATACAAAAACAATCTGCAAAAAGCATGAAGTAGCGATGTAATTAAAAAATAAAACAAAATCGCCTTTTTTCCATTCTCATATAAATTTTACATGTCGCCAATCCGTTTTTGACCCTTTGATGGCAAGATACGATCAACATAGTCAAATGTTTATAAAGTTGAGTATTTTACATATGCCTTAGTACCGTATCTTTTATTTTCTGTACTAGCCACAAGAATATTTATTTATTTATGCACGAAATATTAGTTGCTAATGTTTTTCTCCATTTTTGGTTCCGAAATTTTTCTTTCAGTGTGTTACCATTTTCATTGAAACTGACAAAAATCTTGCATCCCTGTATTTTTTCGCGTATGGTAACTCTTTGATGCAGTATGGAAAACACAAAAAAACTGATTCGCTACCTTCATTTTCTTCTATACGTCTCAGCCGTAAACTTGTGGTGATTGTTTTGAGTGGGATTTAGCTTGGAATTATTGGGGTAAATATTGGAATCTGTTGTCAATTGTGTATTCTCTACTTAGAGACATTAGTGCAATATTAATTTTCAAATAAATCAATTTTACGATTATGTCGTGCGTGTTTTGTATTGACGAACGTTACCGTTACCGTTACCGCGCTACGTCACATTTCTGAGATGAAGGCATACTAATATTGAAAATCAAAATTTTATGTTCATAATATCCTGACCGGGCCATAGTCCAATGGTAAAACTTTATAAACCTTTACCAAAGACGGGTCATCAAAAGGTTCATTCAGCCTTACAGCAATTGGGTCTTGCTTGAAAATTGACGCTTTCTGCAGCGACGATCAAGCTCGCAGAAGGCCCGTGAGGTGTGTTATTTACTTAATTGTTATTTATTATTTGTAGTCCTTGACTTAATTTGCCAAGGAATGTTGGAGGCTGACCAACCATACTGTAAAAAATGGTTCACTTTGCCAATGTGCTCAGGCGAGGGAGGCGCTCTTAGCTGCGCGTGTCTCTGCTGGTTGTGATCTTGCGCCCTTAGAGGTATTTAAGACTTGTATCAAACGACACGTATCTGTACTTTAGACTTTTTTTTAGTATAATGACAAATTTGTCTTTTTATCGAGTTCGTCTGATTAGGATGGTTTGATGGAGGGACAAAGGCACACAGGATCTGATAAGTCCTGTCACCGTGAAGATTGGGGAGTGTCAAATGGCCCCTGCAGGGTTGCCAAAGCTTTTAACAGACTGAAAAAATCCGTTCCGTCTGGTAACAGTAGACGTAAGCAAGAAGATAAATGGAAAATTGGAACTTTAAATTTGAGAGGAATGAAGGACAAAGTTAGGAATTACGAATGGATCTCCCCTAGGATTCTTCTAGTGAGGATCAGGTATGAAAGTACGAACTTTTTACTGATTGCATGCTATATGCCAGTAGATTCAGAATGTATGGAGATTAAAAATGAATTCTGGGATATGCTTGATGACACAGTCAGAATGAAAGACAAGAATGAAAAGTTGTTGCTTCTTGGTGACATGAATGGATGGGTAGGTAGAAGAAATTATGAATATGAGAGGGTCGTGGGACCAAATGGAAGAGGTGTCATCAATGGCAGTGGGAGACGTCTTGTGGACATGTGTGTGGAGCATGGTATGTTTATATCAAATACCTGATTTAAGCATAAAGACGTGCACACATATACGTGGTATGGGCCAAATACTCATACTACCATTGACTACATATGTATGGAAGAATGTATGAGAGGTTCCATAATGTTCCGTCAAGAGATGTCAGAGTCTACCAAAGTGTATCCGTGGGATCAGACCATCGTCTCTTGGGTGCCACAGTAATGATAGGTAAAGTGAAAATGTTGAAAAGAACGAAAGTTATTACGATGAAAAGAATAAATGTAGAAAAACTAGATGATGAAAATGTGAGGAGAGATTTTTCTTGTTTTTGAGTCAGACTCCAGGCTTCGCATCCGTACAACACAACTGGCCGAACAATGGAAGTGTAAATCTTGAATTTTGTGGAGCGGGATAGCCATTTTGAGCACAATAGCCCTCTAAGGCCAAAAAAAGCATTATTGCCGGAGTGAATTCGGGCATGTAATTCTGAGGATAGGATATTTTTGTCATTTATAAGGGTACCTAAGTACTTGAATGAATTGCAGTTCTTAAACTTGTAATTATCTACATTCAAATCTTCTTGAATATCCCGCCGCGCCATAGGCAAGTATTCAGTTTTCCCCTCATTAATTCTCAATCCTATCCTCCTTGCCATTCTCTCCATTGGTAAAAAGAGCGCCCGGAGCTGTGCAGCGTTCTCTCCCAGAAGCACCACATCATCCGCATATCCCAGCAGCCTAATGGTACTTCCTATGGGGATTCCACCATACACAGATTTGGTTTCTCTCACGACCTTTTCCAAGGCTAGGTTGAAGAGCAATGGAGAAAGGGCGTCACCCTGCTTTAGGTCTGAACTGATCTCAAAGGGATCCGAGACCTGTCCCTGCAGCAGTATATGAGCTCTTGAATTTTCTATGGATATCTGAACCAGTTTGATGAGTTTTCCAGGAATTCCCTAGTCTCGTAAAATGCTCCACAGCCCCAAACGATGCACTGAGTCATAAGCAGTCTTGAAGTCGACAAAAAGGCAATGAGTATCTTAAGCATATTCCCACTTCTTCTCTAATATTTGCCTCAAAGAAAAGATCTGATCGGTTGTGCTCCGATTCCTTCTGAAACCTGCTTGGTACTCTCCAAGAGCACATTCAGCATATGGCATAATTCTTCTTACCAGAATATTAGACACTATTTTGTATGCCGCTGGGAGAAGTGAGATACCTCTATAATTAGAGCATATCATTTTGTCTCCTTTTTTATGTATTGGACACAATAGTGCAACTTTCCAGCTATCCGGCAGTACCTCATGTTTCCAAACATCCTGATAAAGACCCCACAGAGCATTTTCTAAGGCTTCTCTGCCACATTTCAGTAACTCAGCAGGGATATCATCGTTTCCAGGAGCTCTTGACTTCTTTAAACTCTTAATTACCTGTACTACCTCATCTCGACTTGGTGGAGGAACTTCGGGTTCCACCGTGAGAACTCCAGATGGTTGCAAAGGATTATCCGGACTCTCACCTCGCAGCAATCCAGTGAAATGATTCTTCCACACATCAAGTATTTGATCTCGATCAGCAATGATGTTTCCCTGTTCATCCCTTATCTGGCTACTACGCTGTTGAAATCCACACTTCGCCTTTCTGACGGAATCAAAGAATTTCCTAGAGTTCCTTCCATCCCTATTGTCACTCTCAAGCTTCTCCATCAGCCGGTTATGATGTAAGCGTTTGGCTCTCAGGAGGTTTCGTACTTGTCTTTTTCTTCCTTTCCATTCATTCTCCAGGTTTTGGTTACTTCCTTGAAGAAGACAGTTTCTGAGTTCCTTCCACCACATAACAGCACGCCTGCATTCCTCGTCAAACCATGGCTTACTTGCATGTTGATCCATCTTCCCAATCTCCTTTTCAGCCGTTTGCTTAATGAACTGCATAATTAGCTTCTAAGACTCTTCAACCCTCAGCTGGTTTGCTGTAGGATCACTTTCTTCCACACTTGAGACTTCATCTTGAGACATCTGAAATTCCGAGTACTGGTTACTTATCACTGGCTTCAGTTATTTCTTCAGTTGCCACCTGACTCTCACCCAGGTTGTGCAATTGGTCATTGATGCCTTTTCTATACCTTTCTAATCCCTCTTTATTGTTCAGGATGTCCAGATTATATCTTAGTCTTGTAGACGGTTTTGATTTATTATGACTCAGTATTTTTTATTTGAAAATTGCCACAGACAGGAAGTGATCTGTGTCACAGTCTGCCCCCCGATAGCTCCGAACATCATGAATCATTCTTAGATGTGTCCTTTCAACGAGAAGGTGGTCAATTTGATTCACTGTTCTACCATGAGTCCGGTCGATAGCTCAGTTGGTAGAGTGCTTGCATTCCATGCCGTGAGCTCGGGTTCGAATCCTACCGAGCGCGAGAGTGTCAGAAATGATTTCCCGTTTCGGGGTTTATTTCAAACCCCAAAATTAAAATACCGGCAAGGTTTACTCAGCCTTCACAAAAAATGAGTACCAGCTCTCTCGGGACCTGGGAAATCCCCATTTCAACTGAAGTGGTTGGCGTAAGGCCGGCCCCCTTTCCTGTAAAAATAAATAGGTTCAACTCGCCACATGCGAATCCTTCGGGGATAACGCGGCAAGAAGTTACACTATATGTGTAGCTTAGTTGCGTTTTTTGCGTTGCGTACCATCGTGAGACTTCCACATTCCCTTGTGGATTTCTTTGTGTGGAAAAATTGTGCCCATGATTGACATTTGTCGTGCTGAGGCAAAGTGGATGACTCTCATTAAACGAGATGGAAATCTCTCTAAAAAAGAGATGGAAAGAACATTTTAATGAGGTTTTTGGTGAAGATGAATGTGATTCAACTGTGAAAAGAGTCAGAATTCTCCCTCTTTTTAGTCGTAATTTGCACTCTGACATCGATATAAATAAAATATATTTATATTGATGCACTCTGGACATAGCCATAAAAACAGTTTATAAAGAAAAAAGTAAAAACCTAAAAAACATAGGTCTTGAAAATTGTTTTCATTTTTCCGCTACGATGTATTTATTACCCGTCGACATGACATCTACAAAATGTTATACCATACTGCACTTTTTGCGTCGTTGTGTGAGGAGCGCAGAGCCTTCGCCTATGTATCGCGTGGGTGAAAGAGAGACAGAGTATAAACAGTGAGTGTGTTTTGGCTTGATCAACGTTTAAAAATAAATGGGACATCGTGTGTAAAGATTCAACGACAACTGTATATGCTATTGGAAGGTGCCCCCAAACACATTTGACATTTGTATCATTTTTTTCAGTGTGTACAAATACTGGACTAGAGAATTTTGTCGTTTTATGCGTTGCAACGTTTGTCTGTTCGAGATTCGAAAAACTTTAAATTTTGATTTTGTTCAAACGGGACAGGGCCCTTAATAATATGAAATGTTTTGTTTACAGAGGCCAGATGTGAGAGGGATTCTGTAAAGTTGGAACATGTGTGCCATGCCTGCAGCTACAAGGCTAATCAAAAAGAGCTCTTGAGGATCCATCAGTTGTCCAGTGGCTGCGAGCTGGAGCACACATCTGCATGCGAATCTGACTCAAGGATACGACATGTAAACTCACAGAGCGGACCATCCACCACAAATACAGTAGAATGTAGATTTTTTTCATGTGATGAATGTAATTTTAAAAGTATGGATATAAGTTGTTTGATAAAACATGCACAGACTCACGCTGGACATAAACCATTTGCTTGTGATCAATGTGGCTTTGACTGTTATCAGGTGTGTGATTTAGAGAAACATAAACAAACACATCCTGATCATAAATCATTTGCTTGTGATCAATGTGAATATAAGTGTTACCAAGCATATGTTTTAAAAAAACACAAACAAACACACACTGGGTATGAAGCCTTTGCTTGTGATCAATGTAATTACAAATGTTCTCGTCCTAATGATTTGAAAAGGCACAAAGAAATGCACTTGGGATGTAAACCATTTTCTTGTAATCAATGTGATTATAATTGTCATAATGCTTTGAAATTAAAAAGGCACAAACAAACACATTCTGATCATAAACCATTTGCTTGTGATCAATGTGATCATAAATGTCATCAGCTGTCCGATTTAAAAAAACACAAACAAACACACTCTGGGTATAAACCATTTACTTGTGATCAATGTGATTATAAATGTTATCGTTTTAATGATTTGAAAAGGCACAAAGAAATGCACTTGGGATGTAAACCATTTTCTTGTGATCAATGTGATTATAATTGTCATAATGCTTTGAAATTACAAAGGCACAAACAAACACATTCTGATCATAAACCATTTGCTTGTGATCAATGTGATCATAAATGTCATCAGCTGTCCGATTTAAAAAAACACAAACAAACACACTCTGGGTATAAACCGTTTACTTGTGATCAATGTGATTATAAATGTTACCGTTCTAATGATTTCAAAAGGCACAAAGAAATGCACTTGGGGCTTAAACCATTTGCTTGTGATCAATGTGATTATAAATGTTCTCATGGGAGTTATCTGAAAATTCACAAGACAACACACACTGGGCTTAAAATATTAGCTTGTGATCAGTGTGATTACAAAACAAGGCATTATAATACTTTAAAAAATCACAAAGCAGTTCACTCTGGGTATAAACCATTTACTTGTGAGCAATGTAATTATAAAACCGTACATAAGACTTCTTTCAAAAGACATTCAGCAACTCACATTTAGTTTAAGCCATTTGCTTGTAATCCGTGTGATTTCTAATGATGTAATGGGTCTAATCTAATCTAAGTTGCAAATATATGTTACATTGGGGATTCACATATGCATTCTCACAAGCAGACACATACAAGTTCGCGCTTGCACATGCTCCATGTGGACCTACAATATAAAAACCCAATCTCAAATGAACATAAGCCTTGCAACTCTTGCCGTCCTTCCCTGAAACAGGGGTGACATTGGCAAAGTGAACCAATTTTTATATCATGGGTGGTCAGCCGCATAACAACCTATAAGTCAAGGAACATACATGACAAATTACATTTTTTAAATCAAAGAATAAAAATAACAATATATACATGGACATAAAAAAAATCATAAAACCAATTTCACTTTAACAAACCCTAGCCGCCAACATCACAGATCAACCGCCATTTCTTTCTATCCTTGCATACTTCTTTCATTTCCTCCAGAGTCATAACCTTCTTCATACAAGCTCTTCTTTTATTATGACTCTGGATACTCCATTCATTCGCAATTTCGGATATTTGGTCCATCCATACCTTTCTCGGTCTTCCTCTACCACGACATCCATCTATTCTACCAACATATACTTTCTTCGTCAGTCTTTCCTCATTCATTCTCTCCATATGCCCAAACCATCTTAACAAACTTCTTTTAATCTTCACTTTCACACTTTCTTTTGCACCACATTCTTTTCTTACAAAATCATTCCTCACCCTGTCACTCCGTTTTTTCCCAATCATACTTCTTAGAAAGTCCATTTCAACAGTATGGACTTTACTAATTTCACTTTCATTCACCGTCCAGGCCTCGCTTCCATACATCAAGGTGGGTAAAAGTATGCCACTGCGTACCGCCAATCGAGCATTTTTAGATATGTTTTGATTTTTGGCGATACAAGCTGTGGCACCCAGTACACACCTGCCCTTCATTACTCTTCTTTCAAGTTCACCTGTCATTCTTCCATCTTTTTCAAACTTACTTCCCAAGTATACAAACTCATTTACCACATCAACATTCATTCCGTTTATTATAAATTCGTAGTTCGTATTTTCTTCATTTCTTTCAAAAATCAAAACTTTCGTCTTACTTGCATTCAATTTCAAATAATTACCTAGCAGAGCTTCGTTCAATCTAGAGAGCATCGTTTGCAATTCTACTGCTGAGTCCGATACAAGAACAGCATCATCCACATACAGTAGAACACTCACTTTGCTCTCTCCTATCATTAATCCACAATCATCAAGTCTAGCATCTCGAACACACTTGTCCATGACTATGTTAAATAGCCATGGGCTCATCACACATCCTTGCCTTACACCCTTAAAAACTTCAAACCATTCACTATACTCATCATCAATACGAACACATGCTGTACTATTTTCATAGTTTGCATGCACCGCACCTAGGAGAGCCCCATTCACTCCGTATGCTTTCAAAACATCCCATTTTATTTAGAATTTTTGTACAATTTTAATTTTAAGTAATAATAACTATGTACGACGTAAAAAACCAAATGATGTGTTGTTGGCTGCTAAAATGAAGGATGAAGTTGAAAACTACTAAAAACTACTACTAGCGAAAATAACCCACATTATAATAGTATTCATTAATGTGATGATTTGTGCAAGGTTTCACAAGAAATAAATCTGTTACAATTAGGCATTTTATTTTTGAAAATTATTTGTCAATGATATCTTTATTTTTACTTCTCAAAAAATGTATGGTTGTGATCCTTGAAATGTCTTCTACATGACCATAGTATTTTGAACCGTATCCCCCTCCCCCGCCCCACTGCATTACCCTGCTACTTTGAATTAGTCTTATTACTTACATTTCAAAATAAATATTCTACACATTTATTAAACTGTGTTTCATTTACTTTTGCAATATGAGGAAAGCAGAGACGAGAGCTCGGGTTCGAATCCCATTACTGTGTCAGAAATTATTTCCCATTTCAGTGTTTATTCAAACCCCAAAATAAAATATTGACAAGGGTTATTCAGCCATCACAAGAAATGAGTACCAGCCTCCTCGGGAGCTGGGATACCCCCATTTTAACTGAAGTGGTTGGTGTAAGGCCGGCCCCTTACCTGTAAAAATAAATAGGTTCCACTTGCCACATGCGAAACCCTTTCGGGGATAACACGCAAGAAGTTACACTATTTGAGTAGCTTAGTTGCGTTTGCATGCCTTAGGAATACTGGTTTGTAATGAAAAACGGGCTTTTGTAGGTAATTATAGCAAGATTTCAACAAAATAAAGCTCATGCTTGCATTGAAATGATCTTCAGAAATAAATTCTCTAACTTTCATTGAACAATGCTTGGCCATTCTTCATCAGTTTCTATTTCCTTGTAATGCCCTTGCAAGACCCTGGTTGGTGAGGTATGTTTCATAATATACTAGTTACACAGTTTTGTTGTTTGAAATTGTGAAATATAATATTAAAATCCATTTGAAGACAAAAACAATTTAAAAACGCTTACTTAGTGAAATTTTTAAGACCCAACGTTGTGATGTCTAGCAGGTAAATACCCAAGATCTCCACACAATATGCTGGGCTGCAAAGATTGAGATAGGCTGGACCTGTTATGTTTTGAACGGAAAGGTACCTTTTCAGGGACCTACAGGATACTCACTCCGGCTAGCTCCATCGGCATCACTCTCAGGGTGTGGGATCTTTCTTTGTGTTGCTTACTTTATACTCTGGGAAGGGTTGGATATTGATAACACAAGAGCTAATGTTAAAAAAAGAGATTTAGTCAATTAAAGTTAAATCCATAAAAAGGGAAAGGGTGGAGAAGGAAATGGCAAGACCTGTTTACTAACGCACTTTCACATCCCAACGACAATCGAAGCACTGATCTGTAGGCTGGAGTCCGAGGCGAGCTTACACTAATCTCGGGAGGTGATGTTCACCGCTCGGGGCTTCGCCCCCCCCGAGAGCCGCAGTTCATGAGGCGGATGCCTCAACACGTGGAGCCCCAGGGTGGAGGCTTCAGTCCATAAGGTGGTTGCCTTGGATGGCGGATGCTCAATGTATATGTCCCCAAGTGGAAGACTCGCGGCTAAGTTCACAGGGGGCCCCCAACTGGGAAACCCAGGCAGTAATTACCACCTTGCAGCGCTGTGTCCGACTTCCACCTTCATGCGCTCGTAATTCCAGACTGGCTCGTCGGTCGACCGATTTCGTGCCGCTTCGGCAGCACTCGGTTGTCCTTTGGCTACCGCCTCGCCGACGTCACTCCAGTCGTCATTGCGCTAACTTCACTCTTATTTTATTTCAAATGTTATTTTAAAAATAACATAACACTGTGCAGGGGATGCCCAACTCATGGGCCCCTAAACACATTAAGAATGGGGGACCAGGAGGAAGACAAAGGGAACTGAATTTGGAGAGACTATTTAAAAGAAGGCTCACCTCTTCGTCCAATCATATGGACAAGCGCCTTTGTAGTGACACACTGTCATAAAAGGCGCTACCTATATAAAATTTGTAATTATTAATTATTATTAAAGGGTCCGAGGGCCAAGGCTGAGGTGAGAGGACGAGGTGAGGAAGGATGCGGCGCTGTTACTGCAGGTGCCAAGCTGGAAGACTGCGGCAGAGGACAGGCACGGATGGAGGCTGTGGGTAACGGAGGCCAAGGGGAGATATATGAGCTGTACAGGGACATTGAAGAAGCTCCTTTTGGGTTCTTTTAAAAATAAAAACACAGATTTATTTCAAGAATGGAATTTATTTTACAAGTTTGAGGACTCCAGAATCATCAGAACTGTTTTGGATGGTGCCCCCTCAGGTGTTAGACCACTCGGACGTCCCAGGATGCGGTGGGCAGACAACGTTGAAGCTGACACCAAAGTTCTGGGAGTGAGGGGACCATGGAGGGAAGCTGCACAAGACAGAGAGTCCTGGAGGATTGTGGTGCGGGAGGCCCTGAGCCTTCAAGGCTTATGAGCCGAAGAAAGAAAAGTAAGTAGATCCCGGGTAGGTAAATTTATCAACCACTTTAAAATGATATATTTCCTGAAAATGGACCAGAGTGTGTTAGTTCATGCCTTTTCAAATTACTTGAATTAGTAACTTTATAATCACACTGATCACAAGCAAATGGTTTATGTCCAAAGTGTGTTAGTTTATGTCGATTTAAAGCACTTGAATGCACAGTTTTATAATTGCACTGATTACATGTAAATGGTTTGTGTCTCGAGTGTGTTAGCATATGTGATTTCAAAGCACTTAAATATGCAGCCTTATAATCACACTGATCACAAGCAAATACTTTATGACCAGAGTGTATTAGCCTATGCTCTTTCAAATGATGTGACTGAATAGCTGTATAATCACACTGGTCACAAGCAAATGGTTTATGTTCAAATGTTCCAGACTTCAGAGTGAGTTAGAATATGTATGTTCAAAGAACTTTTTTGTATAGTTCTATATTCACACTGATCACAACTCATATAAGTACTAACATTATTCTAAACAGCAAAAGGTATATTTTAATCACAAAATGTCTATTGTTGAGCTTAATAGCTTAAATACCAGCTACGCTTACAAGGTCCATTTCCTCATCCTTAACTCATCAGGAGCTGGAACCAAAAAAAATAGGAAAAATTATAACGTCCTCCCGCCATGTTGCTAACCAAAAATATCAGGTCTACACATTTCAAAACATCAAACAAGCTGTGATATTACACTGTACACAGTTGGGTTGCTAGACAAAGGCTAATCAATAATCTGATTTCTAAGAACCCTAGTTGCATAGATGTTTGCTCGCCGAGAAAAAAATTGAATTGACTACTTGCAGATCAGTTGATGTAATCTCACCACCGAATACGCACTGATTTTGGAGACGGTGTGTTGCGCATTACGGGAGCCATGGTTGGAACAGATTGCCACCCAGAGTGAGAAACCAGAATGTGTTGGCATTCTTAAGTGAGGACTAAAGGTGCAGTTTTATAAAATATCTCATTTGTAATGGAGGGGGCTCTTGATGTGTGACATACACAAAATACGCACTCTTTTACCATGTTAAATAAAATGAAAATATTAGTTCCTCGGATATACTTACATTAAGTAAGTTTATGTGTTGTGGAAGAAATGTTCTGCACAACTGTATTTTATTTACTTTTGCAATATGAGAAAAAAAAATTCAAAATAAAAATTTAAAAAAAAAAGTAAACACTTCAGGAAATATATAGTGACCATATTCACACACATTTGCTGGCCTGCCATGTGAACACAGGTGCAGATGATTTAAATAAACTGGGCGGTGTAAATAACTTCAACTTATAACTTCGTCGCAGCTTTTCATTGATCAGAGCCTTATCTTGTGTTCACTCTACTGCCACGATGGGTCGTAATTTCATTATAAGTGTGCTTTTTATCTATTCAGCTGGATTTAGTTCAGCTCTGACGCCATGTGAGTCAAATCTGTCGTTATATATTCCTTCAGAGTTCTTCTTCCCCTGCCCTCTTCCTTCTGAAGCCAAGAGTTTCTCTAACCAAGTTAAGTGATTGACATAGGCTTGATCTCTTGATTGTGAAAATAAAAAGGTTACACTCGCTATATGCGGTCTCTGTGGAGACAATATGGTAAAAAGATGAAGTATATGTGGGGTTATTTTCATTATTTTATTATCTACCTATGTATACTATGTCATGTATGTTCCTTGACTTATAGGTTGTTATGCGGCTGACCACCCATAATATAAAAATTGGTTCACTTTGCCAATGTCACCCCTGTTTCAGGGAAGGACGGCAAGAGTTGCAAGGCTTATGTTCATTCGAGATTGGGTTTTTATATTGTAGGTCCACATGCGGCATGTGTTAGCGCGAAATTATACATATCTGCTTGTGGGAATGCATTTAGTATAAATCTTAAATGATATATATCTTTGCAGCTTAGATTAGATTAGATTAGATTAGATACCAATCGATCGTATTAGATTCAAAGTGTGCACCAACATTTTAACATAATGGACTTATCAAAAGTACAAATAGGAAGATCCACATGTTCACCTGATGATGTACATGAAATCCGTTGTACATTTATAAATTTTACTAATCCTGTAACCACACACAAAGTTCTTGGATCATGACTTTGTCTACTTGTAAGATATTTCCATGTCACCTTGCTGTCTCCCTCTGCTTCAGTGCACTGCCAGCCCAGTGAGACATATGACCCTTGCTACCCGCTGGATAAGTGTCCTGCCGAGCCGTCCTGTGCGAGGTACTTTGCTCCGACTGTGAGCCTCCAGTGCGCGGTGCCTCCACATGACGCTCCGTGCGCTCCCAAGTGCGTCTGCAAGCTAGGACTCCTGCGTAGTGAGGCCGGAGCTTGCGTCAAGCCGGAGAACTGTAAGAATTGGGAGCTCAAATTATTGAAATATTTTATTTTGTATGGATGACTTTTTTTTTTCCTTTCACACTTCCTCTGTTTATGTACTTTGTCAGTCTATCATCATGCATTCTTTCCACATGCCCATCTCATCTCATCACATTCTTTTGTAGCTCACTTTTCACATCCTCTTTCAGCTTACATTCTTTCTTTCCCAATTCATTCCTAACTCTATCCTTCAGAGTTTTTCCTGTTTTGCTTCTCAAATGCTTCATTTCCACCATACATAGGGTGACGGGTACAGTTATTGGCCGGGGTATAGTTATTGGCCATTTCATTTTTAAAGCAAAGTAATAAGAATTCTGCTATCTCTGTTACTCATATGCAATATTACTAATGTTGTCCATCTCATTGCGAACACTTTCTAGTTCACAATTTTACCACCAGTTTTTATTAGTGACAGTTATGGTGTCGATATTGGAGGAAGGTGAATTTTGCTGTTATTTCTTAAGCACACGCTTAAGGTAAGTACTCTTTATAAATGGGATATTATTATGTAATAAGTGTGTTTATTGCAATCTTTTAAAGTTATCAGTGTTGAAATGGGATTAAATTATTGTATTGTCCAGCTGTTTTATCCAAATACAAAACACAACTACACTTCTTACGGTGGCTAATAGCTGTAACATCAAACTCACATTTTATAGTTATTGGCCCCCCTGCCAATTACTATACTTTTCCTTGTGATTTTTTTTTGCCGATATTTTCTTTGAAATTGTTTGTTTTTCCATTAAGTATGCCATGGATTTAAATAATATTTGTCTAAAACATCAGCGCACAGTTATTGGCCGGGCGGCCAATAACTGTCACTTTGGCATGCCAATTACTGTAACTTTTCAAAAAAAATTTTTTTTTTTTCAGTTACTCCTCACAATCATGTCAAAGACATCCAAATGGACTCAACCACTTGATCTTGAATTTTACAACCAGCAGATGTATCAGTTTTTAAGCCAATGAAACAGTGGTGGAAATCAGCTCTTCACGATTGGCATGCGGAAAACCCTGGACAAATGGTTACTAAATCAAACATTGCTCTGGTTTTTAAAAAAATCATGGGAAAAATTAAACCAGAATACTACATAAATGGGTTAAGAGCATGTGGGTTTTACCCATTCAACCAAGATGCGGTTGACTATAGCAAATGTCTGGTAAAATCTGCTATTTCTTTACACACGCTAAATTCAACGGAAAATTGCAGAGTGATGAATTTTGAGATTTGTAAGGAATATTATTACCTCAAATGAAGCCGTGGATAATAATGAAGAAAATGCCAATGAGTTTAACGAATCGGCAAACCAATCATTAGGTCCCCTATCCAGTGATATAATGGAGTATCGTCCAAATGAACCGATAATAAAAGGAAAAAGACAGGTAGAAAGACTTTATTTTTTCCATTAGCTCTAGAAAATAACTAACTATACTGGAGAGAAAGACTAGGGAGAAGAAGAAGTTGGAGGACAAAAATAAAGAAGCGAATAAAAGAAAAGAAGATAACACCGCTAAAAAAAGAAAACTTGCCGAAGAAAAAAAAGGAAAAGCAACAAAGAAAACAAAAAAGTGCAAAAGAAAATACTCCTGATCAAAATGGTGATCTAAATCTAAAATCTAAATCTAAGTTGCAAAGATATGTATCATTTGAGATTCATATTTAATCTATTCCCACAAGCAGACACGCATATTTTCGCGCTCACACATGCCGCATGTGGATCTACAATATAACAACCTAATCCCAAATGAGCATAAGCCCTGCAACTCTTGCCGACCTTCCCTGAAACAGGGGTGGCATTGGCAAAGTGAACCATTTTTTACAGTACAGGTGCCCCCTCAGGTGTTAGACCACTCGGACGTCCCAGGATGCGGTGGGCAGACAACGTCGAAGCCGACACCAAAGTTCTGGGAGTGAGGGGACCATGGAGGGAAGCTGCACAAGACAGAGAGTCCTGGAGGATTGTGGTGCGGGAGGCCCTGAGCCTTCAAGGCTTATGAGCCGAAGAAAGAAAAGTAAGTAGATCCCGGGTAGGTAAATTTATCAACCACTTTAAAATGATATATTTCCTGAAAATGGACCAGAGTGTGTTAGTTCATGCCTTTTCAAATTACTTGAATTAGTAGCTTTATAATCACACTGATCACAAGCAAATGGTTTATGTCCAAAGTGTGTTAGTTTATGTCGATTTAAAGCACTTGAATGCACAGTTTTATAATTGCACTGATTACATGTAAATGGTTTGTGTCTCGAGTGTGTTAGCATATGTGATTTCAAAGCACTTAAATATGCAGCCTTATAATCACACTGATCACAAGCAAATACTTTATGACCAGAGTGTATTAGCCTATGCTCTTTCAAATGATGTGACTGAATAGCTGTATAATCACACTGGTCACAAGCAAATGGTTTATGTTCAAATGTTTCAGACTTCAGAGTGAGTTAGAATATGTATGTTCAAAGAACTTTTTTGTATAGTTCTATATTCACACTGATCACAACTCATATAAGTACTAACATTATTCTAAACAGCAAAAGGTATATTTTAATCACAAAATGTCTATTGTTGAGCTTAATAGCTTAAATACCAGCTACGCTTACAAGGTCCATTTCCTCATCCTTAACTCATCAGGAGCTGGAACCAAAATAAATAGGAAAAATTATAACGTCCTCCCGCCATGTTGCTAACCAAAAATATCAGGTCTACACATTTCAAAACATCAAACAAGCTGTGATATTACACTGTACACAGTTGGGTTGCTAGACAAAGGCTAATCAATAATCTGATTTCTAAGAACCCTAGTTGCATAGATGTTTGCTCGCCGAGATAAAAAAAATTGAATTGACTCCTTGCAGATCAGTTGATGTAATCTCACCATCGAATACGCACTGATTTTGGAGACGGTGTGTTGCGCATTACGGGACCCATGGTTGGAACAGATTGCCACCCAGAGTAAGAAACCAAAATGTGTTGGCATTCTTAAGTGAGGACTAAAGGTGCAGTTTTATAAAATATCTCATTTGTAATGGAGGGGGCTCTTGATGTGTGCAGTGTGACATACACAATATACGCACTCTTTTACTATGTTATAAAATGAAAATATTAGTTCCTCGGATATACTTACATTAAGTAAGTTTATGTGTTGTGGAAGAAATGTTCTGCACAACTGTATTTTATTTACTTTTGCAATATGAGAAAAGTAAAATATAAACCTACCTACAATTCAAAATAAATACCTATTTAAGAAATAAAGCAAACACTTCAGGAAATATTTAGTGACCATATTTACAAACATTTGCTAGCCTGCCATATGAACACAGGTGCAGATGATTTAAATAAACTGGGCGGTGTAAATAACTTCAACTTATAAACTTCGTCGCAGCTTTTCATTGATCAGAGCCTTATCTTGTGTTCACTCTACTGCCACGATGGGTCGTACTTTCATTATAAGTGTGCTTTTTATCTATTCAGCTGGATTTAGTTCAGCTCTGGCGCCATGTGAGTCAAATCTGTCGTTATATATTCCTTCAGAGTTCTTCTTCCCCTGCCCTCTTCCTTCTGAAGCCAAGAGTTTCTCTAACCAAGTTAAGTGATTGACATAGGCTTGATCCCTTGATTGTGAAAATAAAAAGGTTACACTCGCTATATGCGGTCTCTGTGGAGACAATATGGTAAAAAGATGAAGTATATGTGGGGTTATTTTCATTATTTTATTATCTACCAATCGATCGTATTAGATTCAAAGTGTGCACCAACATTTTAACATAATGGACTTATCACAAGTAGGAATAGGAAGATCCACATGTTCACCTGATGATGTACATGAAATCCGTTGTACATTTATAAATTTTACTAATCCTGTAACCACACACAAATTTCTTGGATCATGATCGTGGTAGAGGAAGACCGAGAAAGGTATGGATGGACCAAATATCCGAAATTGCGAATGAATGGAATATCCAGAGTCATAATAAAAGAAGAGCTTGTATGAAGAAGGTTATGACTCTGGAGGAAATGAAAGAAGTATGCAAGGATAGAAAGAAATGGCGGTTGATCTGTGATGTTGGCGGCTAGGGTTTGTTAACCCTTTGGTGGGCAAATTTTATTCTTTATATATTTTTTAAATTACTTAGCTGAAATTATTAAGTAGCCATTTGATAATATGAATGTAAAAAAAAAAAGTAAAAAAATACTATAGGTAAAAAGATAATCGTGGTGGGAAGCCTAGATCCCACGGAACCATTACTGAGACATAATTTTAGCAGAAATAAAAATCAAAATATTTTTTAAACTTATATATTATGGATAAAAAAATATGGAAAATACACAATTATAGTAGGTTAACATTAAAGAAACAAAAAGGACAAAATATTTTTACATTTTTCCATGAAAAATTTTGAAACATGGATCCACGCAAAGTGGCACCTCGCACCCGCTGCAAATATATTTGGTACGCTTTTCGATAGCTTTGGTACTGCAGCACCTGCACCGTCTGTAAGTGCCACCAAGTGTTGGGAGATGCTGCCCAACCCCTGTGAGACGGATTTCTTCCGGGACTGATCCTCTTTTTTCCAAAAAATGTACAGGACGTCCTCTTCTTTTTCTTGTGCAATAATCACCAATCAGCTGTCGTGCTAGTGATAATCGAAACTGCAATTGAGTTTTTGATGTTTTGGTTGGTAGCAGCTTGCATCCAACAATAAAAGAATTGACGATTGCCATATCGATCATGCTGTACATTATCCTGTGCCACCATTTCACCGACTTCCTTCCCACTTCGTACCGTTCCCTTAGCTGATCGAATCTGTCCACCCCGCCCATCACTCGATTATATTCCGAAACAACTAGAGGGCAAGAAACAGCCTTTTTTTCACCTTTTTTATCCTTTCGCTGCACAAACGTTGTCTCCAGGTGATTTGAAACGGTCGATAAAAAATGGACAGCTTTGTTATCCATCCATCGAACGGCAAGAATAATTGAGTTCCCGTTTTGAAATTGGAACTCACCTCGATTTAGTTTCTCTGTATTCGAGGTGAAAATTTGGGGCAAATTCTTTTTGTTCACTCTCACCGTTCCCATTGCATCTATACCTTTAGATTTTAGATAAAACAGTAATTTAGTGCTACTAAAAAAATTATCAAAAGTGAGTACATAATTTTGAAATTCAAAGCCCTTACTTAGATCAACAACTACTTTTTCCCCCAAGCCAAAGGATTTTGAATAATTTGAACCCTTTCCTGTATATATATCAAATTTTAAAACAAAACCATTTGTTGAATCAGCCAAACACCATGCTTTATAACCTCTCTTCACAGGTTTCATGGGCATGTATTGTTTCAAAGAAGATCGGCCTTTGAACTTTATCATTGACTCATCAATAGATAAAAATGAGGAAGGGCTCATCATTGCTTGAAAATTAGTATTTAGTTGGTCCATCACTCGACGTACTTTGTGCAATTTATCATAATTTGGGTCTGATTTTTCTTTGTTTTTTGTATTGTCATTCATATGAATGGTCTCCACTATTTTTTTTAATCGCTTAGCAGTGATTATTTTATTTATCGCTGGTACTCCAAGAATAGGGTCAGAGCTCCAATAGTTTTTCAAATGGGGTAGCTGATGAATCCCCATTATTATGAAAATTCCAAAAAAGGCCCGAATTTCGTCAACATTGACGTCCATCCAATTATTTTTCGACTCTTGTTTGGCGTATTTGTTTGTTTCTTCCACTATAATCTCAAATATATTTTCAAAAGATTTCTCGAAAATATCGATTTCTTTGGGGTAAATGAAATCCAATTTGGAATTTCCAAACTCTTTTCTTTGGTCGTCAGGTTTTTGAAAATCTTCACAGTTCGATGTCCATTGAACTTGGGGTGTGACAAATTCTATAATATCCGGTGGTAATATCTCAATAAAATCTTCTGATTCATTTACATAGTTTTCCGTTTGAGGAAAGTGTTGAAAATCAATATTAGTATTGTCCAGTTCATCCAATTCTTCACGAGCATCTTCGTCGCACTCAGCATCTGAATATTCTTCGTCTGAAGGCAAAGAATGGAAATATTCTAATATTTCTTCCATATCCTCGAGCACATTCCATTTTTTACCCATCTAAAAATAAAAATAAAAGTAAATAGTAACATAACAAAAATATTTAAAAAAATAAGTATGAAAAATTTTGGTCACATTTAGTTCCGTGGGATATATACTTCCCACTACTTTGACACTCGATTATAACTGAACGACATGCATATTTTCAAATATTTATTCATCAATGTAAACCTGAATACCTACCGTAATGGAAATATAATAGTATATAGCTTAGAAAGTCCTAGACGCTGAATAAAACTTTTTTTTGTGAAAAAACTCCGGATTTTCGACAATTTGACACAAAAAATCTCGGCCGCGTCCACTCCAAGCGATGTCTTATCAACCACAGAGTATTGTAGGTTTATAGAGGGCGGTCTTAGAACAAAAAAAATGTAACCAAGTAGTATTATTTATATATGAAACGATGGGTAGCGCCAGTAACTACCCTACGTGTCTAGACAATACTAAACTATCATCATAATATCATTCTATATTATTACTGTTCTACTTAGTTGGCGAAGTAAATAAAAACAATAGAAGATGGTAAAACATATTTTATTTAAAAAAAAACTTCAAATAGCACAACTTAATTACATTACAACAATTGATTATAAATTACATTTATGTTATAAATACATTTTCTTCTTTTTTAATGTGCTATTCTTATTTTTCTATCATAATATATACATTGTGACTTGCTCAATTCAAATTTAATAATTATGTCCATAATCTGATGTTGAAAAGATATACCACATTTAAGATTAACACTAAATGTATTCACACAAGAAGACACATTTCACACTTATAAAGTAAAACTTTTCTAAAAAAACAGTTCTTCATTTCATACAAAAAGTACAGTCCTTCATTTCATACAAAAAGTACAGTTCACCCAAACTTTTTGTTTTTTCCAGTAATTACATTACTAATCGTGAAATAGAAACGAATCCGATTACTTTAACTCCGTATTAAAACAATGAGGTACACAACAACGGCGACTGGACATTGGAAATTGCCAAATCACAAAATTTAAAGAATTTTCAAAAGGGAAGCGCTCCTTACGTAGATTGCAAAAACACAAATGGCGGCCACATGGGGACTGGCGGTATACCTCGTGACCAGACATGTGACCCAATCGGAGCTCTGATTGGTCGGAGAAACCGTGACTGTGAATAACTACCCAAATAATGTTGCCAGGAACCAAAATATGCCCTAAGTTTCCTAGGCATGTTATCAACAACTGACGTTGCTTGTGAACAGTGTTGCCACCTTAGTTTTAGGAATTGGGGCAATTGAAGAAGCTAAAAAGGGCTAGATCGGGCTAAAAGGAGCACAAAAAGAGTTGGTGTAAAAAAAGGCTAAAAAAACACCTGGACTAATGATTTCAATTATGTATTTATTTTTTAGTATGAATCACAATATTTTTTTTTAAAATTAGGTTCAAAAATTAAAAACATTAGTTATTTTACAAACTAAAATTAACAAATTTTCCGTTTAGAATCATTTAGTTGCCATAGATAATATCTATGTTAGACATAGATAACATAACATAGATAACATATTATGTTGCCATAATCGAACAAATGGTATTTACCAAAAAAAAACAATATAAATATTATATATATATTGTTTTTTTTGACAAAATTGACAAATATGACAAAAATCGCGAAAGTTCGATGTTAGCATGGCGCTAATTTCAGATTTTCGTACAATATTTTCAAGTAAATGAAAAGGGCTAGATAGCCCTTTTCGGGCTAAATCATTAAACAACGAGTTCACCTACAGTAAAAAGTGCTAGATCTAGCCCCAAAAGGGCTAAGGTGGCAACACTGCTTGTGAAATATTTGGTTTTCAAAAGATTCTAGAGTTTGTCAACAGATGGCAATAGTATATTTTAATTGGGAATACCGCTTCCCAATGACTTTTTTATGACATTTCCTTATTTGGGAATACATCTTCCCACGGCCCACGAAAGGGTTAAAGTGAAATTGGTTTTATGATTTAGTTTTTTATGTCCATGTATATATTGTTATTTTTATTCTTTGATTTAAAAAAAATGTAATTTGTCATGTATGTTCCTTGACTTATAGGTTGTTATGCGGCTGACCACCCATAATATAAAAATTGGTTCACTTTGCCAATGTCACCCCTGTTTCAGGGAAGGACGGCAAGAGTTGCAAGGCTTATGTTCATTCGAGATTGGGTTTTTATATTGTAGGTCCACATGCGGCATGTGTTAGCGCGAAATTATACATATCTGCTTGTGGGAATGCATTTAGTATAAATCTTAAATGATTAAATGATATCTTTGCAGCTTAGATTAGATTAGATGACTTTGTCTACTTGTAAGATATTTCCATGTCACCTTGCTGTCTCCCTCTGCTTCAGTGCACTGCCAGCCCAGTGAGACATATGACCCTTGCTACCCGCTGGATAAGTGTCCTGCCGAGCCGTCCTGTGCGAGGTACTTTGCTCCGACTGTGAGCCTCCAGTGCGCGGTGCCTCCACATGACGCTCCGTGCGCTCCCAAGTGCGTCTGCAAGCTAGGACTCCTGCGTAGTGAGGCCGGAGCTTGCGTCAAGCCGGAGAACTGTAAGAATTGGGAGCTCAAATTATTGAAATATTTTATTTTGTATGGATGACTTTTTTTTCCTTTCACACTTCCTCTGTTTATATACTTTGTCAGTCTATCATCATGCATTCTTTCCACATGCCCATCTCATCTCATCACATTCTTTTGTAGCTCACTTTTCACATCCTCTTTCAGCTTACATTCTTTACTTTCCCAATTCATATCTAAATCTATTCTTCAGAGTTTTTCCTGTTTTTCTTCTCAAATGCTTCATTTCCACCATACATACTTTTACTATAATTCACTGTCCATGCTTCACTTCCATACATCAAAGTCGGCAACAATATGCCATCGTGTACCGACATTCTCAGATCCATCTTCAACCGCTTGTTCTTTTCTATTCTTTGAATTGCAGCATTCCTTTTCACAAATCGATTAAAAAAGAAATGAAGATTTTTTGTGTTAAAAAAGTATAATCTGCTGTTCTATACGTCTCAATTACTCTCCCCAACTTAATTTAATATTTAGGTGTATGAGGATGATTTATTTCTGTACCTTAGAGCTAAGGTCTTCAACCCGCGGCCCTCGGGCCTCATGTGGCCCGCCAGCTAATTTCTTGCGGCCCGCGGCCACCAGAGGCTAAAAAAATAAAATATCTCGCCCAGTGATATGCGATATATACGAATACGAGTAGGTACTTTTTTTTTCGGAGTTCTCGGTGTTTTTTGTGTCATTTTGATTCTTTTCATGGCACTACTCACAGGGGGGACCACAGGAAGGTTCGGCACATTCCCCCCCAGTAGATTTACTCAAAAAAGAGTTTCAATCGAGGTTTTCTGACTTCAGAGATAGTGAAAAATACATCAGTCTCTTTGCCCGACCATTCGGTGTATCCGTTGAAGACATGCCGGAAAATTTTCAGATGGAGGTTATAGATGTGCAGTGTAATTCGGTATTGAAAGACAAGTTCGACGTGGGTGTTTTTGATTTCTATGCAAAATATGTCGATCACAACTCGTTTCCTGAAATCCGAAAAAATGCCATGAAAATGATTTCATTGTTTGGGAGCACATATGTGTGTGAGCAGCTGTTTTCTCGTATGAAGTATGTGAAATCGACAACAAGGTCGAGAATTACAGATGCACATCTGGAAGGTAGTCTGCGGGTTGCAACCACAAAAATGAAAAAAAATATTGACAAACTTGTAAAAAATAAACAATGACAAACATCACATTGATTGACTTTAATGAACCAATAAAGATTATTGAAATTTGAAATTACGAGTATGTATGTCTTTTATTTTATTGATTAGGTGGTAAAGTGTTGTGAAAAGTTGTGGCCCTTTGGACGATGTGAAATCGATGTTTGGCCCTTGCACTAAAAAAGGTTGAAGACCCCTGCCTTAGAGCATAAACAACGGTAGTCACATTTAGTAAAATGTGCAGGAGACGAGTTTTAGTGAAAATGTGCACTTTTATAAAACCATCATAACTTCTAAACTAGACGAGATATTTTTGATCTGTAAAAACTATTTATCTTTTTTTATCGATATTTATTTAATGTGAAGTAATGTGAACAACGTATGTGGAACTTCCGTGGTTTATGCTCGCATTTATATGTGCATCCCATATTTATTACACTTGATATCTCAGTAACTATGAGTCCGAGGACTCCAATATTTTTACCCCTTATAAAACAGCTAATTATTATAATTTCTGCATCATTAACTCAAAAACGCAAAAAAGTGGACTTCCGTTGTTTATGCTCTAAGGTACAGATTTATTTTTAAACATGATAAAAAAAGTGCCGTTTTTGCGTGTGTCACACCTCAAGGGCCCTATTTTGTGTTTATCAAACATTTGGTTTTCAGGTTGCAGCGATCCCAACTCCGAAGTGATTGACTGCCCTAACCCGGGTCTGCCATCTTGCCGCAACAGTGTTGCCAGGAGAACCCTGAGGGAGCCGTGGCATGCCTAGGAAACTTAGGGCATATTTTGGTTCCTGGCAACATTATTTGGGTAGTTATTCACAGTCACGGTTTCTCCGACCAATCAGAGCTCCGATTGGGTCACATGTCTGGTCACGAGGTATACCGCCAGTCCCCATGTGGCGGCCATTTGTGTTTTTGCAATCTACGCAAGGAGCGCTTCCCTTTTGAAAATTCTTTAAATTTTGTGATTTGGCAATTTACAATGTCCAGTCGCCGTTGTTGTGTACCTCATTGTTTTAATACGGAGTTAAAGTAATCGGATTCGTTTCTATTTCACGATTAGTAATGTACTTACTGGAAAAAACAAAAAGTTTGGGTGAACTGTACTTTTTGTATGAAATGAAGGACTGTACTTTTTGTATGAAATGAAGAACTGTTTTTTTAGAAAAGTTTTACTTTATAAGTGTGAAATGTGTCTTCTTGTGGGAATACATTTAGTGTAAATCTTAAATGTGATATATCTTTTCAACATCAGATTATGGACATAATTATTAAATTTGAATTGAGCAATTCACAATGTATATATTATGATAGAAAAATAAGTATAACACATTAAAAAAGAAGAAAATGTATTTATAACATAAATGGAATTTATAATCAATTGTTGTAATGTAATTAAGTTGTGCTATTTGAAGTTTTTTTTTAAATAAAATATATTTTACCATCTTCAATTGTTTTTATTTACTTCGCCAACTGAGTAGAACAGTAATAATATAGAATGATATTATGATGATAATTTAGTATTGTCTAGACACGTAGGGTAGTTACTGGCGCTACCCATCGTTTCATATATAAATAAAACTACTTGGTTACATTTTTTTTGTTCTAAGACCGCCCTCTATAAACCTACAATACTCTGTGAGCCGTGGTGCCTGAAGAAAAAGGGTTGCCAGTGCAAGAATGGCTACATCTGGAACAAGTCTCAGTGCGTCAAGTGTTGAACCTGCCGTGAGTTTATAACATACTTGCATATAATGGCTACATCTGGAACAAGTCTCAGTGCGTCAAGTGTGGAACCTGCCGTGAGTTTATAACATACTTGCATATAATGGCTACATCTGGAACAAGTCTCAGTGCGTCAAGTGTGGAACCTGCCGTGAGTTTATAACATACTTGCATATAATGGCTACATCTGGAACAAGTCTCAGTGCGTCAAGTGTGGAACCTGCCGTGAGTTTATAACATACTTGCATATAATGGCTACATCTGGAACAAGTCTCAGTGCGTCAAGTGTGGAACCTGCCGTGAGTTTATAACATACTTGCATATAATGGCTACATCTGGAACAAGTCTCAGTGCGTCAAGTGTGGAACCTGCCGTGAGTTTATAACATACTTGCATATAATGGCTACATCTGGAACAAGTCTCAGTGCGTCAAGTGTGGAACCTGCCGTGAGTTTATAACATACTTGCATATAATGGCTACATCTGGAACAAGTCTCAGTGCGTCAAGTGTGGAACCTGCCGTGAGTTTATAACATACTTGCATATAATGGCTACATCTGGAACAAGTCTCAGTGCGTCAAGTGTGGAACCTGCCGTGAGTTTATAACATACTTGCATATAATGGCTACATCTGGAACAAGTCTCAGTGCGTCAAGTGTGGAACCTGCCGTGAGTTTATAACATACTTGCATATAATGGATTCAAAACTAGCTGGCAGCATTGAAACATATAGGATGGGATACAATTACTGTCAGCCAGACCTGCTGAACATAACGGAATGCTTATTAATGTGAAATAATCATCAGGGAAATCATCAATATCTTTTAATAATAGTATTCTTAATAATCATGTGAAATCCTATGTTTTCTTGCTTCATGCATGTTGAGTTTCGACACCCAAGCTTACACACGCCATGATGTTTTATAATAATGCCTTTTTACTTTCTTGCTATAGCTGAAGGCTATAAAGAAAGTTTTGATTTGGTGTGAATTTTTTTTTTCGAGGTTTTCACGGAAATGAGTTGTCCTGGTGCAGGACATGCCAAAAAACACTATCTTTCAAAAACGTCCGTCTGTATGTGTGTGTGTGTGTATGTGTGTGTGTGTGTGTGTATGTGTGTCACTTTCCAAAGTATAAAACCTAGAGATACCAAATTTTGGCTACATCAACTTTTTTGGACATGTATTAAGTATGAATAACATGGCATTACACCAACTTGAAAATTCAAGATGGCTGCCATACAGAAAAAACATAAAATTGCACTTTTCTCAAAAACGGCTCCAAGAATTTTTCTTAAATTTTCAGAGTTGCCACTAATTTTTAACTTAATAAATTAGTTACGGCAACACTCTTACTAATCTGTGTCTATGGGTTGCCATATGAAAAAAACAAACGATTGTGATTTTCTCGAAAGTTAAGGGGTTAACAAAAATAAAATGTTCTACAATATTATGGACAACATAAATTTCTACAAATTTACAAAAAAATTTTTTTGAAAAAATAAATATAAAGCACCGTTTACACGACCTGAAATTTTAAATCGAAAATATTACAAAAACCTATTAAAATGCAAGATATTTAAATTTGTTTTAGATTTGATAGAAAGAACAAGCTTATCACTTTAATTCGTAATCATTTTTGTTTTACTTTTTTGAAAATTCAAGATGGCTTCCGAAGAGCTGAAAATTTAAAATGCTTGTCTTGTCTTGTCTTGTATCCTGCCGCCATTCCTCTAGGGGTGGCCAGTACCTCCACATAAGTGTCTCCACTTGACTCTGTCCCTGCATACTTCTTTCATCTCATCTAATTTCATCACTCTTTTCATGCATGCTCTTCTCTTGTTTCCACTCTGTAAATTCCATTCATTCGCAATCTCACTTATCTGATCAATCCATTCTTTTCTAGGTCTTCCCCTTCCACGCTTACCTATTACATTCCCTTTATACACTCTTTTTGTCAGTCGGTCTTCATTCATCCTTTCAATATGTCCAAACCATCGCATCACACTTCTTTGAACTTTCACTTTCACGCTTTCTTTTACTCCGCATTCATTCAGAACCCATTCGTTTCTCACTCTATCTTTCAGTGTTTTTCCTGTCATACTTCTTAAATGAGCCATTTCTACGGTGCATACCTTATTTACTTCTCTTTCATTCACCGTCCATGACTCGCTTCCATACATCAGGGTCGGCAACAATATACAATACAAAATGCGATTTTCTCAAAAACGGCTACGACGATTTTTCTTAATTTTTTTCTGAATCCATTTGTATAATAGTGCTATCTAATAATTATAATCACTTCTTCATCATAATCTCGGTTTAGGGAGTTGCCATATAAGAGAAAAAAATAATGGAAAAATTCTCGGCAGTTAGAGGGTTAATAAAAAAATAATTTAGTACAAATGTAAAACAATAATAATAACCTATATATTGCCATCATTATTTTTTCCAAAAAGTGAATCAAAAGTATAGCCGCCATACAAAGTGAAAATTTTCCATACAAAATGTATTAGCAATTTTCTTGGTAGTCAAAGGGTTAAAAATATGTAGATAAAAGGCTGCGATTCTTAAAATTTTATAAATACCAATAATAATCAGTCGTTACTTTTTCAAAATATAACTAAAAAGTTTACCCACCATACAAAGTCCTAGTTTGCATACAGAAGGATTCAATGACCATCTATAATAATCTAGAATATAAGTTGCAATGAAATATAAACATTCAAAACTAATATGAAATGCATGCCCACAAACAGGTACGTGTAAGTTCGCGCTTACGAATGCTGAATTTGTACTTACAAATTAAAACCAAATCTCAAATGAACATAAAACCTGCAACTCTTGCCGACCTTCCTTGAAACAGGGGTGACATTGACAAAGTGAGTTATTTTTTACACTTTGGGAGGACTGAGAAATGCGAGAAAATTGAGATAAGACTGAATGAAAAAAGAGTGGAGGTCGTGAAAGAATTTGATTATCTGGGAAGCAAGTTTGAGTCGAATGCGAAATTGACGAAATAATTGGAAAAGCGCGCTAGTAGAGGAAGAAGTGTAATGGAAACGATTGGAAGAATTGCAAGAAATAGGAAACTTACGAAGAATATGAGATCGGCGGTCCACAATGGCATATTGGTTGGTGGAAGTGAGGCTTAATGAATGTGAGCTGAGTAAAGTATGTAAGTACGGTTGAAATGGCTTACCTGAGAGCAATGGCTGGAAAGACACTGAGTGATAGAGTACTTAATGCTTGAGTGATGAACGAGTGTGGTATAAAAGAGAATATGAGAATGAAAGTACAAAAAAGTACGATGAGATGGTTCAGACATCTTGAAAGAATGGATGATGAACAACTAACGAAGAAAGTGTACAAAGGAAATGTCAGAGGAAAGCGCGGAAGGGGAAGGCTGAGGAAAGAATGGTTAGACCAAATAGGTGAGATCGCGAAAGAATGGATTCTGCAGAGTGAGAATAAGAGAAGAGTATGTATGAAAAGACCACAAAAAAGATGGTCAGATGACATTGTTCCAATCGCGGGGCGGAAATGGATTCAGAGGGCACAGGATAGAAAGGAGTGGAGAAACATGGAAGAGGCCTATATCCAGCAGTGGAGAGATGGCTAAGGAAGAAGATGTATGAAAAAGGTGATGACAGCAAAAAGTGGAGGCGCATCTGCGGAGGTACCGGCCACCCCTAATGAAATGGTGGCAGGATACAGTACAGTACAGTACAGAGGTCAGCTTCATACCAACCTATGAGTCGAGGATCTTTCTTGTGTAATTGGCGCTTTTTCCAGAGAAGACCAACCTCGCAGAGGGCTCTTGAGGTGTGATTCACACAAAACGGCGCTCACCAAATAAATCATCCAAATATTTTTTATTCACTTAAGAATTTATATGGCTATTTCCATACTCGTACGAGTATGCAGGTACACACCGCGGTGGAATAAAATTGATTTTTTATCGATATATTATATTTTCATTGAAACTGCATAAGCTGGTAGATGATTATAGCTTTACATATGTCATACAGTGGGTTAATTTTTGCAAGAAAGTCGAGTGCAGATTCTGTGCAATTTATTTAAATTTAAAATCGACAAATTCAACATATTCCCAAAGACGAGGTTCTGGAAAACCAATTTTGCAGAGAAATTTTGTAGCATCTCTCACATTTGTCTGTTAACAGTGATATAACACTCGGAGCATCTTTGCTCCCTTTTCTACTAAAGACATTTTGTGTTGAAGAAGGTTGAAATGGATATAGCATCTGAATGATTTATTTTTCATTATTGTTAAAATATTTTTGGTTCCACTTACATACATTAAACATCCATGTATATGCCCCATATAGACACACAGAAGATAAAGGGACTATAACATTACCCTGTGTGTTGTTTCAGCTAAGACCACGGAGTGCAGCGGGGCTAACGAGGAGCTGGTGACCTGCATGTCCACCAACTGTCCCGACACTTGTGACTTCTTCCTGCAGAAAACCAAGGAGCTGTGCAAGAAGTCGTCTCCCTGCGTGAGTGGCTGTCGATGCAGAAGTGGGTTCGCCAGGAACTATGAGGGCGCCTGTGTGCCAACTAATGAATGTGGTAATTCATAATTCATAAGGTCTTTATTGTTTTTATCAATATGTACAAAGTATTACAATAAAAATAAATTTAAAAAATCTAATTACAATAAATACTCCCCAAAGTAAGCATAGCTTGTGTTTTGGGGAGGATTCCAACTTATCTTAACTTAAAATTAATCACTTAATAGATAAAAATCATAAGAAACAAAAAAAAAACAATATATACACCATTTAGTCATTTACTTAGCAAAAACAGGAAGACAAAAAATAAAATAAAATAACATAAAGAGGTAACATGTTTAAATAGAAAATACAGAAATAGGAATTATACATAATATATACACATAATATGTAGATATATGAAAAAAATAACAAAAATAATAATAATAAGAATAATATACGAAAAACCAAATAAATATAAACACTCAACTATTTACACCTCTTTCAAATATTTGCTGATCATGTTCTTAATGGCCTTAGGATCTGCGTGCTTATCATGCTTATACCTGGAAAAAAGTGCATTGTACCACCTTACACCCAAATAATCGTAGTGATGTTGGCCGGTTGCTGTATTCTTTCTAGGAACTTTGATTAGAAGCGACTCTCTACGCGATCTACCACTCGGGATTACAATATCCCCCGGATTATATCCGTGGATAAAGTAATCCTTATGAACTTGGTAGAGAGCCGCTCTTTTATACAATTGGTCAATTGTTAGCACCGGAAAGTCATGATATAATTGCAATGTGGAATAGTCGAAAGGCTAAGCTTTCATTAATCATGTTTACAAGAAAATTGAAAAGGCAAAATGAACCATTTCTTACAGTATGGGGGGTCAGCCTCATACCAATATAAAAGTCAAGGAATTATGACTTAATGTTAGATATTATCTTTTAAATATCACAACTCATTTGTTAACTAGGATGTATAGTGTTGTGAGTAGTCATTACATGCTAGACATCGTCTGCCGCCACTCATTTGTTATCTAGGAGGTATAGTGTTGCGAGTAACCATTACATGGTAGACATTGTCTGCCGCCACTCATTTGTTATCTAGGAGGTATAGTGTTGCGAGTAACCATTACATGGTAGACATTGTCTGCCGCCACTCATTTGTTATCTAGGAGGTATAGTGTTGCGAGTAACCATTACATGGTAGACATTGTCTGCCGCCACTCATTTGTTATCTAGGAGGTATAGTGTTGCGAGTAACCATTACATGGTAGACATTGTCTGCCGCCACTCATTTGTTATCTAGGAGGTATAGTGTTGCGAGTAGTCATTACATGCTAGACTATTCTGCCTATTCTATCCAGGGCCAGATTCTGATCCAGCAGTTGTGTATGGAGATTGCAGATGTAAGAAAGCTTTTACATAGTTTTTCCAGTAATTTATAGACAATCCAGGCAGAATGTGTTTGAAAGGCCCTAAGGCGTTCTGTGCCGTTTGAGAAATAAACAATTCTATTTATTCTTAGGACCATTCCTTTACAGTAGCTGTAGTAGACTTAATCAAATTTAAAATAGCACTGATAGACACAATATATCCCTAAATTACATAAATTGCCAACTAACTCTTCATGAAATGCTCCAAGACATGACCTATGAAGATACAGAGAAACTGTTACTTGTAGACTGTAGTAGAGTAAGTTTATATTAATTCTATTTTATATTTGTTTATACTGATATCTTGATAGAAGTAGGTTTTTTTGTATTGGCACTTAGATTTAATACGATAGTATTAAAATATGAATAAATGTAATAAAAAAAAAACGCAACTAAGCTACACATATAGTGTAACTTCTTGCCGCGTTATCCCCGAAGGGGTCGCATGTGGCGAGTTGAACCTATTTATTTTTACAGGTAAGGGGGCCGGCCTTACGCCAACCACTTCAGTTGAAGTGGAGGTTTCCCAGCTCCCGAGAGTGCTGGTACTCATTTCTTGTGAAGGCTGAGTAAACCTTGCCGGTATTTTATTTTGGGTTTGAAATAAACACCGAAACAGGAAATCATTTCTGACACCCTCGGTGGGATTCGAACCCAAGCTTTCGGCATGGAATGCAAGCACTTTACCACCTGAGCTATCTACCGGACTATGATTATTAATAATTATTTAGTTTAAGAATTTAAATCAAACACTGTCTTAAATTTTCACTTTAACAATTATTTATTCTTTAATTTTACTAACGTTTTCGATCTTAGATTATCGTCAGGTATAATTTTTTTTTTATTTAATTTTTTTTTTTTATACCTGATGATGATCTAAGATCGAAAACGTTAGTATAATTAAAGAACAAATAATTGTAAAAGTGAAAATATAAAATAGTGTTTGATTTAAATCCTTAAACTAAATAATTATTGAATATGAATTTTCACAGTGTTAATACACAAACAATACAAAATATAATAATTATTATTTATGTACACAATCTCTCCACACCTGAGACACAAGATTTTATAGTTCCGGCACAGTTCAGGCACATGTATTATTATTTTCCTATTAAGTTAAATTCCTTATGTGTACAAATGCTTAGGCTGGCCACATACACACATTATCCGTATTCAATTTCCTAATTCGTTTTCCGTATTCGGACATTTGAATGCATGGAATCAGTAGAATGAAGTGCGGAATGTATTCCGTTCGGAAAAAAAGCGAACGTGTGTGTCAGTTAATGCGTTAGGAAATCGAATATGGAAAACGTGTGTATGCGGCCAGCCTAAGAGGTGTTTTTGTATAAATAAATAATGTCTGTGCATGTTTTCAGTCCCCCTCCCTGCATGTGGAGAAGGCGAGGAGTTGGTGAAGTGTCCTGGCTACTGTACCCGGGGCAACATCCAGAGCTGTGCAGAGTACCTGAGCAACCAGGCGCTGGGCTGCGAGCCAGCAGAGCTGCCGTTGCCCTGCTACCCACAGTGCGCCTGCAGGCAGGGCTTCCTGAGGAACAACCGGGGGAAGTGTGTGAAGAAAGAAGATTGTAAGTTACAAGCTGATACCATGGAATTTCATTTACCTGCTCCATTAAATATTACATAGGATGATTTATTTGGTGAGCACAGTTTTTGTGTAAACCACACTTTGTGAGCTAGGCTGTCGTTGAAGAAAGTGACAATTCTTAAGCGAGACCCAGTCCCTGTGAGGCTGGATATATTGTATATGAGGATGATTTATTTATGTTTAGTTTCTACATAATAAAAGAGTGCTGCTTTTGTGTGTGTCACACCTCACGGGCCCTCCCAATCATGAATGAGATATTTGATTAAAGGTGCCGTTTCAGTGCTCCCTTAAAATGGATGGACCTTTGATCTGTAATGTTGGCGGCTAGGGTTTATTAAAGTGAAATTTGTTTTATGTTTTAGTTTTTGATTTTCATATATATTATTATTTATTGATTTACAAAATGAAATTTGTCGGGTATGTTCCTTGACTTATAAGTTGGTATGCGGCTGACCACCCATGCTGTAAAAATGGTTTCACTTTGCCAATGTCACCCCTGTTTCAGGGAAGGACGGCAAGAGTTGCAGGGTGTTGCAGGGTGATTTGGTTTTTATGTTGTAGGTTCACATGAGGCATGTGCAAGCGCGAACTTGTACGTGTCTGGTTGTGAGAATGCATGTAATGTGAATCTCCAATGAAACATATCTTTGAAACTTAGATTAGATTCGACCTTTGGAGACTGGTTGTTATGTTTAGATAGAAAGGTATCTCCAGGATACTTACATCCGGCTAGCTCTCACCATCATCACTCAGGGCGTGGGGATTCTCTTTAGTGGTGTTGCTTATTCTATCTTGGGAAATGTTTCATAATTTAAAGATAATTTATTATTAACAAAGCTGATTTTATTATCAAGTAATATGGGGAAAAAAGGGAAATAAAGGAATGGCCCGACCTGCACCTCGTCACTTAAATCACTCCCAAACGTTGCGTTCTCGAAAGCTGCAGTCACAGAGGCTAACGCCTCTAAAGATGGGGCTCCAGGGTGGACGATCTTATTTATCTGGCTCCGGTGCGACCCACGTTTACTGCGCCAAATCTCGCAGCACTTTTGAGCTCGACCACTCTCCGTCGCCTCTAGCCCCCGACTGCCGTCTCGGGTTTCCGAACTCATCCCGAATGAAGCATCGAGAGTCTTCGGGTAATGTCAGAAACACTCGCGGCTCACCCCTCAGGTAGACCGAATTGACGTCACAGCACTTTCTCATATTTTATTTGCATAGCAACATAACATGGTCTTTTGTAAAGGCACGTACATTGTTCAACCTGGGGAAGAGCATATTTATTATTGTGGTCCTATGGGAATCCAACCCACTACTGTTAATCTGAAGTGTTTTATGTTTGTTTCTCCATAGAGACTGCTCAGACATTTGGCTGTTGCAGCATCCATGGTAACCTGATCTGTGACCTTGCTATACAGATCGTCATGGCTTTGCGCTTAATCATCTTCCATCTATTTATTTTATTGTGATTGATGATTTCCGTATATACTCTTTCGGGGCTATTCTTAGATATTTTAGTCGTCGGTTGAGCCCATGCATTTACAACTAATGATGCCTAGGTTGAAAGTCTCATCACCACGGTCATTCTTACCTACCAAATTTTGGTAATATTTGTATGAAGACTAATCAGCTGTTCACTTGCGAACATCTTGGATTGACAGGTCTTCATGCAAATACTTCATTAGTTTGTCAAAGCGTGGGCTCAACCTACGACTAAAATGTCAAAGAATAACCCTGATATTGTCTGACATCTAGATCACACAGATTATTGTTATACATGGCTTACACTGATGGTAGATGACAGCTAAAGGAGGGCGCTGCATGACTTCCCCACCTTGTAAACTTCTAAAAGCAAGGGCTATTATTTTTTTTGTCTTCAACAAAATTGTTCCTACACTTTAAGAACTCAGCTAACATCACGCTGAACTATAACAGTGACGTTGTACAAGCTGTGGGTAGGTAGGTACATAACGTTGCAATGATTTCCAGGTTGCAGCAGCCCAGGTGAGATGGCCGTGTCTTGCCCCAACGCCTGCCCCCTGACGTGTGACTACAGAACACCCGATGAGCGCCCCACATGTGATAAGGCCTGCTTGGTGGTTGGATGCACTTGTAGAGATGGCTCGGTCAGAAATGCAGAGGGAGCGTGTGTCTCAGTTGATAAATGCCGTAAGATATTTTTACATGTTTTAGCAAGAAAAAATTAAGTTTTTTTAAGGAATCCTGTGCGAGAGATTCCCTTGGTTTCAAAGAACGTAGATGTCTATGAAATTTTTTATACTGCCTCAAAGGTAAGAGAGATGTCCTATCTTTTGTAGCAGGGCTGTTAGCTGTGTAGTGTTGCGTTGCCTTTGTTTCAAGACACTGAAATGAACAAGGCGATTGGTATTGGTTTTAAATAGGACAGGATAAAATTGGGGTGGAAATACAGATACCGGTAAGTCGTGCCATAAGCGGGCAGTTTGGCAACGGAATGAGCCGTGAAAACAGCAAGTGTTATGTTATTTTAAAATAACATAAAAAGAACAATCTCAAAGTGTACAGTGTGTTTTGTGGACCGAACGGAGCCGAACGGTCACGGAAGCGGCCGAACTGCGCCGTGCGCACTGATCGGTCCGTCGCTCAGCAGTTCTCGGCAAGAGGTGAAGAGAGTCAGACGTCGGTGACCAAGCACTAAGCGGTGCAAGAGGGGGCATTACCATGGAGCTCCCTCCTCCCCATCTACTAGGATTTCCTGCCAGCAAGGCACCCGCCTTGTGGACCAGAGACAGATGCATAGGAGCGCCCACCCAGGGGCTCCAACGTGTGGAGGCGTCCGCCTCGTAAGCCGCCGCTAGCCTGGGGCGCTGCCCCAGGCCTTCAGTTCGGAACTTCAGTCAACAGAGTAGGGAGTGTTTTAGTGAAGAGGTGCAGGTCGGGCCATTCCCTTATTTACCTTTTTCCCCCCATATTACTAAAGTAAATAAACCCTTATTTGTTCATGTTAAACTTATCTTTTCATTAAATATACAACCCTTCCCAAAATACAAGTAAGCAACACAAGGAAAGAACCCCATGCCCTAAGAGTGATGCGGAAGATAGCTAGCCGGAGTAAGTATCCTGTAGGTACATCCTGGAAGGAACCTTCCATTTTAAACCTAACACAAGTTCTCATAGTTTTGATATCGACTACAAAGGGAGGAATGTGAGGCGTTCTACAAGTACTATAATAAGATAAGCACATGGAAAGTTTAACGTTATGCCATTGATGTATAATAATAGTGGACCCAAAACTATTTTAACACAAATGAATGCTATTTCATTATCTAGATTTTCAGCAGTAACTTCGTGAAAGTTCATTTTAATACAATAAAATAAAAATTGCTTTGTTTTAATTCACATGAGTTTATTTTTGGACACGAAGATGGGAGGTACTGCTTCTCCCGAAACTGGTCGTGTTCAAAAATAAACTCATGTGAATTAAAACAAATCTCTTAAAATTTGTGTACTCACATGATTTTTAAAAATAAATTGTGCACACAATTTTTACTATATTTTGTATTGTTTGTGTATTAACACTGTGAAAATTCATAATGTTGTGGTGAACATACTTACAACACATTTCTTTCTATGTAGTCTGATTACAGTTGCAGTCCATGCGTCACATACAATGTGACGTCATCATCGTTGGACGGTGAAATTCATTACCATATATGGTCACAGAGAGTGCAATTCATTACCATATATGGTCACGAAGAAAGACCACTCGCTGTCGCCATCTTGGGAACGATCACCGCCCGACACGCACTGCACTCCGCGATTGACTGTCAACTCGTTAAGACGCATCCCCGTCATTGTCACATTCTCCACGCTCGAATCTACTCGGTTATAATATTCTTAATAATATTCAACTCTATTATAATATATTCTCAATAATATTCTATAAAACAATACTGTGTAATCTCTGCTAAATATTAAAATCAAGTTTGTCCATCAAGTGTTTTTATTTACCTCCACAACAACCAAGGAGTGGTGTTGGATGCTAGCTACCTTCAGTAGAACTCGCTACCGACATCACCCCTTACAGTGGTGACCCCGACGTGATTTGGAAGGTGAATGGAACCCCAAACTTGAACAGTGATCGAGCGTGGAGTGTGACAAGAGTGAATCGCGAGTCATTCAACCAGTGCCAACGACGGTAAAGGTACAGAAACAGTCAGCGTTATTTGTCTTGTCGCGCATTCCTCAGTGCACCGCGTCATCCGCTTGCATCGGTGTACTTTCCCCCGCGCGACTGCAACCGCCTCTGTTCCTCACCGCGCGCGTGACGTCAGCGAACCGTTATCGCACAGCGACGCGTCATCAGTCGCTTATCGCGTCGTTTGCAATACGACACGCCCGTTGCAAAAATCAGCTGATTTCTTATCGTAAGAACCAGCTGAGGCATACACACGTCGCGCAACACACATCCCGTGACCTACAAACACAATGCAACGCCACGGCACGCCTGACAGTGAGGTGCTCGAAGAAGATGAGTACCTAGACTTTGCACCCTCAGCCGCACCCGCACCTGCACCTGCACATGCGCCTGCACCTACAGTCACACGTCCGCCTGTAAACAACCAGCTGCAGAGGACATCGATCGACAGGGTCGCTGTCCGAGTGCCAACCTTCTGCCCTCAGGACCCCGAGATGTGGTTCTGCATGGCAGAACGGAGCTTTGAAGCAGCTGGAGTGACAGCTGAACAAACAAAATTCGGCTATATACTGAGCGCCCTGGATCCCAAATACGCCACTGAGGTGAGAGACATAATTCTTAATCCGCCGGAGAAAGGAGCCTATCAGTTGCTGAAGAGGGAGCTGACAAAACGACTTAGTTCGACTCAAGAACAGAAGACGCGACGGCTGTTGGAACACGAAGAGGTAGGAGATCGGAAACCTTCGCAATTTCTCAGACACCTGAGGATGCTTGCGGGGACTGCAGTGGGAGACGAAGTCCTGAGGACGCTCTGGATGAGTCGCTTGCCGCAGTCTATGCAGGTCGTGCTGGCTACGCAGAAGGGCGTAGAGCTCGACAGGGTTGCCGACCTAGCAGACGCCATGTCTGACTCCACCGCTAACACGCCGTCCATTCACGAAACATCCGTGGAGACCTCCTTAACTGCTGTCATAAAAAACATGGAGACAGCTCTCCGTGCGGAGATTGCTGAGATCCGCAGGGAGTTTTCAGGCAAGCATGTTTCAAGACCAGTAACAGCTACTGCAAGATTTCCTCGAGGGAGATCCAGGAGCAGGTCATCGGGACGCCCCCAAAACTCTGGCTACAGTCCATCCGGTTCCTGTTGGTATCACGCCAAATTTGGCTCAAGGGCTAAGAAATGCAGACAACCCTGTAGCTACCAGGGAAACGACATGGGCACTCGCTAGATGCGGCCAGCGAAACATGCCCGATGTCAAGCCGTCTTTTCATCACCGATCACTCAACTAAAACGAAATTTCTCATAGACACGGGAGCGGACCTGTGTGTCTACCCCCGGCTAAAAATCCAAGGACGCCCAGCCAAGTCTTCATATGAACTGTCAGCAGCAAATGGGACAACCATAGCCACGTACGGTACCGTCACACTGACGCTAAATCTGGGATTGAGACGGGATTTCACATGGAAATTCGTGATCGCGGATGTAACCAAACCTATCATCGGAGTGGACTTCCTAGGCCACTTCGGTTTACTGGTAGACGTCAAACACGGAAAACTTCTCGACCGAACTACGCAGCTCGCTACTTCTGGACATCGCAGCAACGTGCATGTTGAGACCGTCAAAACTGTTGCTGGTAAGTCACCATTCCATGCACTTCTTCAGCAGTTCCCTGACCTCACACGTCCAGATGGTACATCGAGAGAAGTTTGCCACGGCACACGACATCACATCAAAACAACCCCCGGACCACCAGTTTCTGCAAGACCAAGACGACTTGCACCTGACAAACTTTCGATAGCTAAAAAGGAATTTCAGAAGATGGCACAACTAGGGATCATCCAACCATCGGAGAGTTGCTGGTCATCACCTCTTCATCTCGTCCCGAAATCTGACGAGCAATGGCGACCTTGTGGCGATTATCGAGGTTTAAATGCTAGGACAGTACCTGATCGGTATCCAGTTCGACACATTCAAGATTTCGCTCAATCTCTGCAAGGACGAACAATTTTCTCAACCATCGATCTTGTTCGAGCCTACAACCAAATTCCAGTCGTTGAAGATGACATCCCGAAGACAGCCATCACAACGCCGTTCGGACTATATGAATTTAAATTCATGTCGTTCGGTCTTCGAAACGCCGCTCAAACTTTTCAACGTTTCATTGACGAAATCCTACTAGGACTTGACTTCTGCTACGCATATATTGATGACATACTCGTCGCATCAACTTCAGAAGAAGAGCACCTACAGCATCTCAAAATTTTGTTCAAGAAACTTCAAGACTACGGAGTCGTAGTCAACTCCCGAAAATGCTTCTTTGGTCAAGAGGAAGTAAAATTTCTAGGTTATCTTGTCACCGGTGAAGGCACGCGTCCACTACCTGACAAAGTCGAAGCCATCAAGAAATACACTCGCCCCACAACAATCAAAGATCTACGCAGATTTCTGGGTATAATCAATTTCTATAGAAGATTCATACCTAAAGCCGCGCAGATCCAAGCACCATTAAACGCCCTACTGACGAACAACGCCAAAGGAAAACAACCGATTATCTGGACTTCAGAAGCTATCGTCGCCTTTGACGCCTGCAAGGAGAGCCTGGCCGACGCTACGTTGATATCTCATCCTAGAAGCGATGATACTCAACTAGCCATCATCAGTGACGCCTCCGACACAGCAGTAGGCGCAGCACTCCAACAACTCGTAAATGGAAAATGGAAACCACTGGCGTTCTTTTCGAAAAAGTTGAGCGCCGCTGAACGCAAGTACGGAGCTTATGATCGAGAATTGCTAGCTATATACCTAGCAATCAAGTACTTCAAACATATGGTAGAAGCGCGAAATTTTATCATATTCACTGATCATAAGCCGATCACATTCGCTTTCAAACAAAAAGCGGAAAAATGTACACCACGACAATTCAGACATCTCGATTATATAGGTCAGTTTTCAACGGACATACGATATGTATCCGGAAAAGACAACATCGTCGCTGACGCACTATCCAGGATTGAAGCCATCGACACTACTACAGTAGATTTCAACGCACTAGCTAAGGATCAAGAAATCGATCCGGAAATGCAAACATTCTTACAGGAAGAATCTGTATTAAAACTTAAGAAGATTCAGATTCCGAATACTGAGGTAACCGTTTTCTGTGACATCTCAACACCAAACGCAAGACCGTTTGTCACCACAAAGCACAGACGCGCAGTATTCAACTCCATCCACAGGCTATCACATCCAGGAATCAGAGCGACAACCAAGCTTATCACAGAACGATACGTTTGGCCGTCTATCAAGAAAGATTGCAAGAACTGGACCCAAAACTGTATTCAATGCCAGAAAAACAAAGTAACTTGACACGTTTCAGCACCATTAGGAACATTTCTGCCACCATCTGCCAGATTCGAGCATGTCCACATAGACATCATCATTCTACCTATGTCCGAAGGAAATAGGTACTGTCTGACATGCGTGGATCGGTTCACCAGATGGCCAGAAGCATTTCCCATCGAAGACCAAGAAGCTAATACCGTAGCACGAGTATTCTACGATGGCTGGATCACAAGATTTGGAGCCCCTCGTAGAATCACCACAGACCAAGGAAAGCAATTCGAATCAAACCTGTTCAGGCAACTGAATAACCTGACTGGTACAACTCGAATTCACACAACCGCCTACCATCCAGCAGCAAATGGCATGGTAGAGCGTCTTCATCGACAACTCAAGGCAGCAATAAAATGTCATGAAAATGAGCGATGGACACAGACACTCCCAACAGTGCTCATGGGTATTCGAGCAGCATGGAGAGAAGATCTACAAGCAACGCCAGCAGAACTTGTGTATGGCACACCTCTACGCCTACCCGGCGACTTCCTTGGCTCTGACAGCAAACAACAAGAAAATGCTCACGGTTTCGCACACATCCTGCGACAGCACTTTGAAAACGTACGCCCAGTACCCGGAACGCACCACGGGGAAAAGAAGAGTTTCATTTTCAAAAACCTTACTACAACCACACATGTTTTCCTACGTGACGACACTGTGAAAAAGCCTCTACAATCGCCTTATGAAGGACCTTATGAAGTGATTAAGCGCAACAACAGAACTTTCGTCATACGGAAAAACGGCAAAGATATTACAGTCACTGTTGATAGACTCAAACCCGCCTACATCACAACGGGCGAGGAAGCACGAGTAATCACAACACCAACAAGCCCCAGCACGGAAAAACCAGCCAACCTTCCAGAACAAACCTCCAAGAAAATCATAACCACAAAATCTGGAAGAAGAGTAAAATTTCCTGACAGGCTTGATGTGTAAACAACGCATACATACATTTTTCATTATTTTATTTCTGTATCGTAAAAGTAAACAAGCAGAGAACACAGTTGACAACCCCTGCAAAAGGCACAAAATACAAACACAACATCAGGTCACTCACCAAGAGTCCAAAGTCGATATTTTCGCAACATGCAACATCAGCTAAAATGAAACACTCATCAGCCAACTCAATTGCACAATCCAAAATATCGCAAACTGATCATAGTGACGCATCACATAATGACTCAAATAATTGTCAATGTGTCAGTTCACTAGCAGTCTTCAACAAACCAACATGGGATCAACATCCAGCAAAGAAGAGCTAGTCATCGCACAGACCGCAGCCGGAGCAGCTGAAACCAGCGCTCACAGGACAACGCATCGTTTAACCGTTTCAATATTAATCATAATATGTATTTTGTGCTTCAGCATTGGCGTTTACCTAGTGTGGAGGAAATGCCGGAGACAAGTGAAAAACGATGTCCTGACACAGCTCCGGATCCTGGAGAAAACCCAGCAGCCTCTACCGAAGATCCGTCAATGAGGATCGGGACAAGCAGGCCAGCTAAGAAGAAGGACAACGACTCGGAGACCATCACAATAACCATCTTCATCATCGTGGTTATCCTCCTCACCATCTTCACGACCCATGGACTACGAGAATTTGGCAGAAGTCTGATCATCCAACCAGACGCATACTGCTGACGAGACAAATTCCCATCTATGTATCTCCATCTTTGTCGCGATCTGAATCGCTGGGAAGGGGGTACCTGTGGTGAACATACTTACAACACATTTCTTTCTATGTAGTCTGATTACAGTTGCAGTCCATGCGTCACATACAATGTGACGTCATCATCGTTGGACGGTGAAATTCATTACCATATATGGTCACAGAGAGTGCAATTCATTACCATATATGGTCACGAAGAAAGACCACTCGCTGTCGCCATCTTGGGAACGATCACCGCCCGACACGCACTGCACTCCGCGATTGACTGTCAACTCGTTAAGACGCATCCCCGTCATTGTCACATTCTCCACGCTCGAATCTACTCGGTTATAATATTCTTAATAATATTCAACTCTATTATAATATATTCTCAATAATATTCTATAAAACAATACTGTGTAATCTCTGCTAAATATTAAAATCAAGTTTGTCCATCAAGTGTTTTTATTTACCTCCACAACAACCAAGGAGTGGTGTTGGATGCTAGCTACCTTCAGTAGAACTCGCTACCGACATCACCCCTTACAATGTTTAGTTTACAATTTTTTTTGAAGGAATTCAAAGAAAACACTGTTTATTTTCACTCAAATATATTTAAAAAGATTAGAATCTTTAAAATAAATTACAAACGCGTTTTCGACCTAGTAGGTCATCATCAGGTATCACCTGAGCCGAACGGTCACGGAAGCGGCCGAACTGCGCCGTGCGAACTGATCGGGCCGTCGCTCAGCAGTTCTCGGCAAGAGGTGAAGAGAGTCAGACGTCGGTGACCAAGCACCAAGCGGTGCAAGAGGGGGCATTACCATGGAGCTCCCTCCTCCCCATCTACTAGGATTTCCTGCCAGCAAGGCACCCGCCTTGTGGACCAGAGACGGATGCATAGGAGCGCCCACCCAGGGGCTCCAACGTGTGGAGGCGTCCGCCTCGTAAGCCGCCGCTAGCCTGGGGCGCTGCCCCAGGCCTTCAGTTCGGAACTTCAGTCAACAGAGTAGGGAGTGTTTTAGTGAAGAGGTGCAGGTCGGGCCATTCCCTTATTTACCCTTTTCCCCCCATATTACTAAAGTAAAAATTTGTGTACTCACATGATTTTTAAAAATAAATTGTGCACACAATTTTTACTATATTTTGTATTGTTTGTGTATTAACACTGTGAAAATTCATAATGTTTAGTTTACAATTTTTTTTGAAGGAATTCAAAGAAAACACTGTTTATTTTCACTCAAATATATTTAAAAAGATTAGAATCTTTAAAATAAATTACATACCTGATGATGACCTACTAGGTCGAAAACGCGTTTGTAATTTATTTTAAAGATCCTAATCTTTTTAAATATATTTGAGTGAAAATAAACAGTGTTTTCTTTGAATTCCTTCAAAAAAAATTGTAAACTAAACAATTTTTACTTGTTTTGGTCAGTAAATTTGACAATTTTGTAAAAAAAATTGCACACAGTTTTTCTGGTAATCCATAGATAAACCATAGCTCATCCGGGGAGAATGTGTTGTGTCGAAAGCAAATGAATATAACTTGTACCTACATTTTTCAGCTCTCAGATGTGGCAAGAGAGAAGAGCTGAACAAGTGTCCATCATATTGTACCTTTGAAGAGACCTGCTTCTCGTACATCAATGGCATCTTCCCTGTCTGTGCCCCGCCCCCAGACGGCTATGTGTGCTCCCCCAGATGTGACTGCCAGCCGGGAACAGCCAGGATCGACGGCCTCTGCCGGCCTGTCAGTGAATGTGAGTTCAAGTACAATGCAGAAACATACCTTTAGTGTAGCTTCTTGCCGCTTACCCCCCTAGCATGTGGCGAGTGGAACCTATTTATTTCTACAGATAAGAGAGTCGGACGTAACCACTAACCTAACCACTTCAGTTGAAGAAGGGATTTCCCAGCTCCCGAAGGGGCTGGTTTTCATTGTTCGTGAAGGCTGAGTACCTACCTTGTCAGTATCTTATTTTGGGTTTGAAATAAACACCAATATGAGAAATTATTTCTGACATCCTTGGAGGAAATCAAACCTTTACCCTAAGCATGGAATGCAAGCTTTCTACCTGGGCCAGAAGACGAGCTTTCAAATTGACAATTTTTTGGTGGAATTTTGTTTTAAAAATATATATTTTTGATAAATTTTTCAAAACTTGTTCTTGCTGTGTTTCAGGCTGCGGAAAGAATCAAGAAATTGTAGGCTGTCCCGCTAAGTGCGATAAGGGCTGTGAGGGGGCTGAGCCCGCCCCTGACTGCAAGATAGACTGCTTCTTGAGGAAGTGCGCGTGTGCAGATGGCTACGTCAGAGACTTCAATGGAGAATGTGTCGCCCCCAGCGAGTGCCGTAAGGAATACACACTTTACTTAGAGATGATTTCCCTTCACACAATGCAGGATGAAGTCCACACATTAATTGACATTGAAAAAGTTGTGGCAGGTTGCTAGGCAGACGGTTAAATAATGTTTTGATGCTGGTTGCCTAGGACCTTAATCACATAGACCAGGTACGCTTGCGTGTCGAGAAAAAAGAGTTCATGAATATATTTTGTGCTGTTTTGCATAAGAATATAGATAATTAATGTTGAACGTCTGCCCCCAGGGTACAAATCAATAGGAATACAAAACATGGATCTTTGACAAGTCATTTCTGGAGAATTTACTTTACCCTCATTGCTTTGTTGCCTTGTTGGTATTAAAGCCAACATCCTCAAGAAACACCCTCGTTGTTTAGTGAGCAAGGATGAACATAAAAAATATATATCTCTTTCTATAATCAAAATTGCATAGATATAAAATTAAATAATAAGATTAATATTAAATGCGCACCCACTTGTTGGTTTCAGCTGCTCCTTGTGGCCTGAATGAGGTGCGCACTTGCGCCCCTTGTCCCCCTGGCTCTCCCTGTGAGAGTTCTGCTTGTGTTCCAGTCTGCCAGTGCAAGGCAGGATACTCCAGAGACGCCGCAGGAGAGTGCGTCAGCGGTAACACTTACGCAGCACTTTGTTCTTATTTATTGAAAAGGAAAGAAAACCAGGAAGTCCCAAAAATGCTGCTCTGCACACATAATATCCTTCTTTAATATTGAATCTAAGTTGCAAGGATACATTGGAATTTCAGGCTACATTACATTATGTTAATTGTGCACCCACAAGCAGACACATCGCACGCTTAATCATAAAGATGAAAATAACTCAAAAAATAAGAATGGTGGGAAATCACGTTTGAAGTTCAGACAACCAGTACAACTTGTATGGGATGAAAAAGGCGACCGATGTTTTATCTCGGTCATATTCGTCCAAATTGAACGGCTGTCGCATTCTACCTATTCTTCTCGCATTGTTCTTGCGTTTTATTACAAAATCTCAATTTTCCCAATTTTTGAGTTATTGCTCTTTATTATTAAGTGTGCGAAATGTCGAGACCGGGCGAAGAGGTCGGTCTTTGACGCTTTGCTAAAACTTGCCTCAGCGTCTAGTTCCCATAGTCACAGTGGGAGGGAGTTCCACATTGCTGGAGCAGCCATCTCGAAGGCTCCATCACCAAAAGCAGTTTGCTGCTTCCTTAAGGAGTTATCCAGGATGCTGAGTCATGATTTCACAGATCTCAGAATTTGCCAGCTTCCTTATGTATTCCGGGGCAGTTTCATGTCTTGAAGTACAAGCAGCAGATCTTGAACGGGATTCCAAGAAGTATTATTTTGCAAGTTGCCGTCCATTTACTTATGTATTTTTCCTTCTGAAAGGGATTTGGATAGTCAGCTATTTGTTTAGTCAAAAAGGTTTGATGTATGTTTATAATATGATTTTAGAATGTGGTTTCGCTGAAAAGCCATGCCCAGCCAAGTGTGAAGCTTCCTGGGACTCTGAACCTGGCTCGGATTGTGTAGAGAGGACTGTGATCTAACACATGTCAATGAGTTATTTTTTATAGATATTTTTCTCCTCACAATAACTGTCAAAGTCGTTTTACAACTTCAAAAAAACTTTATAGAATCTTTTGGATTTAAAATGTATTTTTTGTTGTAGACCTGAAATGTGGGCCAAATGAAGAAGTGGATCCTTGCCCTCCGTGCACTGGAGATACGTGTCCTGCAGTTTGCACCCCTGCGTGTAAATGCAAGCCCGGCTTCCAGGATAACAAAGGGGTTTGCGTTAAAGGTAAAGCAGGCAGATGAGGATTTCTACACAACAGAGAGCTGTATAAAGTTTCGTTTGTGCCACATGGGGAATGAAAGCAATAATTGTATATACATATATATTATTTGCAGCGTGCGGCGTGAACGAGGTGTTGGGCTGCCCGCCTTGCCCGAAGGGAAGAGTCTGTCCCGCTGTGGTCTGCAGGGATCTGGTCTGTGTTTGCAAAGAAGGGTTCGAAAGGAACAACAAAGGGGCTTGCATCAAATGTCCAAAACCTTACAAATGATAACCAAGGAGTTGTTTTGTATTTTTGTTGAATTAAATACCTCTGCCATTACAATCATCACAATGTGTTTTTTTTCAATGTATCACAAATACCCTAAACATCTTAACAATTTCACCCTTATCATTTCTTTCAATTACATCTTTTAACTTTCAACTTCAGTTATTTAATAAAATGTTGTTAAAATTTATTTTCTGAGTTTTATTTTATGCACAACCAGTTTTTGGCAGAAGCAGTACCTCCCATCTTCAGATGCAAAATTTTTACACCTCGTCCCCTTAGTGCTTGTTTGTCTTATGTAAATCAGAGGAATTTTAATATGAGCAATATTTGTCTGTTTACTAGAACAATGTGTCTCATGAAAAATGGAAATTTATTGAAAAAATATTAAGAAAACTCTCACACCATTGCTCTTTACGTTTTTTCTTAACTCAGATTGTGTAAATGTGATTTCATTGAATGGTCATCTTTTAATCAAAGAGCAGATAAGCCAAACGAGCACTGGGGACGATGACCTGGGGGCGCAGGGGTATGAAATGAATTCATAACCTCTCTCCCCAAATATCCACCTTACCTGCGCGTAGTGCTCCCTGAGTCCCTGCTACGCTGACGAGGCTACTACTCTGGGGACCGAGCACCTCCCGGAGTAAGGAGGCTCCTCCATACAGCCAACGGCCCTTAGGGCACATGAGCTCAGTAGAGTTGCCTTTCGTGTCTTAGTGCTGAAACAAATCCTAGAGAGACGACTAGACGTGAATCTTACAACGTACACAACTTTCATAGATTTAGAAATAGCATTTGATAAAGTAGACGGGCATCTGTTGTTTAGAACTATGAAGAAAAGAGGAATTGATAGGAAAGACAGAAGAGCCATTCTTAAATTGTACAAAGATCAAACAACACTTATAGATTTAAATGGAACTATGGAGAAAGCTAAAATAAGGAAAGGCGTAAGACAAGGTTGCCCAATATCACCCTATTTGTTTAATTTATTTGTAGAAGAAGCGATAGAAGAGGTGAAAGAAAAAACAAAAGGTGTACTAATTAATGGTCAATGGTGCTGGAGAGAAAGTTTACTAATATTTTGTTTTTAAAGTCTGGTCTATAGATCAGTTGAAAGATTTGGTAAAAGGAAAGATTGTTTGATAAAATGTGGCGATGCTCTCAGTTACCTAAGTTGTAGAGATATGTTGACATTTCAGAGACATTCTTTATGCAGACTCATAAGCAGACAAATTGAGTACATTCGTACAAAATAAAAACGCATTTATAAAATAAACATTTAATATGAATCTTTAATCTTTTTAATCTCTTTGCAACTCAGATTATTATAGATTACAAACCCTGTATAATATGAGTTTTATGGACGTGCAAAACTCTGCAATTGTTTGTTAATCATTTTTTATTTCGATAGGAAAACATTGCTTGTTTGAAATTGGATTTTATGAAAATGATTAAACAGGTGAAATATGAAATGAATTACTTACTTGTTTGTTTGTATTGGTGGTTATTTATGTATTTACAAATAGTCGGTTACTTATAAATAAAATGGTTTATAATTATTCAAGTAAATGGATTTTATTACTCAAATATTCAAATAACTTCTAGACTGAACACATCATCATAACAATTTACAGATTCAGTTAAATACAAACTTTGGTTAATTTATTTCACACAATTGATTTTAAGATTCCGTTAACATGAGATTTGGTTGATTTACAGAGTTAATTTTACACCATGGTTGATTGACTGCTTATTATTATAGCGCCAGCTCCGATACAAGTCTAACGACAGCTTTGGCTTTTTTTATAGCATGCATAAGGATGGCTCTTGAAACATTGGGAACTGGAACATGTGAGATTTTGATAGGAAAAAGTGGAGGCAACTTACTCTGCAAAAGCTCTGGCTACCTTAAGTGGAATGAGTGTAGAGTTGCAGGTAAAATTCCATTTTTACTTTTCTTCCGACTCCATGACAAGCAGAATCTTCAAATGCCTGAGCTTACTTGACACTGACATGCTGAATAAACAAAGCAATATTTGCCCGCAGAGTTGGTTCATGAGCAGTTTATTTAAGAGCACATACCTTGTCAGCGGCGACTAGTAGGCTCGTGTTGGTGGCATGGCTGGCTGTTCCCTTCTCAACATGAAGTTCTTCCTTTGTGTTGCTTTTATTTTATCGGTTATTCAACTGGTCACATCCACTTCAGGTACTTCAATTAAAATTGTAACACTATCTTTTTCTTCATCTTTAGTCTGTTGGATTAGTGACGTTGAAGCTAGTTAGTGAGGTTGAAGCTAGTTAGTGACGTTAAAGCCAGTTAGTGACGTTGAAGCTAGTTAGTGAGGTTGAAGCTAGTTAGTGACGTTGAAGCTAGTTAGTGAGGTTGAAGCTAGTTAGTGACGTTGAAGCTAGTTAGTGAGGTTGAAGCTAGTTAGTGACGTTGAAGCTAGTTAGTGAGGTTGAAGCTAGTTAGTGACGTTGAAGCTAGTTAGTGAGGTTGAAGCTAGTTAGTGACGTTAAAGCCAGTTAGTGACGTTGAAGCTGGCAGCAGATACGATCTACCGATTCAGTTCTACGATCCCTCTAGCGGCTACATATGTTCAGGAATAGCGATCCTACCTCCGTAAGCTAATGTGTATCTCTCACCCCCTACTAGGTAAGGAACACAATTCTTCTCTATTAACTACAGATTGCTCATTTCCCTCCTCATCTCCTCATAGCTGTTGGGAAAAGCAAACAGCAACTAATCGGTGATAACTGGCAGCGTGGTTTTAGCTAACAATTGTATCGGCCGATAGCAAGGGATGGAACATGTTCCGTGGGAACAGCACTACTGCCCGATCATCTGTTGATGGGCAGCCTTGCTTTCACCGACCTGCATGATCGGTAGATAATGACATAGAGTAAGATATAGAGGCGAGGATTTTCTACACATGTTTTATCAGGAAGTCCCAGGTACATATGTACCCATGTACCCATGCACATAAAGAACTCAATGTGGTGTATTTTGTTTGCAGTTCCTATTTGTGGGGCAAATGAAGTGCGAGGTTGCGCCCCCTGCCCCCCTGGGAGGGTCTGCGCCCAGGTGTGCAGGCTGACCTGCGTTTGCAAGAAAGGATACGTGCGAGGCGGCGACGGGAGATGTGTGCTAAGTATGGTTCTGCAGTAGCTACATCGGGGGACTGCGCGTAGTTCAGAAGTTGTCGTCAGTAGTTAACGGATACTGAGGGCGCTGTTGAGGCTAATATAAGTTTTGAGAGAAATATTAATTTTTTTGAAACAATGATTTAGTGTAAATTCCATCTAACTGTAAAATATTGTGTTGAAGTATAAATAAACAAATATGATGATTTATGTAGTGCGCCCTGAAGCCTCTGACCTTCCGCTTACGAGTCTGTAGCGTTAATCACTGGACTAAAAACTAGCCGCATGTGTGTTAATGCGCCAGTGCCGAAGAACTATGGCTTGTCAAACTATGCCTAGCAACCTGGCCAGGTGAAGCCACATTTTTCCCTGGTTTAATTGTGCACACTCCATTGAAGCCATTTCACATAAGTAAGTAAATACTTGCATGGTATATTCAATCTACTATCTTAGTAACTAACTTTCTATCTAAATATATGCTCACATGCAGCATGTGTAAGCGCAAACTTACACGTGCTGCTTGTAGGCATGCATCAAATATCTAATCTAATCTAATCTAAGCTGCAAAGATATATATCATTTAAGATTTACACTAAATGCATTCCCACAAGCAGATATGTATAATTTCGCGCTAACACATGCCGCATGTGGACCTACAATATAAAAACCCAATCTCAAATGAACATAAGCCTTGCAACTCTTGCCGTCCTTCCCTTAAACAGGGGTGACATTGGCAAAGTGAACCAATTTTTATATCATGGGTGGTCAGCCGCATAACAACCTATAAGTAGGGACTGGAAAATAGTGGTGTTATTTTTTGCGAAATTCGCGTTATTTTTTTGGGAAATTCGCGTTATTTTTGATCGAAAACAGGGAAATTCGCGTTATTTTTCATGATAAACGGGGAGATTCGGTATAATTTTTAGGGTTGATTAGATCAAAATGAAGGTTTATATAATTGCAGACCAAAAGATATTACTAATATTTACAATTTATTATATAAACAACAATAATTTATTTAAAAAACAATGAATAAACAACATCTGAATCAAAAGGAGTACCTACCTAACTTACAAAAAACCATTGATTGAAAAAAATATAAATATTTCAATGACACTCCGAATACCCTGCAATATACTTTTAAAATATTAAATTTTTGTGCATTTAGTGTCTAGGTGAGGGTTATCTAATTTTTCAAGGGATGTTGGCTTTTATGAAAGCCTCAAGTTGTGCTCTTGGCTAATCCAGCACAGCTTCACTCCTTGAAGTATTTTCCTTCATTGATGTCACGATTCAAGTCTGATTGGAGGATCCAGGACAGTTCTGCTTATTTTATTTTATTTTAATAAAATAGATTTGTGAATAGGAATGTAATTCACCAACCTACTCTGTCTGGCCAGAAACAGGTATTAATATCATTAATGAATAATTAAAAATAATTAATTATTGTTTATTTAAATGAATTATTAATTTATAATTATCCAATAACATCTGTTGAACCAGGGTCAAATTTATAGTCAAAAGACCCAGGCGGGGATCGCACCCCGCGTCTAGCGTGTTTCAACGTTAAAAGATCAGCCCACATGGCGCCCACGGCTATAACACCGACCAATTTTCCTGTGTATTGCACCTTGCAAACGGTTTTCGCAGGAATCTTTTCTTTCCCACAAAATCGTTGCGTTGTAAAAGCGACACATGACAACTTTTTCGCACAATTTCTGCCAAAAGTACGAAAATTCGCGATATTTGCGTAAAACCTCAAATTTCGCGTTATTCGCGTAAAATCATCAAAATTCGCGAATAAATTCGTTTTATCGCGATCGCGAAATTTTCCAGTCCCTACTACCTATAAGTCAAGGAACATACATGACAAATTACATTTTTTAAATCAAAGAATAAAAATAACAATATATACATGGACATAAAAAACTAAATCATAAAACCAATTTCACTTTAACAAACCCTAGCCGCCAACATCACAGATCAACCGCCATTTCTTTCTATCCTTGCATACTTCTTTCATTTCCTCCAGAGTCATAACCTTCTTCATACAAGCTCTTCTTTTATTATGACTCTGGATATTCCATTCATTCGCAATTTCGGATATTTGGTCCATCCTTACCTTTCTCAGTCTTCCTCTACCACGACATCCATCTATTCTACCAACATATACTTTCTTCGTCAGTCTTTCCTCATTCATTCTCTCCATATGCCCAAACCATCTTAACAAACTTCTTTTAATCTTCACTTTCACACTTTCTTTTGCACCACATTCTTTTCTTACAAAATCATTCCTCACCCTGTCACTCCGTTTTTTCCCAATCATACTTCTTAGAAAGTCCATTTCAACAGTACCTATGGACTTTACTAATTTCACTTTCATTCACCGTCCAGGCCTCGCTTCCATACATCAAGGTGGGTAAAAGTATGCCACTGCGTACCGCCAATCGAGCATTTTTAGATATGTTTTGATTTTTGGCGATACAAGCTGTGGCACCCAGTACACACCTGCCCTTCATTACTCTTCTTTCAAGTTCACCTGTCGTTCTTCCATCTTTTTCAAACTTACTTCCCAAGTATACAAACTCATTTACCACATCAACATTCATTCCGTTTATTCTAAATTCGTAGTTCGTATTTTCTTCATTTCTTTCAAAAATCAAAACTTTCGTCTTACTTGCATTCAATTTCAAATAATTACCTAGCAGAGCTTCGTTCAATCTAGAGAGCATCGTTTGCAATTCTACTGCTGAGTCCGATACAAGAACAGCATCATCCGCATACAGTAGAACACTCACTTTGCTCTCTCCTATCATTAATCCACAATCATCAAGTCTAGCATCTCGAACACACTTGTCCATGACTATGTTAAATAGCCATGGGCTCATCACACATCCTTGCCTTACACCCTTAAAAACTTCAAACCATTCACTATACTCATCATCAATACGAACACATGCTGTACTATTTTCATAGTTTGCATGCACCGCACCTAGGAGAGCCCCATTCACTCCGTATGCTTTCAAAACATCCCATAACATACCTCTGTCTACTGAGTCAAAAGCCTTTTCCAGATCTACAAAGGCCGTGAACAGCTTCCGCCTCACCGACAATTGTTTTTCAACAAGTTGTCGTAGAGTAAAAATCTGATCAACACAGCCTCTACCGGCCATAAAGCCGGACTGTATATCGGAAATCCTTTCACTAGTAGTCAGAATCACATTTTTTATAATCATATCATCAATCTAATATAATAATCAAATATGAGCCTTAAATATCAATATATCTTTGCAAATTACATGATAGTCATAATATATTATGCATGTTTTTTAAAAATAAAAATAGATTTGTGAAGAGGAATGCAATTTTTATGTTATTTTATCTTCCCGCAGCTTTACAACCAAGAACTGCAGGATCAGACGACGAGGAGGCGCCTCCTCCCCGATCTATCTGCCGACCCTGCATTCCTAGACGGGGGGAGCAATGTCTTGACGTCTGCCTTCCATGGTTCGATGAAGCATAACCGCCATCACTTATCCCGGACAAGGATCTTCATGAACTAGGTGACGTCTGCGCCGCTGTGGTGTCCGAGTCTACCAACTGATAACATAAATGAGCCAAAATGGACTTAGCACAAATTTGAAATTGTAATGTGCAATTTACAAGCCTAGACACATCATCAATTAAACAACATTATTTTTATGTAAATGAATTATTAATATTGTATAACTACGCGATTACATCTGTTGAACCAGAATCAATATTATCGACAATAAAATCGTCCTCGGCAGGAATCTAACCAGCGTTGTTTTTATTTCAAACACCCTAGTCTAAATAACCGGGTTGATTTATACCGGGTTGACCTATAAGTCAAGGAATATGAATAATAAATTACATTTAAATATAAAAAATAACAAAACCTTAAAAAGAAATCCATACAAAAGAAGTCAAAAATTTCTTATGCAAAAAATGTAGCAAACTAATAAACCAACATTACAAATCAGCATTGCAGATTAGCCGCCACTTCTTCCTGTCCTTGCATACTTCTTTCATTTCATCCAGAGTCATAACCTTTTTCATACAAGCTCTCCTTTTATTGTGACTCTGGATGTCCCATTCACTCGCTATTTCTAAAATTTGGTCCATCCATACCTTTCTCGGTCTTCCTCTTCCACGACATCCATCAATTCTTGCAGCATATACTTTCTTCGTCAGTCTTTCCTCATTCATTCTCTCCAAATGTCCAAACCATCTAAGTATACTTCTTTTAATCTTTACTTTCACACTTTCTCTTACACCACATTCCTCTCTAAAAAAATCATTCCTCACCCTATCACTCCGTCTTTTTCCAATCATACTTCTTAAGTAGTCCATTTCCACTGTATGGACTTTACTAATCTCACTTTCACTCACCGTCCAGGCTTCACTTCCATACATCAGAGTGGGCACTAGTATACCACCGTGCACCGCCAGTCGAACATTCTTTGAAAGATTCTGGTTCCTGGCGATGCTAGCGGTAGCACCCAGTACGCACCTATTATTATTAGTAGGTTGGTATGAGGCTGACCACCCATACTGTAAAAAATGGTTCACTTTGCCAGTGTCACCCCTGTTTCAGGGAAGGTCGGCAAAAGTTGTTGGGCTTATGTTCATTTGAGGTTTGAATTTTATTTGTAAGTACACAATCAGCATTTGTAAGCGCGAACTACACGTGTTTGTTTGTGGGCATACATCTGAGAGCTTTGAATGAATATATCCTTGCAACTTAGATTATAGATTAAATATAGATTTACTTGTATGTAGGTGTGTGATTTGGATTCTTAGCAACCAATAACAAAGTATTTGTTTTCCCTTTTCCTAAGAGTCCGGCGCTATGACATCAATATTTTTTAACAATTATATTTGTACTTTTTTAAATATATTGATACCCTCTCTTCAGAAAAAGGAAGACTTGGTTGAAGGGTTTTTCTTTACTTTCGTTTTTATTCTCTTTTTCAGTACAAGATGTTACAGACAGAATCGGTCTTCGGGCCAACAGGCCGACAAACCTTGTGACAAATTATTCCCTTTTTATTACAATAAAACACATAAATTTTGTTACAGTAAGTCCGGCTCGGCCGGTGTCTTGCCGAACGCCGGCCAATCAGCGTGTAGGGTTAAGTTTTGTCAAGGAGTTCGACGGATGGCGAAATTCAGGGCCTGCACAAAAAAGTGTGCCGTATCAATTCCCACCATCTTCTGTTGACAAAACTTAACCCTCCTTACGCTCTCAACCCTAGCCACAGATTTTTCACCCCTGGCCACGGTTCCTTCATTCTTTTCCTTCTCTTCCGATGTTCGTGGAGAGGTGGTGCGCGCTGAAGGCGAGGCGTCGTATCTGGCGGTCTCGTGTACTGCTCGATCGGATCCTCCTCCTGCTTGTCGGGCGGTAACCTAAGCTGATCTGGGTGCACGTCTCTGGTGGTGCGGGGTGGCTGTTTCCTGGCCATCCCATGGCTCTGATTCCTCATCGAGACGGAATCCTCTAGCATGAGTTGTCGTCCACTCTGCACCTCCATGCTGACTGGTTTCAGGATCCTCTTGCTCGTGTCAAACGTCGAGTCTTCCACTTCGCACACTTGCGGGTGGGATTCGCGTTCAAAGTACAGCTCTCTCTCCAAAGGGTCATCTTCCATGTCTCTTGGCAGTGCGTCTGCCTCAGGCTGTACAGGCCTCCCATTCTGGCTAGGGCAGACGTGGCTGGATTCTGAAACTTCTGGAGCCAGTGTCTCTTCCACACGTTGAAACACCTCGACTGCTCTTAGAGTGTCCTCAGGAACTTCCGCGTCCCTCAGCATGCTGACACTTGCATGCTCCGGTTCATCTTCATCCTGGCTTGATTCCGGTTGCGAAGGCTTCCCCTCAAGGTCAGGGCAAGACCGGTCGAGATGTGGCCCTGAACAGTGCCAATATGTCCGTGCGGTCTCTTGCTCGCTACCTGGCCGTGGCTGCCATGCCATTGGACGATTTTTCTGGCCTGGTGACTGCCTTTCGGTCTGATGGTGATAGGCTGCTGGCTGCCAATCCCCTTGTCGCTGTTCCTGGGCTGGCCGTCGCCATCCTTGCTGATGAGATCCGACGAGTGGATGGTGGGCTTCGCAGCTGCTCCTGCTTTCACAGCCTGCCGCAGCTGCGAGAAGCTTACTCCAGGAGGCACTGGCGCTCTGAAGCCTCGCCTGGCACTGCGGCAACAGGAGGTCCATGGTGTGCTGGATGACCTCCTGCTCCGAGTGCGTGCTGCAGAAGCGCTTAGCCAGCGCCCTCTTCCTCAGGATAAATCCCATTGCCTCCTCCCTGAGCTCCTGCCGTCCATAGAGGTACAGGAAGTGGCCTCTCTCCCTCCTAGACTTGCTGTTGAATCTTCCCTCCAGGGCACATTCAACCTCCAGCCAGTCTGTCACTGGGAGCTCCGCCATCCAGGCAGCCGCTTCCCCCTGCAGCCAATCCATTGCCCACATCACCCATTCGCTCTTTGGGGTTGCGTTCTCCTTGAAGTACGCCAGGGCTGACTCCAAAAATAGCCCTGGGTCTTCCTCCGGCTTCCCAGAAAATGGAATGGGGAGCCGTGCCACTGGCGTCCTGCCTCCGCTGGCTGAAGCTCTCTGCTCCATCTTGTCTTCACAGGACCGGTTGGTCTTCTTCATTCTTCGTGATTCTGTGGTCTCCTGGTTCTTTGTTGGGCGCCACAAGTCGATCCTCCGTACTTGGGTTGTCACTTTCCAAGTGACTTGGCCCCACGTTCGCGGCGTCAATTGATACCCTCTCTTCAAAAAAAGGAAGACTTGGTTGAAGGGTTTTTCTTTACTTTCGTTTTTATTCTCTTTTTCAGTACAAGATGTTACAGACAGAATCGGTCTTCGGGCCAACAGGCCGACAAACCTTGTGACAAATTATTCCCTTTTTATTACAATAAAACACATAAATTTTGTTACAGTAAGTCCGGCTCGGCCGGTGTCTTGCCGAACGCCGGCCAATCAGCGTCTAGGGTTAAGTTTTGTCAAGGAGTTCGACGGATGGCGAAATTCAGGGCCTGCACAAAAAAGTGTGGCGGATCAATATACATACATTAGATCAGTGTTTTTCAACATTTTTCATGACACGACCCCCCTAGTATCAAAAAATATTTCGCGACCCCCCAACCCTTTTTTTAATAGATTTAATTTAATATAAAAATTTAAACTCTTATCGACTTTTTATTTAAGTCTCACAAATTATATGTTGTATACAATAACTGAAGTTTTCTTGACCTCTCGCGACCCCCCTACAGAGGCTCCGCGACCCCCCAGGGGGTCGCGACCCACAGGTTGAAAAGCGCTGCATTAGATGATTTATTTATATTTTGTATGATTTATTTATTATTTAAAATATTAAATAATCACACATTGGTACAAGATTACATCAACTTCTCTATAATTTATAATTTGCAAAGAAAAATAAAATAAATATATACCTATATTAACATAAAAATATGCGTGCTCACAAGGAGACACGTAGAAGTTCACACTTACATAATATGCCCCATGCAAACTTACAACGTATAAATGTATTTATATCTCAAATCACCATAATCGCTGCCGACCTACTTTGAAACAGGGGTGAAGTTCCTTGCCTTATAGGTTGGTATGCGGCTGACCACCCATGCCGTAAAAATGGTTCACTTTGCCAATGTCACCCCTGTTACAGGGAAGGACGGCAAGAGTTGCAGGACGTACCTATGTCCATTTGAGGCATGTGCAAGCGCGAACTTGCACGTGTCTGGTTGTGAGAATGCATGTAATGTGAATCTCCAATGTAACATATCTTTGCAACTTATATTAGATTAGTGACATTGGTAAAGTGAACCTAGATTACGTACATAAGAAAAATCAGGATTCAATATCACACCCCTAGTGAGTGATTTATTTTTATGTTTTTTTTGTTCTTCACGCAATCGAGGGGAGTAATTCATGTCGTGTTTTATACTCTGTTGGAAACCGTGACCATATTTACAATACTGACATATGCATCCAACATAACAACAACAAACGTGCTGAAACTTGCTGAGCATAAAAACATGTTTATGATTACTGATCACACATTAACCCTTTGAGTGCCAGCGGCCTGCACAGATGTCATAAGCGTGTGCACGATGCTCTTTCCAGAGTGTGATTGTAGTTGATCTGAATGTGTTTCCTCGAGAAGGTTATAATTTTACATTTTTCGAAGGCGAGTGACAGTTTGTTAATCGAACAGTATAAACTGAGCCGATGGATGTCTTCCTGTAGTAATAGACAGTCGTTAATATTATCGACTTTAAAAAAAAAAAAAATGTCAGCGAACAATATTAATTTGCTTTTTTCACTTTTCTGACTTGATATAATTTTGATATATCATTTAACTTTTTCACTGTATACCTATTTATTTCCGTGGCACATGTGTTTCTATGACAAAAAACTCAAAATTGCATTAATTTCTTTTACATTGATCAATAAAATAAATGCTTTACTTTTATTTTATATTTTTGTACGCAGGTATATTTACTATGACAGAAAAGAGTAACAGGTAAGGGGGCTGGCCTTACTCCAACCAGTTCAGTTGAAGTGGGGGTTTCCCAGTCCCGAGTCCGTTGGTACTCATTTATTGTGCAGAGTAAAATTTGTCGGTATTTTATTTTTGGTCTGAAATTAACACCGAAAAGGGAAATAATTTCTGACACTCTTGGTGGGATTCGAACCCAAACGCTCGGCATGCAATGCAAGCACTGTACCAACTGAGCTATCGACCGGACATGTAGGTACTGATAGGGTTAAAATATAAAACAACTTAAAGTTGTAGTCAACTCAGCAGTCAGTGAAGTGTTCTTGTTTCTTGATATATTGCAGGCATTTTGAATTTTACAAATCACGAAACCACTATTTCTTTGTGGGATATTTATTTTTGCAATTTTACAATTGGTGTCATCAAGGGCAACTAGAGGTAATATTCTACACATTATAGTATTCTACACATTATAGTATTCTACACTTTATAGTATTCTACACTTTATAGTATTCTACACATTATAGTATTCTACACATTATAGTATTCTACACATTATAGTATTCTACACATTATAGTATTCTACACTTTATAGTACTCTACACTTTATAGTATTCTACACATTATAGTATTCTACACATTATAGTATTCTACACATTATAGTATTCTACACATTGTAGTATTCTACACATTGTAGTATTCTACACATTATAGTATTCTACACATTGTAGTATTCTACACATTATAGTATTTTACACATTATAGTATTCTACACATAATAGTATTCTACACATTATAGTATTCTACACATTATAGTATTCTACACATTATAGTATTCTACACATTATAGTATTCTACACATTGTAGTATTCTACACATTATAGTATTCTACACATTATAGTATTCTACACATTATAGTATAAGAGGTGGTCCTCAACAGACAGACAAGAGTTGTAGGGTTCATTTGAGGTTTGAATTTGATTTTATAAGATACATGCAGGATGTGTGCGTAAGCTTTAACTTGTTTGCTTGTGGGTGTGTATAAAATATGAATCTTAAGTTTAAATACCTATTTTAAATTAAGATTGTATATTATAGATGTTTGTATTTGGACTGCGGCTAGCCTTCTCGCTTTATAGCAATATACTATTTTTATATATTATCTTCATCATTGGGTTGAAGGGCTTATATACTTTTACCAAAGTTCTACCTGTATCCAATCCTTCATTGAGGAGCCTGTATGAAGAAGGTTTTTACTCTGGAGGAGAAGATGTAAGGACAGAAAGAAATGGCGGTTGATCTGTAATGTTGGCGGCTAGGGTTTATTAAATTGGAAATTGTTTTCTGTTTTAGTTTTGATGTCCATATATATTATTATTTATTGATTTAAAAAATGTACTTTGTCGTGCATGTTCCTTGACTTATAGGTTGGTATGCGGCTGACCACCCATGCTGTAAAAATGGTTCACTTTGCCAATGTCACCCCTGTCTCAGGGAAGGACGGCAAGATTTGCAGGGTGTGTGTCCATTTGAGATTTGGTTTTTATGTTGTAGGTTCACATGCATGTAACTTGTTTGTGTCCAATGTAACATATCTTTGCAACTTAGATTAGATTAGATTGGGTCTTAAGCAACGAGAAAGCCTTCAGAGGGCGATCGATGTGTGATTCACAGAAAAAACAGCGCTCACCAAAGAAATCATCCAATTATTAAAAACTTTATTTTGATAATTTATTTTTATTTTGATAACAAAGTAAGTATAATAGGCCCTAACGTGCATCCCTGTTGAACTCCTTTTTCAATGTTTGACAGATCCCTACTGCGGTCTGAATGAAGAACAAGGTTGTGCTCCGTGCCCCGCTGGGAGAATATGCGCAGCTGTGTGCCGACTCACATGCGTGTGTAAACAAGGCTTTATAAGAAATGCCTATGGAGTGTGCACTAAAGGTAAAAGTAGGTACTTTTTAATTTTGATTAAACTTATGTTTTAGAATGCAAAGGTACCTTCTGGATGTACCTAGAAGGATACTCACTCCGGCTAGCTATCATCGGCATCACTCTCAGGGCGTGGGATTCTTTCTTTGCGTTGCTCACCTTGTATTTTGGGAAGGGTTGTATATTGATAAGACAAGAGCTAATGTTAACAAAAGAGATTTGATCAGTTAAAGTCAAATATAAAAGTTAAATCCATAAAAAGGGAAAGAGGAATAGTGGAGAAGGAAATAGGCAGACACTCAAACACAATCACAGTCCTCGCGGCTCACTTTCACGAAGCACTGATCTGTAGGCTGGAGTCCTAGGCGAGCTTACATTAAGCTCGGGAGGTGATGATCACGGCTCGGGGCTTTTCCCCCCGAGAGCCACAGTCCATGAGGCGGATGCCTCAACACGTGCAGCCCCAGGGTGGAGGCTCCTCTGCACCAGGCTCCGGTTCATTAGGCGGGTGCCTTGGATGGCGGATGCTCCATGCACATGTCGCCATGTAGAAGCCTCGCGGCTAAGTCCACGGGGCCCCAACTGGGAAACCTAGGCAGTAATTGCCGCCTCACAGCGCTGTGTGCAACCTCCTCCTTCATGCGCGCGTGATCCCCGTCAAACATCTCGGGTTTCCGAGTCACGGCGAGTGGAACCTCGAGGGCCCCTGGTAGAACTCGTACGTAGCTCGGCTACGGCCACGCCAACGTAACTGCAGCCATCATGCGCTGACTTCACGTTTATTAAATTTTAATGTTATTTAAGGAAAAAATAACATAACAAACTTCAATTCCTAATCTGTTTTTCTGAGATAATCCAATATTGAAGTTCTCTTCATGTGTCACCACAAGCAAGATGGTATAAGCTGCACACATTTTGACTGACCCCATTCTCAAACGTAACGCAAAAGACTCGGAATCGGAAGGTAGTAGGTTTGACTCCCGGGAGACAGAAGCTCGAGGCTAATCAATTACAAATTCAAGGCTGGATTTTTTGTTTCTCGAGCGAAACAAATCTCTACTTTCAGCTACTGTTATTTTTTTGATAATTTTTCCTGTTTTTTTTTTCAGAAATAGTCCCATTGCCCATTGAAATCGACCCTACGCCACGACCAATCTGCAGACCTTGTCCACCTGGACAAATCTGTACGGATGTGTGCATCCCATGGCTGGATGAAGTGTAAGAAAACGACAAATACTTAAATTGCAACGAGTTGACATGTTTTGAATCCCACTCAAACATGTACTGACATATATTTGTGTGTAAAGGAAAATTTCAATAAATCCACTTTAAAAACCTTACAGTGATGTTTTGATTATAAATAAAACTAAGTTATATCTTCTCAAAAGTTGAGCTTATCGACTTTCAAGGCTTCAAATATCTGCAACGGCTCTTTCAGGGTGAGAAGTGTCAACATATTAACTGTTCAGACGGATAGATGGAAGCGATGCATCATGACTGCGCGCAGAGGTGCGCATCATTTTATCTAAAGGTGGCAGATGACAGATAAAAGATAACAGATTATCATATTTATCTTATCTGATTTTCTAGCATTATCTGTACATCATATTTCCCGAATATTATATGTTATCTAAAGATAATTTCAAATACATTATCTACAGAAAACAGATAATTGTCAAATTGCTATCACATCGCTAATCATCATTGAAGAGGCTCAAGAAGAAGGAGAAAAGATTATTGCTCTTTCGTGACCTTCCAACCAAAAAATTTTTTTTTTTTAAATTGATTATTTTTCAATAAAAAAATAAAAGAAATTAAAAACTTTGTTTTATTCCACTTTTATTGTTTTTGAGTACGTTATTTTCAGAATTACTTCCATCTTCGGATAACTAACAATTTTTAATATAGTGTTTTCTTCAATAGTGTAGTTTTGTGACGTAAGAGGAATGGATAATAATCTGTGAATCATTGAGAAATTGGATATACTAGAAATATTAGAGTTTAACAAACACAAAAATAAAAGTTCTATGCTTAATATTCAACTTCCCACTATTACATCTCCTCTCCTAACAATATTAGCTCCGCCCCAAAAATCACCATCTCCCTCCCACACATCTACCTTTCTACCCCCTCCCTTACCACTACCACCAATAGATCCCACTCCACTGTCTTCATTTTTAAGTTTAAATTTAGTAATTGTTAGTTACCCGAAGATGGAAGTAATTCCGAAAATATTTGTAACATACTCAAAAACAATACAAGTGAAATAAAACAAAGTTTTTAATTTCTTTTATTTTTTTATTTTTTATTGAAAAATAATCAATTTTTAAAAATAAATTTCCACAGTGTTTCACAAACATCTTTTCAAAATTGATATTTTTTTAAATACAGACCCCGCACTGGTCCTAAAAATAATATTACGATAAATAACCTGCTCACCACACACTTAGTCTCTTTTTAGTGAGGTATGGCGTTACAAAATAAAAAAATGAAATAGGTTTAAGAAAAAAAAGTGTATTATGAATGTATTTCACATAAAAAAAATATATAATGCGCAGCACGGTCGGTCTGCTAGTATATATATATAACCCAAAAACAATTTTCAAAGCTGAAGTAAGTCTGTCTTTTTTCTTTCTTTTTCTCTTTTTTTCTCCTTTAACTTTAATTCATTTATATTCTGTTTTTCTCTTTCCTTCTTTCTTACTGTTTTTTTTCTGTTGTTAATTTAATTTATTTTTGACTGTGTGTCTGTATCTGTTTTATCCTATCAATAAAATTCAAATAAACTCGCTTGGATAGAACAGAATCTCCTAACAAATATCCATTATGGCTACAAACATAGCCTACATGCCTGATAACAAACATAGCCTACATGCCCGATAACAAACATAGCCTACATGCCTGATAACAAACATAGCCTACATGCCTGATACTATTCCGCACGTTTTTTTTACAAGATTTCTTGATTATTTTTTAGAACCGTGATGACATGAAAAAGCACTTAAAACAGTCAAAAGCAATATTTGTCATTGACGGCCAGTTGCATAGATAAGTATACTGTAATACTACGTGTTAGTCAGTTGTTCACAGATATCGACTGTCAGAAGTTGCATATGTTATCAAGTCTAGCAGTATCTCGTAACAGTATCTTGTAACAGTATCTTGTAACAGTATCTTGTAATAGTATCTTGTAACAGTATCTTGTAACAGTATCTTGTAACAGTATCTTGTAACAGTATCTTGTAACAGTATCTTGTAACCATGAGATTGTTTTTTGTGACTATTATTACTGTTGTTCAAGTTGTTGACTACATAACAGCACCAAGTCACCCAGAAGTTGCTCCAGGTAAAATTTTGTTTGTGGATCTTCTACCAACATGATCTAACAAGATCATGAGTCTTGCTTTGGGTTAAAAGAGTTACTATAAGTTGTGATGCCAGCCTGTCAAGAGAAATGTAAAATTTCTAACTTTTATTGACTTCACTTTACATTTCATTGATAAAAAAAACAAAGAAATGGAATAATGAAAAATGTATTCGAAAATAAATTTTGTATTATAGGACTGGTTGTAGTCTGCTGGTTTATTTTACAGACTCGTTAACGGAAGGTAGGAAGTTTTCAGTGGGTTGAAATATGAATCTGCTTTTATCAAGACCGAACAATGGCTGGAAAGACACTGAATGAAAGAGTACGTAATGATTGGGTGATGCACAAGTAGTGTGGGATAAAAGAGAATATGAGAATGAAAGTACAAAAAAGTACGATGAGATGAAGAATGGATGATGAACGACTAACGAAGAAAGTGTACAAAGGAAATGTCAGAGGAAAGCGCGGAAGGAGAAGGCCGAGGAAAGAATGGTTAGACCAAATAGGTGAGATTGCGAAAGAATAAAATCTGTAGAGTGAGAGTAAGAGAAGAGTATGTATGAAAAAGGTGATGAATATTAAGGAAATGAAAGTGGTTTGTAAGGACAGAAAAAAGTGGAGGCGCATCTGCGGAGGTACCGGCCACTCCTAGTGGAACGGCGGCAGGATACAGTACAGTACATATCACAAAGGTGTTTATTAGGCTAACTGCAGCAAATTGGGTCTTACTTGCCATAATGGTGAATGGCATACAAAGCTGCATACAAACAAAGGTGGCAATCTAAAATATTATCATAAATGAGCTGAATACGTGAACCATGGAGTTAATATTTTTTTCTTTGACTTACAATATCTTATCAATCTTATCTATCTTATTAATGACTTATAATATATCGATGTTATGAAAACTGGGAATAATTTTCTCATCATTTTCATAAAGCTGTCTATCTTATTTTAGAAAAAAAAACCCGTCTCTGATTTCATCTATTTTATTTGACCTTTTATAAGATGATGGTTTATTCAGTGCATTTTGTTTTTCTATGAATCAAACATTAAGAGTCATCTTTAAGTTTGGTAATCACTCTAAAAGCGCTAACTCTCAAGCAACATCTTTAACTGTATCTACTGTGTGCCCTTTTCATACAAAACAAAATCTGCCGGGTTGATCTATGATTTTTCTATCCGGCGCCAGATCAGAAGTCTTATAGTATATTAGGACATACAAGAGCTTTCACATGGATTGTCCGGCTATCCCATTCAAAACCATAGACAAATCGGACAGAAATAGGAAAAGGCTGAAACGACTTTTGGTGGCTGGGCTCCTATTCACGATAGGGGACAGAGAAGACTCATCTCGATTTTCCCCGAAAAAGGAATAAAGGTATTGTGCCTCACAATACCATTTATTGCTTTTTCTGGTAAAATCGAAATGAATCTACTCTATCCCCTATCGTGAATAGACACCCTGGTCTTTGACAAAAGCAACTTGTAGAAATGGATTACTTTCAGCATGTGGGGTGAATGAGAAGTACAACGACTGCCCCGGCTACTGCACGTTTGACGAGGACTGCGGCTCCTACGTGGACGGGCTGGTGAGGGCCTGCCCTGCTCCTCCAGAGGAGCCCTTGCCCTGCAGCCCAAGGTGTGAGTGTGACGCAGGGTTCCTGAGGATCAACAGGACGTGCCAGGAGCCCAACAAGTGTGAGCTTCTTCACTCAACATATTAAGGGTCATCAACAAAATAATGAAAAACTTTAAAATAAATGTAAAAAAAAACTGTTAGAGTCATGCGGAGGTCTGACAGAGACTGACAGAGACTAGAAACGCTTTTTAGCAACTAGAGGTAATATTCATATGTCCGGTCGATAGCTCAGTTGATAGAATGCTTGCATTCTATGCCGAGAGCTCGGGTTCGAATCCCGCCGAAGGTGTCAGAAATGATTTCCCGTTTCGGTGTTTATTTCAAACCTTATATAAAAATATGAAAACCGGAAAGGTTTACTCAGCCTTCACAAAAATTGAGACCCAGCCTCCTCGGGAGCTGGGAACCACCCCACTTCATTAAAGTGGTTGGCGTAAGGCCGGCCTCTTTACCTGTAAAAATAAATAGGTTCACTCACCATATGCGACATTTTCGGGGATAACGCGGCAAGAAGTTACACAAGGTACTACTTGTGTAGCTTAGTTGCATTGCGAGCGGCAAAGCATTTGATTTGTTCCTGACAACTAGAGATGGAAAAAACGGCTTAGTAAAAAAAACGAAAAAACGCTTACGCTTTTTAAAAAAAGCAGCTTAAAAAGCGTTTTTTCGTTTTTTGGGTTTATTGTAAATAATATAAAATTTAATTCATTTAGAAGTTTCAATTTTTCCTTATTTACTCAAAAACTATTGATATTATTGAAATTTTTTTTAGTATTAAACCTAAACAATGTATAGTTCTGTAAGTTAAAAGCAAAAAAAAAAAATCCAAAATACAGCACACACGAAAAAAAAGCTAAAAATGTAAAAAAAACGCGTTTTTTGAAATATTTTTTTGTGGTGGCAATTCTTAAGTTATATATTTTGTTTAAGCTTTATAATTAAGAAAAAAAAAAAATAAACATGCTTGATTTTTTTCATTACTGTTACTATTTTGCTAAGACCATAAAGTGTAAGAAACAAAAATGGCAGATTTAGCTTTATAAGTTATAACACGCCATTAGCGTTTGAAAAAGCGGATAAAAAAAGCCGAAGCAACTTTCGTTTAAAACGAAACGAAAACGTTGTTTACAAAACGATTGAAAAAATGTAGCGCGCTTTTTCAACGTTGCTTGTATAATACAAGCAACGTTGAAAAAGCGCGCTACATTTTTTCAATCGTTTTGTAAACGACGTTTTCGTTTCGTTGTTGAAAGTTGCTTCGGCTTTTTTTATCCGCTTTTTCAAACGCTAATGGCGTGTTATAAGTTATAACTTATAAAGCTAAATCTGCCGTTTTTGTTTCTTACACTTTATGGTCTTAGCAAAATAGTTACAGTAATGAAAAAAATCAAGCATGTTTATTATTTTTTTTTCTTAATTATAAAGCTTAAATAAAATATATAACTTAAGAATTGCCACCACAAAAAAATATTTCAAAAAACGCGTTTTTTTTACATTTTTAGCTTTTTTTTCGTGTGTGCTGTATTTTGGATTTTTTTTTTTGCTTTTAACTTACAGAACTATACATTGTTTATGTTTAATACTCAACAATTTTTCAATAATGTCAATAGTTTTTGAGTAAATATGGAAAAACTGAAACTACTAAATGAATTAAATTTTAATTAAATCAAAATTAGCAGAAGCAACTTTTTATACGCTTTTTTTTCAAAACGACTTTTCGTTTAAATTGTAAGCGCGCTTAGTTGCTTAAAATAAAAACCAGCTATTTTAAACTGCTTTTCGTTTAAACGGCCACCTCTACTGACAACATGAAGCACCAGTTATTGAAGTTAGTATTTCGTTACTATAGCAACGTATCTCCATGGTTATAATCACAACTTTAGTGTTGTCGAGGATGTACAAATATCTGATACTTATCGTTGCTTCTGTAACATAAACGCAACTAAGCTACACATATAGTGTAACTTCTTGCCTGCATTATCCCCGAAGGGGTCGCATGTGGCGCTTCGGGACCTATTTATTTTTACAGGTAAGGGGGGCGGCCTCACACCAACCACTTTAAGTTGAAGTGGGGGTTTCCCAGCTCCCGGGGGGGCTGGTTCTCATTTCTTTGTGAAGGCTGAGTAAGCCTTTGAGATCGAACCCTTGCTCTCGGCATGGAATGCAAGCATTCTACCAATTGAGCTATCGACCTTTTTACGAGCTTGATCGTCGTCGCTACAAAGCGCCAATTCTCAAGCAAGACCCAGTTGCTGTAAGGCTGGATGGACCTTTGGTGACATAGACGTTATTATTTTACCTCATGTTTTACTTCAAGTTTCTTGACGAATGGGTTGGTATGAGGCTGATCCCCATGCTGCAAAAACTTTGTTTACTTTTGCCAATGGCGCCCCGTGTTTCAGGGAAAGGGGGCAGGAGTTGCAAGGTTCATGCGAGGTTTGGTTTATTTTGTAAGAACACATGCAGCATGTGTAAGCGCAAGATTCCACGTGTCTGCTTGTGGGCGTGGATTCAATATGAGTGCCAATGTAAATTTATCTTTGCGACGTAGATTATAGATGTTATGATGCTGACCACCCATACTGTAAAAAATGGTTCACTTTGTAAATGTCACTTCTGTTCTAGGAAAGGTCCACAAAAGTTACAGGATTTATGTTGATTTTAGATTTTATTTAGTATTTTATTTATATCGATGTTTGAACTGAACTAAGATCACAACTCAAGGAGGGCGCCGTTAGATGTTAGGGCCTCAAGCTGCTGGCGTGGCTCAATAGGGATGAGATCACAACTCAAGGAGGGCGCCGTTAGATGTTAGGGCCTCAAGCTGCTGGCGTGGCTCAATAGGGATAGTTTTCTTTCTTCAACAAAATACTTGTAAAAACTAGGCAATACAGCCAACTTCACACTGAACAATCAAAAGCGACGTTTTACAGGATGGCGATGTTAGTTACTATTCTCCTCACTTTCAGTTACAGCCACATCGACGCGTAAGTACATTATTTTGTGTGTTTTTCCTCAGACCTCTAATAATTTGTTGTTTTTTTTTTTCAAATTAATTGTACCTAGATAAAGTAAACTAAAAGTTGGATTCGATTACGGTGAGCACATTATAATTTCACGACCGGTTTCGTGAACAATCGCGAACAAAATGATCCAGATGACGCAAACTCCACCCATGACCGTCCTGCATCCTCTTCTTCCCTTACACCCTCACGCGACACTCCCAACGATTAATTCCGTATCTGTACCCGTAGTACGAGTTTCTTCACAATTCTCGAAGTATTGAACATTCGAGAAAAATGTATGTGAACTTGTAAGCACCTCTGCCAAAAAAAGTTTCGAAACTTTTTTACATTTTTCTCGAATACTCAATACTTCGAGTATTGTGAAAAAAGTCGTGCTACGGGTATTGAACCATTTAGTGTTTATTTAACCACCTGACGATGCGAACGGATTTTTCGCGAAACCGGTCGTGGAATTATAATATACTCGCCGTAATCGTGGAATTATAATATACTCGCCGTAATCGTGGAATTATAATATACTCGCCGTAATCGTGGAATTATAATATACTCACCGTAATCGAATACAATATTGTTTTTACTTTATCTATTCAAATGAACGATTACAAAGTGAATGCATCAAAATCAATACAATTAATTTTGCCTAGCTGTAGATTTGCTTAATGAACTGTATCCCGAGTACGGGTTGCATGTTTAGCAAAACTTGAGTAAAGTAGAAGTTTACGGAAATATTTAAACTTCGGTTTCAGTACCCCGAGTGCGAAATGCATGTTTACTATACTTTCCAACACGTAACTTTAAACAACTTGCCAATTCTAAACATGCAACTCGTACTCGGGGTACTGTAAGCACTTGTTGCTTAGCTTGTCGCTGAGAATGTTGACGTTTGCAGGCTGCGCCGACCCTAACGCAGACTTGGTGGATTGTCCCGCTCCCTGCGAGGACACGTGCACCAGCAGGCCCGCAACAGACTGCGTGGAGAGCTGCTTACTGAGGACCTGTCGCTGCAAGGCCGGATATGTGAAGGGACCGCAGGGCAGATGCATCCCGAGATACAGATGCTGTAATAACAATCATTATCATAGTATTAGGATGATTTATTTGGTGAGCGCTGTTTTTGTGTGTATCTCACTTCAAAAGTCCTCTACGAGCTTGATCGTCGCTATAGAAAGCACCAATTCTCAAGCAAAATCCAGTTGCTGTTAAGTTGGATGGACCTTTGGTGACCGGTCTTTGGTAAAGGTTTATAAATTTTCAACCTATTAAATTATTATTATTATTTTATAAATTCCTTGACTTATAGGTTGGTATGAGGCTGACCACCCATACTGTAAAAAATGGTTCACTTTGCCAATGTTACCCCTGTTTCAGGGAAGGTCGGCAAAAGTTGTGGGGCTTATGTTCATTTGAGGTTTGGATTTTATTTGTAAGTACACATTCAGCATTTGTAAGCGCGAACTACACTTGTTGGTTTGTGGGCTTACATCTGAGAGCTTTAAATGAATATATCCTTGCAACTTAGATTATAGATTATAGATTATAGAACCCATATTTGAAAATATAAATGGTATATTTTTTGTGTTCCGCCGGAATTCGAACCCACAACCTTCTATTTACACGTCCGAACGGTCACCACTAGACTACGGACCGGTCAAAATATTATATGTGACTTAAAGGTTGGGATGAGGCTGACCACCCATACTATAAGAAATGATTCACTTTGCTTATATCACCCTCTTTCAGGGAAGGTTAGCAAAAGTTGCAGGGTTTATGTTTATTTCTAAAAAATCTAAATCTAAATCTAAGCTGCAAAGATATGTATCATTTGAGATTCATATTAAATGCATTCGCCCACAAGCAGACATCCATAATTTCGCGCTTACACATGCCGCATGTGGACCTACAATATAAAAAACCAACTCTCAAATGAACATAATCCCTGCAACTCTTGCCGACCTTCCCTGAAGCAGGGGTGACATGGGCAAAGTGAACCATTTTTACAGTATGGGTGGTCAGCCTCATACCAACCTAACAGTCAAGGAAAGTATTAAGTAAGGAAAATATTAACATCTAAAATTCACTACTCCTAACGATCACTGCTCCTGTAGATGCCTTTTAAATATAAAATTAAAGTATGAAAGTGAATTTAAACGGTGCAATTTTGCTGACGCTGAATCAGCAATTAATACTGCGTCATCAGCATAAAGCAGAACTCTGACTTTTCTCTCTCCAATCTGTATGCCATGCCCTTCCATATTCGCTTGTTTAACACAATGATCCATGATTATATTGAATAACCATGGGCTCATTATGCAACCCCGTCTCACACCCTTGCACACATTAAAATACTCGCTGTATTCTCCATCCACCCTGACACACGCCCTGCTATTTAGATAGAAGTGCTTTGTTCACACAATACCTCTCAAGCACACACCACATCATACTTCTATCCACCGAGTCGAAGGCTTTCTCAAGATCTACGAAAGCCGCGTAGACCTTTTTCATTATTGTTTATACTTCTATCCACCGAGTCGAAGGCTTTCTCAAGATCTACGAAAGCCGCGTAGACCATTTTCATTATTGTTTATATTAATGAATTTTTAATTAATAATTATCCAATAACATCTGTTGAACCAGGGTCAAAGTTAAAGTCAAGTGACCCAAGCGGGATCGAACCAACGTTTTCCAAATACGCTAGAAAATTCGGCCGCTTGGCACCCTCGGCCGCAACACCGGTGATAACAATTACATTATAAGTACACATGCAAAATTTTGAGCTGAAACTTACACGTTTCTGATTTTGTTGGATGTTAGGAGTTTTGTCCAGTGTTCATGAGGGAAAGAACATCAGCATTGCTGATCCCACCCATCCAGGAGATTCCTGGCACTCAACTCATCCGTGCATCCACATCTGTAGAATATAGGCTGGCGTCAAGAGCGCTAAAGGCGAACATTATGTATAATGGATAAAATACTATAGTCTACCCTGAAGTGAGAACAGAGACCTATGCTGGTTGTTAGCAACTCCAAAAGGTTGCTTTATACACATTTGTTTAATAATTAGAAGAGATGTTTGTCTTTTTATGTTGGCAGTTAACAACCTCAGGAAGTTGCTTAAGACACATTTTTATCTTATCTGTCTTTTTCATTTTTCAGTGAGAGATTTAAACAACAAATGCAAAGGACCGTACAAAAGATACATCGAGTGTGGATCTCCATGCCCGCCAACATGCCAGAACCTGAACCCCATCTGCGCGGCAGTCTGCAAGCCAGGATGCTTCTGCAGGAGAAACTATGTGCTCAACGATAAGGGAGAATGTGTTCTTCCGTCTAACTGTTAGAAATGTAAAACTCAGTTGGCCGAAATATGAAACATTTAAGATTCATCAATGTAAAGTCACAATAAAGCATGTATTATTGCGACTGCTCCAAGGAAGACAGCAAGTCAAAAAATATAGTTTTGCAGGAAAACCAATTGAATGTTATTTATTCCACGGAGTACAATGCATTAACTTTTTTGCATTAATTATTTATTACGAATTTAAAAGAGATAGAGACACGGCTGTCATCTTGGAATGAAGATAATGATTTGTTACCTTCAGAAATGGAAATAAGTCAAAAACATAAATTTCGGAGTTTCTTCCTTCTTCCTTGGAGCAGTCGATTGCTCTTTGAATATGTGGGTTAAAGTAGACGTGGTGAAAATTGAAACTAACCTCGCTATCTAAAAAATGTCACGTTTGAAAGTGTAATGTGAAATTAGCTGAATTGCTAAAGTTTAAGAAGTTTGCATATTTTGATGAAGAAAAAAAAAGGATTGATTTAAGCAGTTTGAAAGTCCTAAAGTCATAGCAGCGCCCTCATGAGCTGTCATCGACGTTCAGTTTAAGCCGTGGCCAGGTATACCAACTTTTCCCACAGAATAATTTTTGTCCAGTTTGTCGATGGTAATAAATAATAATAATAATATTAGGATGATTTATTTGGTGAGCGCTGTTTTTGTGTGTATCACACCTCAAGAGCCCTCTGCGAGCTTGGTCGTCGCTGTAGAAAGCGCCAATTCTCAAGCAAGACCCAGTTGTTGTAAGGTTGGATGGACCTTTCAGTGACCGGTCTTTGGTAAAGGTTTATGAAATTTTCAACCCAGCGAAGAGCATATTCGAAATATAAATGGTATATTTTGTGCTCCGCCGGGATCCGAATCCACAACCATCCATTTACGAGTCCGAAGTGTTGCCACTATGGACTACGGACCGGTCCAAGATGCCAACGACACGCGGTGTACCTGAGCGGTTACCCATCCAAGTACTGTCCGCGCCCAATGTTGCTTTACTTCGGTGATCTATGGGAACCGGTGCTTTCAACATGGTAACGTCGTATGGTACCTATTGGTCGCAAAATGTATAGGATGGCCACCGATGTATATAATTATTACCTCCATGGGGATAGCCATACATTTTGCAAGGTATTGATCGCTAAATATTAGATCCTTACAGATGAAATTGGTGTTTTGCCATACTGGCCATTTTGATCTCAAATATCTCCTCTTTACTTAAGAATTCCAAATTCAAATTGTTACAGCTATTTACTCATGTATTTGTGTTTTGAAAACTGTTATTTATTTGTTCGTAACTCATTTTTATTTTCCTTGCGTCACTCAATTTACAAAATGGAAAACTTGAAATATCGCGTTGTTTACGAGTACGAGTTCTACCGTGGCACCAGTGCTTCAGAAACGGCTCGAAGGATTAATAATGTGTATGGCAACGATGTCAAAAAGAAAACATAGTGCGTTTTTGGTTACAACGTTTTCGTTCTGGAAAATTCGGCCTGCAGAACAAGCCTCGTGGACGGCCGGAGACCAAAGTTGATAATGAGGAGTTGAAGACTTTTGTGGAAGCGGATCCATCGCAAACCACGTTCGAGTTAGCTGTAGGCTGCAAAGTTAGTGATAAAAATGTTTTAATCCACTTGAAGCAAATTGGAAAGGTGAAAAAGCTTGAAAGGTGAGTACCTCACTAATTGAGTGAAGCAAATCAACAGTCGCGCGTGCTGCCGCGTTGCACAAAAGACGGCTACCAGATTATGGGAGATTTAATTGGAATGTTTAAGACATCCCCCGTACTTCCCGGACCTTGTTCCAACAGTTTTTTTTTTTTTTCGAAATTTGGATAACTTCTTGCAAGGGAAAAAAATCAACTCCGATGGGGCAGTCCAAACCGCCTTCAAATATAGTATTGATTGCCATCCGAATGGTTATTTTCGTAAAGGGATCAATTAACTACTTGTGAGATGGCAAAAGTGTAAAGATAGCAGCTATGGTGCATATTTTGATTAAATAAATATATTATATTAAAAAAATAAATGACTTTTTGTTCCTCCCATACAAAACGCCAATTTCATATGTAAAGACCTAATATACGGAATAGCTATTCAGTACAAACGGGATAGCCGAAATTATAGAAAAATCCGACCAAAAATATTGTGTGTGAAGAGGCGCTTAACGTAAAGTAGTGGAGGACGACCGCTGTAGAGGAGGGCTCTGCAGTGTTAGCACTCACACACTGATGTAAGTAACATACAGAATTACTGACATGCATGCCTAGGAAACTTAGGGCATATTTTTGTTCCGGGCAACATTATTTGGATAGTTATTCACAGTCACAGTCTCTCCAACCAATCAGAGCTCCGATTGGGTCACATGTCTGGTCACGAGGTACACCGCCACACCGCCAGTCGCCATTGTGTTTTTGAAATCTGCGCAAGGAGCGCTTCCCTTTTGAAAATTCTTTAAATTTTGTGATTTTGCAATTTACAATGTTCAGTCGCCGTTGTTGTGTACCTTGTTATGTTAAGATTGAAAGGTATCTTCCAGGATACTTACATCCGGCTAGCTCTCATCAGCATCACTCTCAGGGCGTGGGGTTCTTCCTTTCGGTTGTTCACTTGTACTTTGGGAAGGGTTTTATAATTAAAAGATAAAGTTAACATGAACAAATAAGGGTGTATTACTGTACTAATATGGGGGGAAAAAGGGGAAATAAGGGATTGGCCAGACCTAGAGGTTGTCACCAGAACACTCCCTATTCCGTTGGCTGGAGTTCTAAACGGAAGGCCTGGGGCAGCGCCCCAGGCTAGCGGCGATTCACGAGGCGGACGCCTCCGCGCGTGGGAGCCCCTGAGTGTGCGCTCCTATGCACTATGTCTCTGGTCCACAAGGCGGGTGCCTTGTTGGCAGGAAATCCAAGTAGATGGGGAGGAGGGAGCTCCATTGTAGTGCCCCCTCTTGCACCGCTTGGTGCTTGGTCGCTGACGTCTTAATCGGTTGGCATCTTGCCGGGAACTAACGAACGACGGCCTGATTAGTTCACACGGTGCAGTTCGGCCGCTTCCGTGACCGTTCGGCTCCGTTTGGCCCACAAACACACACTGCACACTTCGGGATTGTTTTTTTTATATGTTATTTAAAATAACATAACATTCCCCTTTCTCACAAAAATAAAGAAAGAAAAACCAGGAGCAACACAACAGTCTTCACACACAACACTTTGGTCTTTGGCCATTAAGAAAATTGAAAATTTTATGGGAACACAAAAAGGAAAAGGGGATTTACAGGAACATCCTTCTGTCCTATCAACACACCAGAAAGAAGGAAGAAGAAAACTGGTGGCTGTGAGAATTATCGATTTGGTTTGGGAAATTTCAAGGTGGTTCCAATAACCGACAAGACGCGGATTCAGGCCCGGATTAAGGGCGGTTCGAGCGGTACGACTGAACCAGGGCCTCCGCTTCCTAGGGGCCCCCAAAGACTGAAAAAATGCTGATAAATTATGTATTTATTTTGCTTTTAACCATTTTTGACTTAACAAGCCACGTTTCGTATAGACAAAAACATCCATAGTTGAGAAATAAAAATTTCTCACAGGGAACCTTCAGGGGCCCCCAACGACCTGAATGGGTCCCAAAAATTCCAAACAAAGTCTCCATTAATAGAAAAAACATAGTTTCTTAGTAAAAATTAAGAAAAAAGCTTAGGTATTGAAAGGCACCGAAAGTGAGGTATTTTACAACTCGTACGTGTCTCACAATACATCTTTCAGCATTATGCCAATAAACTTTGCTATTGTTACATCCTGGCGGCGAGACAACAGGTTCCGACGGTTGTAAAACGATCCTTTGTCATGGTCGCCAAGCGAGTAAAAACAATACAAATTCTGATAATAAATATTTTGTAGAAAAAATAGATAAACAGTTTTAAAAATCCATTATAATTTGCATTGTGTTTAACATGCGTTAGTTTATTTTTTTAGCTTTGATAATCAAATAAATTTCTAATGAAAAAACAAATAATGTATTTTGGAATAAAAACGAAAATCTTTTTACGTCCTTTGCTGTTTTGAGGCTGACCTGCTTAATTAATTATATTTCTTTAAAACATTTTTTGAGGCGAGGGAGGGGAGGGAGGGGTGGAAAATTTTAAGGAAGGGGAAGGGGGTATGGGAGGCCCCGAGATTTTTCCCGCACCAGGGCCCCCAGGGGGGTTAATCCGGGCCTGCGCGGATTAAAAGCGATCTTGTAACAAGGCCTTTTTTCTTCACCAAAACATGTCGAAAACTCTAAACAATAAATAATAATCACAGCAATCAAAACATATTTTACACTGGTACTTATATTAACCAAGTCATAACTCGTTACAGGAGTCGACTATTATATAACAATAAGTTCTGAGCTGAATACAAAAAAAAATTACATATAGAGACAACATCCAAGACTCGCTCAAAATATTTAATATGTTAGTGCGTAATATCCACTACGAACTCACTCGAAAAAAGAGTGGAACATTCCATATAAAACATCTTTTTTTTTTTTTTTTTATAAATTTTATTTCAAAACAGTTTTGATACATTAAGTTATAAGATTATAAATACAAATGTGATAACAGAAAAAAACCAAAATATGAAATATTCGAAATTAATATTAATAAGTAATTACAAACATATTACAAATACAAAAAATACTTAAGAAAAAAACAATGTAAAACAACAATTAATATAAGTAAAAAGATGTATAATACAAGTAGGTACAAATTCGAGAAATATTTAATAAAAAAATAAAACAAATAATGCAAATCAATAGTTAATATAAGTATAAAGAATTTTAAGTAGCAGGACTGATGGACTTTAAACTTTGAGCATCGAGCGAAGTGACAGTAGCCATAGGCGGAACAGAGAAAAACATTTTTTTAAAGGCGATTACATTAAAGTTGTGGAAAAAGTCAAAAGAGAATATGGAATACACAAACAAAATATTACAAATACACCAGCTCTTTCGAGCCTCAAACACGTCTGTACTCACAGACATTTTCCTCCTTCGACAAAATGAACAAGGCTTTAAGTGTCATCTTATACACAAAAGTGCATATCAGATCCCAGATTTACGAAACGTAACATCTCAAGAAAATGCGCTCCCTTTTCCAAAAAAAAGGCCAGCATTTCTTCCCCTTACATCAATATTTACTCAAAGCAGTGATAATTTCATCCCTACATCAACATACCGTGGAAAATCCACACACGGACCTACGAAAGTAGAATCCCGGAAAACGGCTTCCCTTGCCCAAAGGACCACATTTTCCCACTCTTTCTCGGTGGCGCCACTTCATTTTTTAGAAGAATAAAGAAACTTCATTATTCAATCTTTTTCCAAAGGGTTAATTCGGAAAACCATTGAAATTTTACAAAAAAAAAACTGTAGAAGATATTTACACACATAAAAACAAGTGTAGTCAAGAAATCCTAATTCTAACTAAATTACCTATTTGTACACTATAAAACAAAATTTCTCCGATGTTTTTTGAGAACCGTATTTTCAAGTTTAAATCTCCAAGTGACCCGTATATCAGTCAAACATCGCACAAAAGTGATATGCTGTTGGCTTGCAAGAAATAAAACCATCGTTAATATTAAACTAAAATAAATCCTTAGCTACCTTTTTACAAAAATTACAATCCTCTATCGTTTTTTTTTAGGGTTCTTGGAAAGGCTTCATTGTTCCCTGACAACACACAAAAGTACCTAAAGCTAATCTATAAAATTATTTACAAATGGCAGCCAACAGAATAGCCATAGTTCTTAGTAAATTTCTGAAAGGACCTAATCACCAGTTTACCCCGAAAAAAATAATATTTTAAAATGTTTTTGAGAATAGCACATTAAAAAAAAACCGAATGGGGAAAAAACATCATGAATTACCAAAAACTTAATCCTCACATTAAATGCATTGAAAAAATAAATCCATTAAAAATTTCGAAAGTACAATACAAAGAATGAACTTCTGAGAAATTGCTAATGTGGAAAAATGTTAGTTAAAAGCTTTTTGAAAGGGTAATTAACACAAAATGAACTCTATAAAAAGAATTCGAGACATAAATTAAAAAATAGGTAAGTACAAATTAAAAAAAAACAAATTTGATGGATTTCTGTAAAAAAGACAACAAAATAATGATGCTTGCTTCGCTGAATTCTCAAAAATGCATGTACATTTTATTGATATTAAAATTTCACAGAATTTTAAATCGTCAAAGCACATTTACGCAAATGAAAAAAACAAAAAAAGGTAGCAAACAAAATAGTGTTAGATCAAAATAGACAGAAATACTAAATCTTGAAGAAAAAATGAAATTTGGCATAAAAAATTAAAATATGACGAGGTTTCTTAGCAAATGATACAAGATTTAATGATTTATTTTTCAGGCTTCTCAAAGATTGCATGTCATATAAAAATTCTATCATAATTTTTAATCGTCAAAAGGACATTACAGCAAAATGCAAAAGCAATCAAAACAAAAACACTTCAGTCTAAAATCAAGGCAAGAAAACATATGACGTCATAATGAAAGAAAAAAAAAATTACACACAAAAAAAAACAGAGCTTCACAAAACAATTCCCAAAATAAAAGTTCGCAAAATCGAAAGAATCCCAGTTGGATGCGCCAGTGTTATGTTTAGATTGAAAGGTATCTTCCAGGATACTTACATCCGGCTAGCTCTCATCAGCATCACTCTCAGGGCGTGGGGTTCTTTCTTTCGGTTGTTCACTTGTACTTTGGGAAGGGTTTTATAATTAAAAGATAAAGTTAACATGAACAAATAAGGGTTTATTACTGTACTAATATGGGGGGAAAAAGGGGAAATAAGGGATTGGCCAGACCTACAGGTTGTCACCAGAACACTCCCTATTCCGTTGGCTGGAGTTCTAAACGGAAGGCCTGGGGCAGCGCCCCAGGCTAGCGGCGATTCACGAGGCGGACGCCTCCGCGCGTGGGAGCCCCTGAGTGTGCGCTCCTATGCACTATGTCTCTGGTCCACAAGGCGGGTGCCTTGTTGGCAGGAAATCCAAGTAGATGGGGAGGAGGGAGCTCCATTGTAGTGCCCCCTCTTGCACCGCTTGGTGCTTGGTCGCTGACGTCTTAATCGGTTGGCATCTTGCCGGGAACTAACGAACGACGGCCTGATTAGTTCACACGGTGCAGTTCGGCCGCTTCCGTGACCGTTCGGCTCCGTTCGGCCCACAAACACACACTGCACACTTCGGGATTGTTTTTTTTATATGTTATTTAAAATAACATAACAACCTCATTGTTTTAACACGGAGTTAAAGTAATCGGATTCGTTTCTTTTTCACGATTAGTGATGCACTTACTGGAAAAAACAAAAAATTTAGGTGAACTGTACTTTTTGTATGAAATGAAGGACTGTACTTTCTGTGTGAAATGAAGCACTGTTTTTTTAGAAAAGTTTAACTAAATAAGTGTGAACTTAAATGTGTCTACTTGTGGGAATACATTTAATGTAAATCTTAAGTGTGATATATCCTTAGATTATGGACATAGTTATTAAATTTGAATTGAGCAAGTCACAATGTATATATGAAAGAAAAAAAATGTGTGGCAGCCTGATACAAATATCGGCGCCAACCTGAAGTTCCCTTTTCTACCACCAGGTGAAGAACAACCTGTGACGTGGAAGTAAACGCCACGCCACTAAGCAAGCATCTCCTTCTTCCTCTTCCCTTTCCTACTCGGACCGCCGACCTGAGTAGACGTTCCGTCACGCCCTGACCAACCGTCCATCTTGTCTTTTGTATTCCACTCTAACTTTGTGTTGAGAATTCTCTGTCTGTTCCAACACCTGTGTTACGTTTAATTGTTCACCCATTTATTTGTAGTGTCCCTAATATTAATAAATCGAATATTAATTAACTATTACACTGTGTAACTATTTCATAAATAAATGTCGATGTGTTTCGTGAACTGCATTCAAGTGTTTCCTTTTCTATCAAATTCCAATCTTATCTTTCACCACCCGTACTATCGTTAAAGTGGTGAACCCGACGTGGGCTAGGTTTAAAAGCTATTTTTGTGAGCATAGTAGCACCTAGACAAAGTTTGAAAATTTGATTATTTTTGGAAATATTTCGTCATAATATAAAAGCAAGATGGACGGTCAGGGCGTGGCAAGCGATGACTCATTCGTTATCGCTTGCAAGGTGGCGGACCCGCGCGTCCTTCGCAACCCGCGCGTCTCGCGTTGCACATTCCAACGGCGCTGAGCGAAATTTGACACCTCGGACCCGCGCGTCAAAAATTCCCAGCCAGAGAAACATTCACGACATCAGACCCCGCACCCCGCCACACCACAAAAATAAGTTACACAACATACATCACCAATTAACATGCAAGAATGGACAACACCCAAATGAACCAAACCAGGCAATCTACACAACATCTGCAACAACCACTTTCCATCAACCAACCTGCATCTGGATGGCCCTGGAAAGTTACTTAGCCAACATCGGAGGACAACTTATCTACTGAGCAAGACCTTCATCCCAGAAACACTGACACACACACACACTGCTGCAGTGCCAACTCATGTGCACGCCAGTACCACGTTCATCTCTCATCACCGATCCATAGTATCGGGTGCAGACTAATGGACTGTCTTCACACACCAACTGTCTCTGTTGCTGCCAGAGACAGTGCAACCAACAACCAACCACCCGAGGTTACAGTTGTTGACCAAAGGTTTTTCCTCTTCTCACATGAGATAGGTTATCATTGTGTCCTGACTCAAGAGAACATTAGCATCGTACATTCTCGTACTGAGAAATGCTGACTCAACCCTGATCAAGTTCGCAGTCAAAATTTCATCTTCGTGCTGTGCGATTGCACTCTTGCATCAAACATTGTTGTGTTTACCTTTTTCACCTTACCAGGTTGCATTCAACAAGATCCCGCAAGGCGACCTGTCATCTGATGCCAAAAGTCATCAGGTGAAGGAGCTTGCACCATCGATCTCCAGTCCATCATGCCATGGCACCTAGTCCTGGATGAGGATTCGGAAACTTCTTCTGTATCGCGACTTCATCGCTGGCAAGGGGGTACTGTGGCAGCCTGATACAAATATCGGCGCCAACCTGAAGTTCCCTTTTCTACCACCAGGTGAAGAACAACCTGTGACGTGGAAGTAAACGCCACGCCACGAAGCAAGCATCTCCTTCTTCCTCTTCCCTTTCCTACTCGGACCGCCGACCTGAGTAGACGTTCTGTCACGCCCTGACCAACCGTCCATCTTGTCTTTTGTATTCCACTCTAACTTTGTGTTGAGAATTCTCTGTCCATTCCAACACATGTGTTACGCTTAATTGTTCACCCATTTATTTGTAGTGTTCCTAATATTAATTAGTCAAATATTAATTAACTATTACACTGTGTAACTATTTCATAAATAAATGTCGATGTGTTTCGTGAACTGCATTCAAGTGTTTCCCTTCCTATTAAATTTCAAATCATATCTTTACTGCGTTAAAAATGTAAAAATAATTATAACACATTAAAAAAGAAGCAAATGTATTTATAACATAGATGTAATTTAAAATCAATTGTTGTAATGTAATTTAGTTGTGCTATTTGAAGTTTTTTTAAAATAAAATATGTTTAACCATCTTCAATTGTTTTTATTTACTTCGCCAACTGAGTAGAAAAGTAATAATATAGAATAATATTATTATGATAGTTTAGTATTGTCTAGACACGTAGGGTAGTAACTGGCGCTATTCATCGTTTCATATAAAATAATACTACTTGGTTACATTTTTTTTGTTCTAAGACCGCTCTCTATAAACCTACATACTCTGTGCTGACATGTATGTAGAATAATAAATTGCCATATTAAATAAATCAACATCTGAAATTATTTTATTAAAATGAAGTCTAAACTCTTCTAATGTATGTATGTACAATGCAAAGCTCACCCACCCACTTCCCGCTGCAGCAAATCTGTCTCCGTGGAACCTTAGAATTCATGCCTGCATAGATAATGAATCCAATACATACACTTATGTGTTAATCGGCCCTAACATAAATTTACTAGGGGCGTTGCCCCTGGCTGCTACGCAGCCCAACCCCTTAACGTTTGGGGAATGTGTATAATATTGCGCATAGTTTCCTCGCGATAAAATTCGGAAAACATTGTCAGGTAGCTAGAATGTCAGATAGCTACCTGTTACAAAGAGGAAGAAGACATATTCACTGGGAAATGTCATTGCCAACTTAAAAGAAATTGAAGCGCATCTTTAGCCACAGAAATTGAACCGGCTCAAAATTAGAGGAAGAAGACAGGCTGAGATTAACAGTTAGGAGGGAAACACTGAAAATCCCCCGTTAAGCTCCGCATCGCGCTGGTGGGAAGCTTATAAAAGCCGTCGACCCCCCACAATCTAGGACACTATCTCTCGGAAGCCTGGACAGACAACACATACCAGGCGTGGCCAAAAACATCTATCTGCGGAGGCTTGAGTCGCCGTTATTGCCTGCACCACACAGCCCCTGGCCGCGCCTGGGTCCCCCGTGGCGGATTCCTCGAAAGGAAGGAGCCCCTGCTTTCTACCCATCGCCAGCGCCCGCTTGGCTACTCCTCGATATCCGGAGCCCCGTGCCCAAAGTTCCTCAGGAGGACGGAGCGCCTGCCCCGTCCAGCCGAGCGCACCCGTCTTATCGCTGGCTGAGCCCCGTGCCGCAATTCCTCCGGAGTGTGGAGCCCCGACCTCCCGCCAAAAGCGTTGCCGTGCCCGAGGCCGGCGCCCCGAATATCGATTACCCGCATCCCAGCATCAGGACTTCTGCCGTCCTCGTGAGCTAATCAAACCCTTTAAATACATTATCTAATTTAAACTTAGAACCAGTCAGTCGTGCAGTTTAGCGTGGTGATGCTCTCATTTCTCATAATTTAAAATAAATCCCGTCTTTCCTTTACCCGGTTTTTTTCTCCATCACCTATATTTTTGAACCTCTTTAGCATCAGTGAAAAGCGAGCAAGGTGTTGGGCCCTGAACACCCCCCTGAGGAGTCTTTTTCTAGCCGGGCAACTGCAAAAGCGCGCAACCTAACCTCAAAGGAGCCCCTTGTCCGATTGTCGGAATCCTAACCTCAAAGAGGTGACGGTTCGCGGCAGCGCGGGGGCCCAGCAGAGCCGCGCTTCAAAGCCTTGCGTGTAGTTAACGTCGGCAGACATTGTTTACGGGTCTAGAGCGGCTCACACGACGCGTGACACGCACAACCGGCCTCGGACCATCATCGTCCAGCTAAGGGATGTCGCGAAGAAGGACGCTATCCTGGCAGCAGTAAGGAAATTAAAAGGAATCACAGCTGATAAGGTGGGATATGCCGAACACAAACAGCTGTACGTGAATGAGCACCTCACACAACAAAACAAAACACTGCTACGAAGTTGCAAGGAGGCTTGCAAAGGGGGAATTTTTTTATTCGTCTGGACGCGAAATTGCAAAATTTACGTAAGAAAGAACCAGACTTCCAGGGCAATGTGTGTAAACAACAAAGAAGATTTGGCAAGAATTGTTTCACAATAAAAATAATATCATATTACTCCCAGAGATACCAACTCTTAAGTAATTATAAATTGCAGCCAGAGACTAAATTCTTTCTAAAATATCTTTCCTTACGTTTTGTTAAATATGTACCTATTCAAAATTATTTTATTTCTCTTTTAATTTTTTTAATTATTTCTACACATTTTGAATCTTTTTTGCATGCCTCTCATTTATACTCTATTAATAATATTACTTATCAGGTACCCCACAACTACTTGACTGCATATTATATATTTTTTTGTAATTTCTATTCATATTATTATGTCCTTATACTATGTTACTGTAAATGGCTTCTTTTGCATTTATTTTTTCAATATGTACCTATTCACAATTACTTTATTTCTCTTTTATCTATTTCTACACATTTTGAATATTTTTTGCACACCTCTCATTCATACTCTATTAATACTATTACTTATCATGTACCCCACAACTACTTTACTTCAAATATGTATATGTGTATTTATACATATATTTCTTGCAATCTCTATCATTTCATTATGTCTTTATACTATGTCACCGTAAATAGCTTCTCCAGCATAAACTATTCATCATTATTTTTAAATTTTACTTAACAAATGGCTCTAAGTCTTTTTTATCAGAACGTGCGTGGTCTTCGCACCAAAACTGACATATTTTTTCAAAATGCCTTAACTAATGACTTTGACTTACTGCTTATTTCTGAAAGCTGGCTCAACGACGGTATCTTGGATGGTGAAATATGCGATAATCGATATACCGTTTTTAGGAAGGACAGAGATGCTCGAATTTGCGGACTATCCCGAGGTGGTGGAGTAATGATTGCTGCTCGCAATACGTTAAATGCCCATCAGAGACCAGAGTGGCAAACCGAGGTGGAATGTGTCTGGATAACCATACCGGGTAACTCACTTAAGAATAGTGGCCATAACCTTCATGTTGCTTGTATCTACCTGATGGGTGGTCCCTCTCACGCCGACATGTTTCTCAAATTCTCGTCTACGCTCTCTAACCTAAGAACTCTGTACCCTAATGATATTTTCATCATTATCGGTGACTTCAACTTGCCTCACATAACTTGGACAAAGGATAATGCCAATGCTTACCTTACTCCATCTTTCTCCGACCGACACACGTTGGACACTTTCTTAAACTTCTCTGTTTCGGGATTGGAACAATATAATCATGTTGTTAATGCCAATAATAGAATTTTAGATTTGGTTTTTTGTAATGTCACTATGGATGCCACTCGCGCTGCTTTTCCTATAATAATAATATTAGGATGATTTATTTGGTGAGCGCTGTTTTTGTGTGTATCACACCTCAAGAGCCCTCTAAATGTAGCCCTCTATGGTAGATGAGGACTCACACCATCCTTCCATTGAGCTGAGTGTTAAGTTTACGCTTCTCAGATCGTTGGTTGTGGGACCACGCTTTGTGCGCCTCTTTAAAAGAGCGGACTACTCTGGCCTTAAAAACTTTTTATTAAATATTGATTGGCACTCTATTTTAGGCCATAAGGATGTGAATGGATCTGTGGATGCCTTTTACAAGGTGATCAATGAAGGTATTGAAACTTTTGTCCCTCGTAAAATGTTACATTCTAGTAAGTACCCTTCTTGGTTCTCGAATGCTTTAATAAAGCTTATAAAGGAGAAACACAGTTTTCATAAACGTTGGAAACTATTTGGCAATCCGCTGGATTACCAATCGTTTTCTCTTTTACGCACTCGCCAAAAACTTGTACAGCGTGATTGCTATGCGAGATTCGTTGACTCCTCCGAGAAATCTGTTGCTAGAGATCCAAAAAAATTCTGGACATTTATCAAGGGCATACGTAATTCCTCATCATTTCCGCATAAACTCTCGTTTAATGATCAAGTAGCATCTGACTCTGAGAGCATAGCTCAATTGTTCTCATTATATTTTAGTTCTGTCTACACAGATACTTCTGCTATTGCTTCTGCTGCAATGCCTTATGATTCTATCGCGGATCAAGCAAGTATTGGGGGATTTTCTGTTACACCTTCCACTGTTTGTAAATATCTGAAAACTCTGGACATAAGTAAGGGACCTGGTAGTGATAGAATTCCCTCTGTCTTGGCCGTGAATTGCGCTAGCGAGATCTCTGTTCCTTTATCCATTATATTTAATAAATCCCTCTTTAATGCCGCTTTTCCAGAATTATGAAAAAAGGCCCATGTCATACCAATTCATAAATCTGGCCCGAAAAATCGGGCAGAGAATTATCGCCCTATTTCTATCTTGTCAATATTTGGTAAACTTTTTGAGAAGATGGTTTACGACCACGTGTACGTTCATATCACCTCCCAGATTCCTAGTTTTCAGCATGGTTTTTGTAAAGGAAGGTCAGTAATTTCTAATTTGGCTGTCTTCTCTGATTACGTGTTGAATGAAATGGAAAACGGAGGCCAGGTTGACGTTGTCTACACTGACTTCTCTAAAGCTTTCGACAGGGTGAATCACTCTATCTTGATGGATAAACTCCACTTACTTGGCGTACATGGGAGCCTCCTGCGTTGGTTCTCTTCTTACCTGAACCGAAGGTCTCAGGCAGTGGTCGTTGGAAGCTGCAGATCTGACTTCTGGACAATTCCTTCTGGCATCCCCCAAGGTTCCCATCTTGGACCACTTCTGTTTAATGCATTTATTTTCGATATAGGACGCTGCTTTACGTATGCAAAATGCCTACAATATGCAGACGACACTAAAATTTTCTCCAGGATTGCTAATCCTGACGATAGTAAAAAGTTGCAGGAAGACCTAAATAGGTTCTCAATATACTGTGATATTAACAAATTATCCCTTAACATATCCAAATGTCACGGTATTATATTCACTCGTAAGAGAAATCCTATTTTTAATAATTATAAACTAAAGGGTGAGTCCTTGAATTTTGTGACTGAGGTTAAAGATCTTGCAGTAATCATGGATGGCGGCATGTATTTCGACTGTCATATATCCTCACTGGCTGATAGAGCGTACAAGATGCTTGGTTTCATTCTAAGGTCATGTAAGACATTCAAGTCTCTGCCGGCAATTAGGACGCCATATCTAGCCTATGTTCGTAGCCTGTTGGACTTTGCTTCCCCAATATGGAGCCCCATGTATGATGTATACATTCGACGATTGGAGGGTGTTCAGAATAAATTTCTGAGACACCTTAATTTCAGAACACATAGTTCTTTTGTTAATCCTCAGAAAGCCGCTCGCTTTCATGGAGTCCCTTCGCTCAGGTCTCGTCGCGTCTCCCAGGACATGAGCCTCCTGCATGGTATTCTACATGGGGCAATCGACTCGATGGAGCTTGTCGAAAAAGTCACTTTCCGAGTCCCTCATGTTAGACGTACAAGACTGAATGCACTTTTCCACGTTAAAACTCACCGGACTAACTATGGATATAACTCCATCTTCGGAAGGATTCTCGGTTGTTATAATGATAATTTTAACCACATCGATATATTTCACCTATCCAAGAGGTCATTCTTAAGAGAGGTGAATGAGGCATTGACTGTAGAAACTTAGAGGATTGACATTTTTTTTTTTTTTTTTAAATGATTGGTGTTTTGTTTTCCTTTTTCTTTTCTTTTCTTATCTTTTATTTTATTTTTTCTTTTTTATCTTCCTTTGTTTTTGTTTTTTAATATTATTTAAGCTCCATTTCTCTATGTAATCTTTTAAACATTTATTATTAGTTTTAACATCTAATTGACACAGTACACTATATATATTATATATTTTTCATTTTTCTTAAAATTATGTATATTTTTTATTTTTATGTATATGTGTTGTTTGTTAAATAAATAATAATAAAAAAAAAAAAAAAAAAAAAAAAAAAAAAAAAAAAAAAAAAAAAAAATCTCAAATGTAATATACTTTGCAACTTAGATTATAGAACTAAATAAAATAATTTCCTTGACTTATAGGTTAGTATGTGGCTGACCAGCCATACTGTAAGAAATGGTTCACCATGCAAATTTCATCTCTTTTTGAGGATAAGTCGGCAACAGTTGCAGGGCGTATGTTCATTTGAGATTAGGTTTTTATGTTGTAAGTCCACATGGGGCATTTGTAAGAGCCGCCAAAGAAGCGGCCAAAGAAGAAGAGGCTAAAGAAGCCTCCAGAAAGCGAGGATTTGCAGCAAGAGCAGCGGCCGCCTATCAACCACTCACAGAGGCAACGACCGCAGCAGCAGCAGAAACAGCAGCAACGGCAGCAGCAGCAGCAGCAGCAAAAGCAGCAGCAGCAGCAGCGGCGGCAGCAACAACAGACGCAGCAGTGGCAGAAACAACAGCAGCAGCAACAAGGACAATGGACCCTGGTAAAGAGTAAGAATAAAAAAGCTGGTAATAACCAAAAACGTTAGGTTAGGTTAGGTTAGGTTAGGTTAGGAATAAAAAAGCTGTTAATAACCAAAAACGTTAGGTTAGGTTAGGTTAGGTTAGGTTAGGTTAGGTTAGGTTAGGTTAGGTTAGGTTAGGTTAGGTTAGGTTAGGTTAGGTTCCCCCATCATGGTTCGGGCCTTGTCGTGGCTTGGGGGCTTCTCGATGCTTTTCCTCATAATCGGACAAGTGTCGGGGCTTTGGTCTGCCGACAATCTAGTGGGTGGTACTTAGATAGGCGCGCTCCCCGGGTGGGGTTAGAGTAGGTAGGCGCCGGCAGAGCAAAGTTAACTAAAGCGAACCGCGTATCTGTATGTATGTATCTATGTATTATATTTATTTATGATTATATTAAATACTTGGATAATAAATGGACAGTACGATTTCAAAACATGTACCTCAGGGGGGTACCGTTGCCACTGGCGGCGGAGAATCCCCTCCCGACGCGCAATCGTCGGGCTGCCCCACGGATTCTGGGGGGGGCAAAAATCGTTTCTTTGAGATAAGGATGGGAGTGTTGCTGGACACTCTCGAGGGCCTGAATAATTTCATCTCGCGTAGGACAAATGTCCACGTCCCATTAAAACAAGGAATTCAGGCCGCTCTGACAATAGCAATGGAGGTAATGGACTGCCTTAATGACGGAAAAACCGTCAGCGTCCATTGCCAAACGGACAACCGAAGCACCAAGACTGAGGGCACGGCGATGACACCACTGTCGTCAAAGTGCCTCAGCGTACAAGACCCGGAGCTGGGGTGGCAGCGCAAGCAACGGCAGCAGCCGCAACAAAAACAGCAGCCGCAACAACGGCAGCAGCCGCAACAACGGCAGCAGCCGCAACAACGGCAGCAGCCGCAACAACGGCAGCAGCCGCAACAACGGCAGCAACTGCAACAACGGCAGCAGCCGCGGTGGCAATCTCAGCCCCAGCAGCAGCAGCCGCAACTCCGGCCGCAAAAACGAGGAAGGCAGCGGGAGGAGCTGCTGCAGAGACATATTCCCGGTCCAAAGGAACGGGTGGACGAGGTGGCTACGGGATGGACCGTGGTCACCCACAAAAACGTGAGAAAGGCCCCGGTGACTTCGACTGCCGTCAAAAGGCAGTCGAAGCCACTTGAAATGCTGACCGTCACTCCAGTCGGCAGGGCAGACGAGCCGCCTACATTTGCAGGGGTACTAAAAGGACTTGTTGGAATAACCAGCAAGTCCGAACGAGAGGGTCTGCCAGGGATCCAGGGCATCAGGAAAGGTGCCAATGGGTCCCTGCAGCTACGCCTGACGAGGGGAGACTCCAGGGGACCTGCTCTGGAGAAACTTCTCGAAAGGATGGCAGGACCCTCTATGAAAGTTAAAAGATGGGTCCCTAAAAAGACCATCTATGTCAAGGACCTCTACGAGGGTGTAGAGGTCAAGGACCTCAAAGAAGCCCTGTCTCGGGCCCTGGGGGAGAGCCTCGAACAAATCGAGGTTTTCCCACTGAGAACAAGACAGGACAGGTCAGCTGCGTGCACGGCGAGGGTGCCGTGGACGAGGAGTGCAGATGACCTGATTCAAACCGGTCGCCTGACAATTGGCCTCCTCCGATGCCGAATCCGGCAGAAGGTGGAGGTCAAGCAGTGCTTCCGCTGTCTTGGGTTCTCTCACGTCGCAGCTAAATGCGACGTGCGGGAGCCCGGGAGCGCAGGCCTGTGCAGGCGATGTGGTGAGGAGGGGCACAACTCAGCGGGTTGCAAAAGCCCGCTGTGCTGTGCACCCTGTAAAAAGCAAAAACTGCCGTCCGCACATTGGTGCGGTAGTGCGCAGTGCGCTGCTGTCAAGCGATGCCTCCGGAGATGACCGCGCTAAATATCCTGCAAATCAACCTGGGTCACTGCCAAGTGGCCCAGGACCTGATGCAGCAGGTAGCGTCGGAGAAGAAGGTCGATGTTGTTCTGGTGTCGGAGCAGTACCGTGACTGTAACAGTCGCTGGTACTGTGACGGCGACGGAGTGGCGGCTATTTTTCTTCCGGCGCAGGGGGCGGTCGTCTCAGGACGCAATCGAAATGCCAGCAGGGGATGGACCTGGATTGAGGTAGCAGGCTGTAGGATGTACAGCTGCTACTTCTCCCCAAATGTCTCTCTGCAGCGGTTCCTCGACGATCTCCACGACCTGGAAACCGACGTCAGGACGTCCACGTTGCCGATAATCATGGCCGGTGATTTTAATGCCTGGTCGACTGAGTGGGGCTCGGCGACAACCAACAGACGGGGCTCCATCCTGGGTGATGTGGCTGCGAGCCTGCATTTGCACATTGCAAATGTGGGCACGGAGTTCACGTTCCGCAGGGGAGTCACGGGTTCAGTTGTCGACGTAACCTTCGCCAGCGAGGAAATAATCGGGCAGGTGAAGCGCTGGCGTGTACTCAATGACTACACGCACAGCGATCACCAGTACGTGTCTTTTTCGCTGGAGAGGGGACCCCGATCAGGACGACCCGGTAACTTCACCATAGGCGGCTGGAGCCTCCGATCTCTGGATCAAGAGACACTGGAGGTCATGGTGGAAAACCTGAAGACGTCGGTTGAGGACGCTGATGGCGCGGCGAGCAAGGTGAGGAGCCTTGGCGATCTCACCACGCGCGCCTGCGACGCGGCAATGGTCCGGCGCACGAAGCATCCCGCGAGGGGGCAGGCCTATTGGTGGTCAGACACCATAGCCAGTCTTCGCGCGACGTGTCTTGCCAGACGCCGGGCCGCCCAGCGGGCAAGGACATCGGGGGATACCTACGACAGTGCCCTTCAACGGTACCGGGACGCTCGCCGAGAGCTTAAGCTGGCCATCATGCGCAGCAAGGAAAGGTGCTGGGAAGAACTGTGTGAGACGGTGAATCACGACCCCTGGGGACTGCCGTACAAGATTGTGCGACAGAAACTACGGGGTAGAGATCAGGATCCGTTTCTCATGGACCCCCAGAACCTTACGAGCGTCATAGATGCTCTCTTTCCTGCGCATGACCGGAGGGCGGCAAGAGGCCCTGCTTCCCCGGGAGCGGACTTCGAACCCTTCTCCCAAGCTGAGCTTGACGCAGCGTCTGCCAGGATCAAAACCGGGAAGGCACCTGGACCGGACAACGTCCCGAACGAAGTCGTGCTGGTAGTGGCTAGGAAGTTTCCTGATGTGCTGCTGAATGTGTACAATACCTGTTTGGAGGAGGGTAATTTTGGCGACGCCTGGAAGAGGCAGAGGCTAGTCCTCGTCTCAAAAAAGGCTGTCGCCGATGGACCCTCATCTTTTAGGCCTTTGTGCATGCTCGACGGCTATGGGAAGCTCCTGGAGAGACTCATGGTTGGAAGGCTTCTCCCGATCCTCGAATCCGAGGACGGGGGACTCTCCGAGCACCAGTACGGCTTCAGGCCGGGACGATCAACCCTGGACGCCGTGGAACGCGTGGTGGACACCGTTCGGACTGCGTGGGAGGGGTCGGTGAAGAGACACCGGCAGGTCATGTTGGTGACTCTGGATATCCGGAACGCTTTCAACTCGGCTCGATGGGATTTAATCCTCAGAGAGCTGAGAGAAAGCTTCCGGGTCCCGGAGTACCTCATGGCCATGCTGGAGGATTACTTCGATGGCCGTGTGCTAGAGTATCGATGTGGTGCCAACGGGGGCTTGGAAACGCGACAGCTGACGTCTGGTGTTCCCCAGGGATCGGTCTTGGGACCGACCCTGTGGAACGTCATGTACGATGGTTTGCTGCGAACCGAGCTACCGGCGGGTGCTAGCGTCGTTGCTTTCGCGGACGACATCGCTGTGATGATCACCGGCAAGACTTGCGGTGAGATCACTGTCGCGGGGAATGAGGCCCTCCGCAGGGTGAAGCGGTGGCTGGACCGTTCCGGCTTGGAACTTGCAGTCCACAAGACGGAGGCAGTATTGTTCAGCCGAAAGCGACGACCCGCGCTGCCAAAACTGACGCTGGGGGGCTTTGAGGTGCCGCTGGTTAAATCCCTGCGGTACCTCGGTGTCCAACTTGATCGTCGACTCTGTTTCAGAGAACACATCGAGCTAGCGGCGGCGAAGGCAAGCGTGGTGGCGCAACAGCTGGGTAGAATCATGCCGAACGTCGGCGGGCCCAAATCGAGCAGAAGGAGACTTTTGCACGAGGTGGTGCACTCGACGCTTTTGTATGGGGCACCCATCTGGGCGAAGTCGCTCGAGGTTGAGCACTACAGGAAGAAGATGGCAAGTGTGCAGAGGAGGAGTGCACTCAGGGTTATCTCTGGGTATCGCACGATCTCCGAGGACGCAGCGCTGGTGCTATCTTCTTCACCTCCAATTCACCTCCTGGCGCGAGAACGTCAGGAGAGAAGAGAGCGGAAGAGAGACGGTCTAGAAGACCCCTCTCGAGACGCGATATACTCGCAGTGGCAGCAACGCTGGGACACGGCAGTTGGTGGACGCTGGACGCGCAGACTTATCAGCGACCTGAGGACCTGGTGCCAAAGGAAGCATGGTGGTCTGAGCTACCGGCTCACCCAGCTGCTGAGTGGACACGGCTGCTTCGGAAACTTCCTGCAAAGGATAGGCAAAGAAGCAGCCGCAGCCTGCTGGCACTGCGATGCAACAGAAGACGACGCCGAGCATACGATGCTAGCGTGTCCGGCCTGGGCGACTGAGAGGGCGTCACTTGTGGCTGCTCTCGGGGTCAGTCACCTGGAGGTGGATGCGGTGGTGACGACAATGCTCCAGTCGGCTGATAACTGGCGGGCGTGGGAGGACTTCGCCTCGAGCGTAATGGGACAGAAGGAGGACGCCGAGCGCGAGAGGAGAAGACGGCCTGCGGCCGCCGTAGAAGCCGACTGAAAGGCGTCACATAGCGCGGTGTAGTTGGTAACGCAATGAGCGTTGCCACAGCGAGTAGAGTAGACGCCATCAGCGTATAAACCATTGCCACACTCCCAGCGTAATACTTCATTGGTAGGTCCGGAGTGTGGTAGATGCTTGCACGGGAGAGGTTTTTAGTGGGTAGGCCCGCAGCAGGGAGAGTCCCACACTGCCAATCTAGTGACCGGCTGTCACTTGGCGTCTTATAAAAGATTTTCCTTCTTCCAACGCAAAACAAAAAAAAAAAAAAAAAAAAAAAAAAAAAGGTTAGGTTAGGTTAGGTTAGGTTAGGTTAGGTTAGGTTAGGTTAGGTTAGGTTAGGTTAGGTTAGGTTAGGTTAGGTTAGGTTAGGTTAGGTTAGGTTAGGTTAGGTTAGGTTAGGTTAGGTTAGGTTAGGTTAGGTTAGGTTAGGTTAGGTTAGGTTAGGTTAGGTTAGGTTAGGTTAGGTTAGGTTAGGTTAGGTTCCCCCATCATGGTTCGGGCCTTGTCGTGGCTTGGGGGCTTCTCGATGCTTTTCCTCATAATCGGACAAGTGTCGGGGCTTTGGTCTGCCGACAATCTAGTGGGTGGTACTTAGATAGGCGCGCTCCCCGGGTGGGGTTAGAGTAGGTAGGCGCCGGCAGAGCAAAGTTAACTAAAGCGAACCGCGTATCTGTATGTATGTATCTATGTATTATATTTATTTATTATTATATTAAATACTTGGATAATAAATGGACAGTACGATTTCAAAACATGTACCTCAGGGGGGTACCGTTGCCACTGGCGGCGGAGAATCCCCTCCCGACGCGCAATCGTCGGGCTGCCCCACGGATTCTGGGGGGGGCAAAAATCGTTTCTTTGAGATAAGGATGGGAGTGTTGCTGGACACTCTCGAGGGCCTGAATAATTTCATCTCGCGTAGGACAAATGTCCACGTCCCATTAAAACAAGGAATTCAGGCCGCTCTGACAATAGCAATGGAGGTAATGGACTGCCTTAATGACGGAAAAACCGTCAGCGTCCATTGCCAAACGGACAACCGAAGCACCAAGACTGAGGGCACGGCGATGACACCACTGTCGTCAAAGTGCCTCAGCGTACAAGACCCGGAGCTGGGGTGGCAGCGCAAGCAACGGCAGCAGCCGCAACAAAAACAGCAGCCGCAACAACGGCAGCAGCCGCAACAACGGCAGCAGCCGCAACAACGGCAGCAGCCGCAACAACGGCAGCAGCCGCAACAACGGCAGCAGCCGCAACAACGGCAGCAGCCGCAACAACGGCAGCAACTGCAACAACGGCAGCAGCCGCGGTGGCAATCTCAGCCCCAGCAGCAGCAGCCGCAACTCCGGCCGCAAAAACGAGGAAGGCAGCGGGAGGAGCTGCTGCAGAGACATATTCCCGGTCCAAAGGAACGGGTGGACGAGGTGGCTACGGGATGGACCGTGGTCACCCACAAAAAGATGAGAAAGGCCCCGGTGACTTCGACTGCCGTCAAAAGGCAGTCGAAGCCACTTGAAATGCTGACCGTCACTCCAGTCGGCAGGGCAGACGAGCCGCCTACATTTGCAGGGGTACTAAAAGGACTTGTTGGAATAACCAGCAAGTCCGAACGAGAGGGTCTGCCAGGGATCCAGGGCATCAGGAAAGGTGCCAATGGGTCCCTGCAGCTACGCCTGACGAGGGGAGACTCCAGGGGACCTGCTCTGGAGAAACTTCTCGAAAGGATGGCAGGACCCTCTATGAAAGTTAAAAGATGGGTCCCTAAAAAGACCATCTATGTCAAGGACCTCTACGAGGGTGTAGAGGTCAAGGACCTCAAAGAAGCCCTGTCTCGGGCCCTGGGGGAGAGCCTCGAACAAATCGAGGTTTTCCCACTGAGAACAAGACAGGACAGGTCAGCTGCGTGCACGGCGAGGGTGCCGTGGACGAGGAGTGCAGATGACCTGATTCAAACCGGTCGCCTGACAATTGGCCTCCTCCGATGCCGAATCCGGCAGAAGGTGGAGGTCAAGCAGTGCTTCCGCTGTCTTGGGTTCTCTCACGCAGCAGCTAAATGCGACGTGCGGGAGCCCGGGAGCGCAGGCCTGTGCAGGCGATGTGGTGAGGAGGGGCACAACTCAGCGGGTTGCAAAAGCCCGCTGTGCTGTGCACCCTGTAAAAAGCAAAAACTGCCGTCCGCACATTGGTGCGGTAGTGCGCAGTGCGCTGCTGTCAAGCGATGCCTCCGGAGATGACCGCGCTAAATATCCTGCAAATCAACCTGGGTCACTGCCAAGTGGCCCAGGACCTGATGCAGCAGGTAGCGTCGGAGAAGAAGGTCGATGTTGTTCTGGTGTCGGAGCAGTACCGTGACTGTAACAGTCGCTGGTACTGTGACGGCGACGGAGTGGCGGCTATTTTTCTTCCGGCGCAGGGGGCGGTCGTCTCAGGTGGACCTGGATTGAGGTAGCAGGCTGTAGGATGTACAGCTGCTACTTCTCCCCAAATGTCTCTCTGCAGCGGTTCCTCGACGATCTCCACGACCTGGAAACCGACGTCAGGACGTCCACGTTGCCGATAATCATGGCCGGTGATTTTAATGCCTGGTCGACTGAGTGGGGCTCGGCGACAACCAACAGACGGGGTTCCATCCTGGGTGATGTGGCTGCGAGCCTGCATTTGCACATTGCAAATGTGGGCACGGAGTTCACGTTCCGCAGGGGAGTCACGGGTTCAGTTGTCGACGTAACCTTCGCCAGCGAGGAAATAATCGGGCAGGTGAAGCGCTGGCGTGTACTCAATGACTACACGCACAGCGATCACCAGTACGTGTCTTTTTCGCTGGAGAGGGGACCCCGATCAGGACGACCCGGTAACTTCACCATAGGCGGCTGGAGCCTCCGATCTCTGGATCAAGAGACACTGGAGGTCATGGTGGAAAACCTGAAGACGTCGGTTGAGGACGCTGATGGCGCGGCGAGCAAGGTGAGGAGCCTTGGCGATCTCACCACGCGCGCCTGCGACGCGGCAATGGTCCGGCGCACGAAGCATCCCGCGAGGGGGCAGGCCTATTGGTGGTCAGACACCATAGCCAGTCTTCGCGCGACGTGTCTTGCCAGACGCCGGGCCGCCCAGCGGGCAAGGACATCGGGGGATACCTACGACAGTGCCCTTCAACGGTACCGGGACGCTCGCCGAGAGCTTAAGCTGGCCATCATGCGCAGCAAGGAAAGGTGCTGGGAAGAACTGTGTGAGACGGTGAATCACGACCCCTGGGGACTGCCGTACAAGATTGTGCGACAGAAACTACGGGGTAGAGATCAGGATCCGTTTCTCATGGACCCCCAGAACCTTACGAGCGTCATAGATGCTCTCTTTCCTGCGCATGACCGGAGGGCGGCAAGAGGCCCTGCTCCCCCGGGAGCGGACTTCGAACCCTTCTCCCAAGCTGAGCTTGACGCAGCGTCTGCCAGGATCAAAACCGGGAAGGCACCTGGACCGGACAACGTCCCGAACGAAGTCGTGCTGGTAGTGGCTAGGAAGTTTCCTGATGTGCTGCTGAATGTGTACAATACCTGTTTGGAGGAGGGTAATTTTGGCGACGCCTGGAAGAGGCAGAGGCTAGTCCTCGTCTCAAAAAAGGCTGTCGCCGATGGACCCTCATCTTTTAGGCCTTTGTGCATGCTCGACGGCTATGGGAAGCTCCTGGAGAGACTCATGGTTGGAAGGCTTCTCCCGATCCTCGAATCCGAGGACGGGGGACTCTCCGAGCACCAGTACGGCTTCAGGCCGGGACGATCAACCCTGGACGCCGTGGAACGCGTGGTGGACACCGTTCGGACTGCGTGGGAGGGGTCGGTGAAGAGACACCGGCAGGTCATGTTGGTGACTCTGGATATCCGGAACGCTTTCAACTCGGCTCGATGGGATTTAATCCTCAGAGAGCTGAGAGAAAGCTTCCGGGTCCCGGAGTACCTCATGGCCATGCTGGAGGATTACTTCGATGGCCGTGTGCTAGAGTATCGATGTGGTGCCAACGGGGGCTTGGAAACGCGACAGCTGACGTCTGGTGTTCCCCAGGGATCGGTCTTGGGACCAACCCTGTGGAACGTCATGTACGATGGTTTGCTGCGAACCGAGCTACCGGCGGGTGCTAGCGTCGTTGCTTTTGCGGACGACATCGCTGTGATGATCACCGGCAAGACTTGCGGTGAGATCACTGTCGCGGGGAATGAGGCCCTCCGCAGGGTGAAGCGGTGGCTGGACCGCTCCGGCTTGGAACTTGCAGTCCACAAGACGGAGGCAGTATTGTTCAGCCGAAAGCGACGACCCGCGCTGCCAAAACTGACGCTGGGGGGTTTTGAGGTGCCACTGGTTAAATCCCTGCGGTACCTCGGTGTCCAACTTGATCGTCGACTCTGTTTCAGAGAACACATCGAGCTAGCGGCGGCGAAGGCAAGCGTGGTGGCGCAACAGCTGGGTAGAATCATGCCGAACGTCGGCGGGCCCAAATCGAGCAGAAGGAGACTTTTGCACGAGGTGGTGCACTCGACGCTTTTGTATGGGGCACCCATCTGGGCGAAGTCGCTCGAGGTTGAGCACTACAGGAAGAAGATGGCAAGTGTGCAGAGGAGGAGTGCACTCAGGGTTATCTCTGGGTATCGCACGATCTCCGAGGACGCAGCGCTGGTGCTATCTTCTTCACCTCCAATTCACCTCCTGGCGCGAGAACGTCAGGAGAGAAGAGAGCGGAAGAGAGACGGTCTAGAAGACCCCTCTCGAGACGCGATATACTCGCAGTGGCAGCAACGCTGGGACACGGCAGTTGGTGGACGCTGGACGCGCAGACTTATCAGCGACCTGAGGACCTGGTGCCAAAGGAAGCATGGTGGTCTGAGCTACCGGCTCACCCAGCTGCTGAGTGGACACGGCTGCTTCGGAAACTTCCTGCAAAGGATAGGCAAAGAAGCAGCCGCAGCCTGCTGGCACTGCGATGCAACAGAAGACGACGCCGAGCATACGATGCTAGCGTGTCCGGCCTGGGCGACTGAGAGGGCGTCACTTGTGGCTGCTCTCGGGGTCAGTCACCTGGAGGTGGATGCGGTGGTGACGACAATGCTCCAGTCGGCTGATAACTGGCGGGCGTGGGAGGACTTCGCCTCGAGCGTAATGGGACAGAAGGAGGACGCCGAGCGCGAGAGGAGAAGACGGCCCGCGGCCGCCGTAGAAGCCGACTGAAAGGCGTCACATAGCCCGGTGTAGTTGGTAACGCAATGAGCGTTGCCACAGCGAGTAGAGTAGACGCCATCAGCGTATAAACCATTGCCACACTCCCAGCGTAATACTTCATTGGTAGGTCCGGAGTGTGGTAGATGCTTGCACGGGAGAGGTTTTTAGTGGGTAGGCCCGCAGCAGGGAGAGTCCCACACTGCCAATCTAGTGACCGGCTGTCACTTGGCGTCTTATAAAAGATTTTCCTTCTTCCAACGCAAAACAAAAAAAAAAAAAAAAAAAAAAAAAAAAAAAAAAAAAAAAAAGGTTAGGTTAGGTTAGGTTAGGTTAGGTTAGGTTAGGTTAGGTTAGGTTAGGTTAGGTTAGGTTAGGTTAGGTTAGGTTAGGTTAGGTTAGGTTAGGTTAGGTTAGGTTAGGTTAGGTTAGGTTAGGTTAGGTTAGGTTAGGTTAGGTTAGGTTAGGTTAGGTTAGGTTAGGTTAGGTTAGGTTAGGTTAGGTTAGGTTAGGTTAGGTTAGGTTAGGTTAGGTTAGGTTAGGTTAGGTTAGGTTAGGTTAGGTTAGGTTAGGTTAGGTTAGGTTAGGTTAGGTTAGGTTAGGTTAGGTTAGGTTAGGTTAGGTTAGGTTAGGTTAGGTTAGGTTAGGTTAGGTTAGGTTAGGTTAGGTTAGGTTAGGTTAGGTTAGGTTAGGTTAGGTTAGGTTAGGTTAGGTTAGGTTAGGTTAGGTTAGGTTAGGTTAGGTTAGGTTAGGTTAGGTTAGGTTAGGTTAGGTTAGGTTAGGTTAGGTTAGGTTAGGTTAGGTTAGGTTAGGTTAGGTTAGGTTAGGTTAGGTTAGGTTAGGTTAGGTTAGGTTAGGTTAGGTTAGGTTAGGTTAGGTTAGGTTAGGTTAGGTTAGGTTAGGTTAGGTTAGGTTAGGTTAGGTTAGGTTAGGTTAGGTTAGGTTAGGTTAGGTTAGGTTAGGTTAGGTTAGGTTAGGTTAGGTTAGGTTAGGTTAGGTTAGGTTAGGTTAGGTTAGGTTAGGTTAGGTTAGGTTAGGTTAGGTTAGGTTAGGTTAGGTTAGGTTAGGTTAGGTTAGGTTAGGTTAGGTTAGGTTAGGTTAGGTTAGGTTAGGTTAGGTTAGGTTAGGTTAGGTTAGGTTAGGTTAGGTTAGGTTAGGTTAGGTTAGGTTAGGTTAGGTTAGGTTAGGTTAGGTTAGGTTAGGTTAGGTTAGGTTAGGTTAGGTTAGGTTAGGTTAGGTTAGGTTAGGTTAGGTTAGGTTAGGTTAGGTTAGGTTAGGTTAGGTTAGGTTAGGTTAGGTTAGGTTAGGTTAGGTTAGGTTAGGTTAGGTTAGGTTAGGTTAGGTTAGGTTAGGTTAGGTTAGGTTAGGTTAGGTTAGGTTAGGTTAGGTTAGGTTAGGTTAGGTTAGGTTAGGTTAGGTTAGGTTAGGTTAGGTTAGGTTAGGTTAGGTTAGGTTAGGTTAGGTTAGGTTAGGTTAGGTTAGGTTAGGTTAGGTTAGGTTAGGTTAGGTTAGGTTAGGTTAGGTTAGGTTAGGTTAGGTTAGGTTAGGTTAGGTTAGGTTAGGTTAGGTTAGGTTAGGTTAGGTTAGGTTAGGTTAGGTTAGGTTAGGTTAGGTTAGGTTAGGTTAGGTTAGGTTAGGTTAGGTTAGGTTAGGTTAGGTTTTGATGTGGAGTTACGCTATTATTTGCCCTGCTTATCACGTACAAGGCTTATATCTTCAAGTGGATTGCATATTTCTATCTGTTCTAAGCTAATTAATTGAACGGTTGAAGTTCGTGGACGGAAAGGAAAGGAAGAGCGGCTGTGGCCTAGTGGGAACTTCTCCGCATTTGCGAGTTTGACGAGGGAACCACAGAAACCTCGTCAAGAGAAGCCGGACTACTCAGGAATCTTCGCAGGCCTTCCGTCACTCCAGAAGGGAGCTCGGCTTTTTTCTGATTACCCAGTTCATTTTATCTTACTATATCTATTAGAAAAGGCTGTGGTGATAGGTCCTTATGACCTATCACTGGATCTGATGTTTGAGGTCTTCATCTTGATTCTGTGAAACACCTCTGAAAAAAAAAAAAAAAAGGAGCATACATAGTTGAGCGTAAGCACATCTGATGGATTTTCCTGAAGATTTATAAGTCGACACGTTCTTTTAGCATGGCTTCCATTTTTATGCGGTATGGGCAGTCCCGAGAGTTGGCTCTGTGGTCGCAGACTTCTTTTTTCCCCTTGTTAATTTTTGAGCAGTTCCAGCAGTGAAGATCTGAGCTGGTGTCCCCTTTGGTGCATTCACGGCTTCTGTGCTCTCCAGCACAGTGCATGCATCGTTCTTTGATCTCCATACATCTGAGAGATGTATGGCCGTATCCAAGGCATTTGAAGCATTGAATGAGAGGGCTGCTGTCCTCGACGTGGACCCTCTGGAAGCCGATGCAAATCCGTTCCCTAGCAATCATGGCGCTCCGTATTTCTTTAGTGACACCAAGAATGATGTTACGAAGCCGATTGTTCTTGGGGTTCTTGTAAATTCGCATAATAGTGATGTCATTGTCCCCCTTGATTGCTTCCAAAACTGAGTCATTCTGACACTTAATCATCTCGATAACTTCCTCGTTTTTCGTCTCTGTCTCCACCCCCTTGAGGACCACAGATGGTCTTAGACGTTTGCCCTCCTGGGCCGACAGCCTACCTTTGGTAAGTTCAGGTAGTGCCTCCTTCAAGACTTGTACATCTTTTTGAGTTGGGCACCTAACGATTACCTTGTTGTCCTTGGCGCTGTACATGGCCGAGACTCCGACCCTGAGTTGTGCAGGTTTGACTTGTTGCCTGAAAGTGTCCTGTATTTCTTTGCACGTTTGCGTTTTGTCAGATGCGCTTACAATAAGCGCATGAGACGCAGCAGCCTTGGTAGGCAAGTTCAACTTGAGAGCAGTGGAGTAATCATTTTGGGGCCGGGCAAGTTCGTCAACCTTAGCGGCCAATCCAGCAATTTGGTTCTTAATCTCGCTAAGATCGGTGGGGTTCACGGTAGGTGTGATGACCTGGTGTGGGTCATCTCTTGAAAAACCATTAGATAGAGCCTCAATCTGTGTCACCCATTCGACAATGTCGCGAGACTTTGCCTTCTTGAGGATCTGCTGGCACAAAATCCCAATCTGTGAAGCAATTGAGGGTAACGACACAGAATTTCCGGGTGATGGCGGAGAGAGGGAGCGAGAGGCTCTGGCTCTCGAGGTCTGCCTCTGAGACGATGGAGGGGTATGTAACATCTTTGCGTTACATACAAACAAAAGAACACGAAATAATTTTTTATATAAAAAGTGTACACACAATAATCGAAAAAAAAAAAAATTTCTTTGAAAATTTCGAAAAACACCAAATGATGCGCAGAAAAAACACTTTTTCTTTATATAACTAACACAATAAAGCAAGGCGCATCTAAAGAGCCTAGTATAACCGCAATGTGATGCCACTTTGCAAAGTTTGCAAACACGTGGTTTTCACTTAATCACTAATATCTTGAAAACTGCAAGTCGCACAGGTATGCGTAAGCTATCAAATTTAGTGGTCTCAATGCGGCGCGCACACTGATGAACAGTTTGCAGTTCTAAGACTCCCCAGAAGGGCAGCGTTCCAAAAAAACAATGATTTTTTCTCCAGTTTTTACACAAAATAGTCAATAAATCAATAAATTGCACACAAAAAACACTTTTTCTTTATATTAACTAACACAGTAAGGCAAGGCGCATCTAAAGAGCCCAATATAACCTCAATGTGATGCCACTGTAAAAAGTTAGCAAACACGTGGTTTTCACAAAAACACTAATATCTTGAAAACTGAAAGTCGCACAGGTATGCGTTCACTATCAAATTTAGTGGTCTTGATGCAGCGCACACACAGAAGAACAGTAAGGAATTTTAAGACTGCCCGGAAGGGCAGCGTATCGGAAAACGAATATTTTTCTCGAGTTTTTTCACTAAATAACTAAAAGCACTATAAATTTATTAACAAAACACAGGTTTTTTTGCGTCATTATATGCGGCAAAGCAAGACGCAACTTTTAAGACACAAATCGGTACGATCCGACACAAATAGCCGAAGTTTGGATTTTTCCAATACGGAGCGCGAGAAACACGTGGTGCTGCGGCGGACGCTGGACTGTAACTGGTTAGGTTAGGTTAGGTTAGGTTAGGTTAGGTTAGGTTAGGTTAGGTTAGGTTAGGTTAGGTTAGGTTAGGTTAGGTTAGGTTAGGTTAGGTTAGGTTAGGTTAGGTTAGGTTAGGTTAGGTTAGGTTAGGTTAGGTTAGGTTAGGTTAGGTTAGGTTAGGTTAGGTTAGGTTAGGTTAGGTTAGGTTAGGTTAGGTTAGGTTAGGTTAGGTTAGGTTAGGTTAGGTTAGGTTAGGTTAGGTTAGGTTAGGTTAGGTTAGGTTAGGTTAGGTTAGGTTAGGTTAGGTTAGGTTAGGTTAGGTTAGGTTAGGTTAGGTTAGGTTAGGTTAGGTTAGGTTAGGTTAGGTTAGGTTAGGTTAGGTTAGGTTAGGTTAGGTTAGGTTAGGTTAGGTTAGGTTAGGTTAGGTTAGGTTAGGTTAGGTTAGGTTAGGTTAGGTTAGGTTAGGTTAGGTTAGGTTAGGTTAGGTTAGGTTAGGTTAGGTTAGGTTAGGTTAGGTTAGGTTAGGTTAGGTTAGGTTAGGTTAGGTTAGGTTAGGTTAGGTTAGGTTAGGTTAGGTTAGGTTAGGTTAGGTTAGGTTAGGTTAGGTTAGGTTAGGTTAGGTTAGGTTAGGTTAGGTTAGGTTAGGTTAGGTTAGGTTAGGTTAGGTTAGGTTAGGTTAGGTTAGGTTAGGTTAGGTTAGGTTAGGTTAGGTTAGGTTAGGTTAGGTTAGGTTAGGTTAGGTTAGGTTAGGTTAGGTTAGGTTAGGTTAGGTTAGGTTAGGTTAGGTTAGGTTAGGTTAGGTTAGGTTAGGTTAGGTTAGGTTAGGTTAGGTTAGGTTAGGTTAGGTTAGGTTAGGTTAGGTTAGGTTAGGTTAGGTTAGGTTAGGTTAGGTTAGGTTAGGTTAGGTTAGGTTAGGTTAGGTTAGGTTAGGTTAGGTTAGGTTAGGTTAGGTTAGGTTAGGTTAGGTTAGGTTAGGTTAGGTTAGGTTAGGTTAGGTTAGGTTAGGTTAGGTTAGGTTAGGTTAGGTTAGGTTAGGTTAGGTTAGGTTAGGTTAGGTTAGGTTAGGTTAGGTTAGGTTAGGTTAGGTTAGGTTAGGTTAGGTTAGGTTAGGTTAGGTTAGGTTAGGTTAGGTTAGGTTAGGTTAGGTTAGGTTAGGTTAGGTTAGGTTAGGTTAGGTTAGGTTAGGTTAGGTTAGGTTAGGTTAGGTTAGGTTAGGTTAGGTTAGGTTAGGTTAGGTTAGGTTAGGTTAGGTTAGGTTAGGTTAGGTTAGGTTAGGTTAGGTTAGGTTAGGTTAGGTTAGGTTAGGTTAGGTTAGGTTAGGTTAGGTTAGGTTAGGTTAGGTTAGGTTAGGTTAGGTTAGGTTAGGTTAGGTTAGGTTAGGTTAGGTTAGGTTAGGTTAGGTTAGGTTAGGTTAGGTTAGGTTAGGTTAGGTTAGGTTAGGTTAGGTTAGGTTAGGTTAGGTTAGGTTAGGTTAGGTTAGGTTAGGTTAGGTTAGGTTAGGTTAGGTTAGGTTAGGTTAGGTTAGGTTAGGTTAGGTTAGGTTAGGTTAGGTTAGGTTAGGTTAGGTTAGGTTAGGTTAGGTTAGGTTAGGTTAGGTTAGGTTAGGTTAGGTTAGGTTAGGTTAGGTTAGGTTAGGTTAGGTTAGGTTAGGTTAGGTTAGGTTAGGTTAGGTTAGGTTAGGTTAGGTTAGGTTAGGTTAGGTTAGGTTAGGTTAGGTTAGGTTAGGTTAGGTTAGGTTAGGTTAGGTTAGGTTAGGTTAGGTTAGGTTAGGTTAGGTTAGGTTAGGTTAGGTTAGGTTAGGTTAGGTTAGGTTAGGTTAGGTTAGGTTAGGTTAGGTTAGGTTAGGTTAGGTTAGGTTAGGTTAGGTTAGGTTAGGTTAGGTTAGGTTAGGTTAGGTTAGGTTAGGTTAGGTTAGGTTAGGTTAGGTTAGGTTAGGTTAGGTTAGGTTAGGTTAGGTTAGGTTAGGTTAGGTTAGGTTAGGTTAGGTTAGGTTAGGTTAGGTTAGGTTAGGTTAGGTTAGGTTAGGTTAGGTTAGGTTAGGTTAGGTTAGGTTAGGTTAGGTTAGGTTAGGTTAGGTTAGGTTAGGTTAGGTTAGGTTAGGTTAGGTTAGGTTAGGTTAGGTTAGGTTAGGTTAGGTTAGGTTAGGTTAGGTTAGGTTAGGTTAGGTTAGGTTAGGTTAGGTTAGGTTAGGTTAGG